>JAIPRK010000087.1:0-426976 GCA_025469195.1 Chaitophorus viminalis
GTTTGAACAGCGAATATTGACATAAAATTACATGTAAAATATAATATAATATATAAAATTCTAGACTGACAAATCATATCGGTTTTTGAAATTTGCTCGAACTCAAAAACGAAAAACCGTAACAACTAGAAATTTTCACCAAATCCTTATGTTGGCATTCTCTATACATGGTAACGTTTTCGAAGTATTTTGACTTATTTTGAATTATTTATGGACAGTTTAAATTTTCGATTTTTGTAAGTTTTTTTTTTTAAATATCTATAAAATTTATTTGGTTATCCAAAAACTGTTGAAAATTTAATACAAGATTTATTATAAGTTATACTAATTATAACTAAAAAATATCGGAGATTGTTTCATCCAAATTTTTTTTATAAGCCCATAAAGTTAAAATTTGTATTAAATATGTTGAAATTGCAATAATTTGCAAGTTATTTTGTAGTTGAAAATTCATAAAACTTTTTTGTCAATAACTAAGGTTCAAAATTTTAACACTAGGTTATCCATAAGTTACTCTTCATAAATCTATAAAAAAGTTCTACCTTACTTAAAGGAAAAAATTTTATGACTGTTTGAAATTTAAATTTTTACGAAATTGCATTATAATTCAATTTAAATATAAAGTACTATATTATTATATACACATTTTAGACAAACATATTAACTCCGTTCAGAATCGTTATTCGTATACAATGATATCTATCATTGCATTCAAATTTAACAAATCCATTGTAATTATGACCTATCCTATAAACGAGGTCCACTCCATTCCCAACTGTACAGCAAAGCGAGGCCCATCCGTTTTTTTCCGTGTAACTGTTACATTTTAAGGAAAGTGTGTTCTATAATTCTGTATGATTTTATTACTGGTATGGCTGTATAATAATATATTTTGTATTAAATTTGAATAAATTATATTTCAATTTTTTTTATAAAAATTATTAAACCGAGGGTGTAAATAAATAGAATCACTGAAATTAGGTAAATAATTAGAATATTACAATCTAGTATCTATTGGTTTTTTAAGAATTCGTATTATATTATTGAACATTTTAGTTATAAAATATGTTATAATAATGTTAACTTATAATATAATATTATATAAAATACTCCTCGGTACGCAAGACGTTTCATTATATAACTTTTGATATAAAATTCGTTATATTTGTAATAATTATTCATCTATGCATGGTGCACTTATGTTATACTCAAAAACCGAAATTCACTTGGGTAGAAAACCTTTTCAAAACGCGTCGCATGGGTAATGAATATATAACACGTATTATTTTCTATGTGTCGAGGTAAAAAATGTAATGTTGCATTTATGAGTTTATTATAGTTATGAGTGGAGTTGAGAAATGCGTACATTGAAAAAACACCATAATACTACGGGATAAGATAAATAGCATTTAGTATTATAATATTGATAAAAGGTCATTCGTTCAGAATCAAACATATAATGTATTTATATTAAATAAATATGAATAATAACAACAATGTCATAGACGTATCTAATGTCCTAAGAGATTTTTTGAAAAAAGTTGGACATTTTGAACTAAAATTGTACTAAATGAGGATACTACAAGCATACCCATAATGTATGAATCGCGTATAACTGATCATAGTTTTATAGTTTTACTGTTCTTACCTGGATGAAGTATTAAATGATAAAAGTCGTATACTTTTTTAACTGTTGTTAGTTTTACTTGACGTATTAATTGAAGATTTTTTTTTTCCGATTCTTATGTTTCTATATACATTTTAATTTTTGTTGAACCTAATATAATGTTATTAACAGCACATACATAATTTTGAATTATAAAAATATAATATGCATATCGCAAATGTTATGTATAGGTATTATACATTTATAAGTATTTTATAATTTAAATAAAAAAAGTAAATAAATAGATAATATTATCATCAAAAATATACCCATTAATAGACTCAATATCAACTGAGATAAGTTTTTTCCAGGATTGAAACTTAATAATATAAATATGTAAATGTCAAGTGTGTATAATAGTTAAACAGTCAAAAATGAAATTTTTTGCTTGAAATGTATTTAAGTTTTCATTAGAAACACTAGGCACTTGAAGTTAGGTACTTGTCTAAGTATTTTATATTGATTGATAAGTAGTGAACGATAAGTAAGATCAGTTATGAACATAATATTGTTATAGCCCTTTACAAATTATTCAATAAAAATATTGAAAACATGTCCTCAACTAAAAGGAGAAAAAAACCGGTTTCCCGGATGATGTTGTTACATGATATCTATAATACATGAAATTTATCACATCTTATAGTGAATTGCATTTATAAATTATTCAATAAATTAATATCCACTTTCAATTATGTTTAATTCCATTAAATACTCTATACTTTAACTTTCACTACAGTTTATCCACTATTTACGTTCGAGGCTATAAAGTACTACACCTATAATAATAATTAATAACTCACTCCATAATATTAACGCAATTAAAATTATGATTTTGTATTGTACATATCGAAATTAAAACATCAATTTTTATAGTATACTTTTGTCTTGTAAGTCTAATATATAATCTTAATATAATGTTGCTTAAGTAGTGCATTCATAATTAATATTATTCTGTAATCCGTGGATACATACAAGTTATATCTTTCTTAGGCATAAATCATTAAATAAATTACTATTACTTTAATTGATGTTATTAAATCACAAAAATGAATGGTTTAATTGTTAAATAATCAAAAAAAGCTTTAAATACTACAACTTTTTTGTTTGTTTTTTTTTATCTCTTTTCTATGAAATTAATAGTCTGTTTTTAATCAACAGTTTTTTGTTTTTACAATGATTGTGACAATTATAGTTAAAAAGAAATACATTTTTACTTCATGTCTTATATTGGATTTGATTAGATACATAAATGGAAACAAGTGAAAATAAATTTATAAACTAATATAATGAGAGGAGTGGTTATGAAAATTCGGAATCAGATGATGATGGTATTACGAATTATTTATTTAAATTGTCAGTGCAATATAAATTTTTGTGTCGATAGACGTACATGTATTGGACTTAGGTATAATTCGTTATTGTGATTATGAATATGAAAATGTATTTATTTTTATTTTTTACGCATTGGTCAGCCGATGATTATTTGGTGTTATGATATTATACGACTGAAGATTTTTCAAGTCAGCGGACAATCAGTTTATAGTTGGATTAACCACAAGAATGTTTAGCCAACAAAGACTTTTTATAATTTGAAGAGTGTATTGAAAAACGAGTTAAAGCTTTTTTCTCGAAAGTTATTTACATTCCGTATAAAATAAAAAACAATACGTAAATTGGTTTACCAGATAGCAACGATCAGGTATAAAAATATGAAGCCATGATAGAAGACGAAGGCATTCAATGACATGGAAGGTAGCAGTCAAATGCAAATAAAATAAAAAATGGTTTAGAATAAACGATAAAGCAATATTCAAATTTGATCTTGTCATCTTTTAGTTTTTATTTTCTTTTTCAAATCAACAACTCAAATGAATCGTTCTTCACTCTTGTGTATAATAAGTTTTTTGTTATCATATTATAAATTTTAATTTGTTATTCAGATCACTTTTGTTAATTTTACAGTTTTATTACTTTTTAGGCTAAACGGCTACGTAACAGTGTAATTTATTAGTAATAACACTAATTTTTCACAAATATTGACGAATTGTATATTTTATAAACATTGTTCTGTGATTAAATATAGATTACGTAGATAATAAAATTATGAACCAAAAGTCTCGTGTACACAATGGTCACATTAATTGACTTAGGGAAATTTTTTTTTTTGTCACATCTGGGTTACAACTATTATTATATGGTTGCATTAATTATAACTCGGTGTATAACTATAAGATAATCGCCGTTCAGACTTTCGCTGCGGAACGTTTCACGGACGCGATGATATTTTATACCGCTGCTTCAAAAATCATCAAGATAAACTTAATGTATACATAAATATAAATGTGTGACGACAAAGGGATATCCACACGACTACATGGGTGTCCACACGCGTTTAAAATAATTTATTATAATACTTTTTTGTAGTATTTTAGTCTCTGTCTTTCTCTGTGCGCACGACGCACGTATTGTATAATATATATTAATGTGCTCCCAACGGACTTGTACGGTGATGGTGTTGCCTACCGTCAATCGTATGTAGGATTTCGTTTTAGCGCATATAACAATATTGTGTTTTTCGCGTGTGTCTCTGCGCGGTCTATATTATTATTATTATTATTATTTTCGTGGGCACGTCGTTGAAATCTCTACACCACAGAGACAGAGGTCCGCGAGACATTTTGTGATGGTCCACACCTAGAAAATTGGAAGAAAAAAACAATTTTTTCTTTGGAGCGCGATACAATAAAACAAAACCGACGATTGCCGATGTACGAACAAATTTGATCCACGTTCGTGATCATTGTTCATGTTCACGTATCGAAAGTTATTCGAATGTGGCCCATATAGCGCCAAAAAGGTTATAAGAATCACCGCTATGCACAGTATCAATATGTTGATGATAATAATAATAATTAATTATTATTATTATTATTATTCATCTGTTACACCGCCGCTGTATGCCCTTTCTTCAAGCCGAAAATCACGTTATCGAACCGTCCGGCAGAGACGTGTGTCGTGTGTCGCCCGTATTGCCAGCAGTTTTAGTAATGGTTATCAGACCGTACGACCAGATCCACCACCACTACTGCCATCGCCACTGCCCAGGACCTTCTACGTAATATTATGCGTTCTGCACTGTGCTCGGCCAATCCATACACGGTATATACTACGTAGTGTGTATATAATATAATATGGTACCTCTTATAATGTGATATATTAACATAATATAATATATACACGCCACCGCCACCGCCGTCGCACTCCTTCTACTTCACCTTCTCCTTCTCCTTTCGTTTATACTCCACCGCGCCAGTGACTGAACCACAAGACATTATGTTACTATACAGCGAAGGCGGCGGTTACACAACGTTTCGGCCTCGACGGTCACCACTACCACCACCACCACCACCACACCACCATCACCATCACCATCACCACCATCATCGGCAGTGCCGCCACTGCCTCCACCGCGTTTAACTATTCAACTATTACACGGCACAGACATTGACTGCAGTCTTTGCCAGTGCACGGCAATCCGAAGAAGTTTTATTCAGTACGCACAAGCACGCTAAACGACGGTAATAATTATTGTTTTTTATTTATTTATTTTCTTAGTCATATACTTTCTCTGGCGTCCCAACGATATCGCGTCGCACACGGATCGTTTGCAATAAAAATTTTACCCATATACACGGATTTTTTTATAATAATACAATACAAAGATATTTATCTGCAGTGCGTTAACATCAACCTATAGCGGTGCGATAAGTTTTAATCATTCAACAGAACCGTGTTAAGCGGTAAGTGGTGTGTCAAAAAAATAAAAATAAAAGTATGACCAACAGCCTAATATTATTATCGATACCTATATTATATATATATATACACACATACCGTAAGATATTAACGTTTTGATCTCAAACCATTAACACAATAATAACGTTATATCCACACAAAATTGTCCCTTGAGTTAATGGTATATTAATTCATTTACATATACATATACATATACATATATATATATATATATATATATATATATATCCCCCCTTCCACCGGTCAGCGTATGTGGTTTTCGTTGTGCGAACCTGCGATCGCTGCTGTTAATTTTAATAATTTCTCATCCCAATGTTCTGATTAATCGTATACAGTTGTGTGGTCAAGAGAGTCCGACCAGGTGATAAGGTCATTGCCGCTGACGCATAAGCTCACCATGTCCGACCACAAATGATCGCAACGTAGTAATGCAGATTGTGTCATTGCCGGTAGATCGTGACGACATAATCTGTACTGTAAAATGCACTGGATTCATCATCGGAATCGAGGAAAACTCTGTACATGATCTTTGACGCATGACGTATTAGAAGTTTCGTTGGACACTATGAAGCGTTTTGTTGCGCATTGTCCGAAGAACAGTTTAACGATGTCGTCGTTGCTTGCCGTCATCATCTCTACGACCGTACTGTTGTTCATGGATACAACAGCAGCACAAGGTAAGATGTGTTTTATTATTATTTTAATGCTTCTAAATGCATATTATTTACTCTTTTATTTTTGAAATTTCACGAAATGAGTTATGATGCAAAACAATCGTGCTTATGATGGTCAATTATTGTAACACCGTATTTGAAAGCATGCATATGATATTATTTAATGATTCTTATCTTATCAATTATGCGTTACTTTTGAAAGGAAAAAGAAATTTATGGAAATTATTTAGATAGGACTGAACTCATTAGATATACCTTACTCGACTACTTATATATATATATATCTTACTTTTAACAATCAAATATACATTTATTGAACACAAAACTTAGTACATTCCGACAAAACCTCGAAGAACTTTTCAAATGGGAATTTCTTTTGTTTTATTTAGGTACAATATAAATTGATTTTGGTTTTTCTACGTGTACGTTCTCATCTTTTCGGGAATAAAATCTACAGTTAATTGAAAATATTATACACGACAGGCTTAATGTCTTGTTAATTATACCTCCAATGCCAAATAGACAACTTAATGTTCATAGGTTTAAAAACACGATTCAAGAGATAAACGTAAATGTAACAACAACAGGTTATAATTAAATATCTCCGTACATGTATATTTGAGTTTTGTGCACTCGTAGGTATGTATGTATGTATGTATGTATGTATGTATGTATGTATGTATGTATGTATGTATGTATGTATGTATGTATGTATGTATGTATGTATGTATGTAGTGTGTGTGTGTGTGTGTGTGTGTGTGTGTGTGTGTGTGTGTGTGTGTGTGTATGTGTGTGTGTGTCTGCATAGGTACGTTTCCACAATACATTTGTGAATAATCGTTTTCTACACCACATAATGGAATCTGCACTTAATTATGCCACTTCGTATATAAATAACTTTTAATGTAGGCACCTAATAGTCGGAAAATAATTTAATAACTATGGATATTTACGTAGGTATATATGCATTAAAGAATATGTATTTTAATACGAAGTCGTACATATTATATATTAAAAGTTTTGTATTTTTTTTCCCAGTATCAACGTATACTTATACCTAGTATGTTACTTAGTTACTTCGTATGTATGTATGCACGCGCGCATGTGTGTGAGTGTGTATAAATAAAAAAAAAGGAATTTCGACCAATTATGAAATGGGCATCGCCCTACAGCTATATGTATCATGTATGCGGCGGGTGTCCTTGGTTCGTGACGGCAACGACTTTAAGAATATTACTATACTACCACCAGGTTGCCAAGCCGTCTTAAGCATATACATTCCTGTATAATATGTACAGGTGTATATATAGCCGAGTATATATGTATATGTTACGACGTTGCCACGATTTTATATTGAATGCGATTTATAATATACTTTTACTTTCACTTTGTTACGATGGCCGCCCTCGCACAGAATACCGACGGCATTGCGCGATACAATAACGGTGGAGGTGCCTTGGCGAGGCCGTGGACCGTAATCCGCGGTAATGGCATTTCGGAATATTATTCAGGAAACGAGTCCTAAACACATAATATGAATAAATACCAATCGAATAGGTATGTGTTTCGTATGCAGCCCCCGGTGTGCTGTATGCTGTATGCGCGTGGTACAGTACTTGTAGTAATATTGAGCGAGAAACGAGATTATATTGTTTAAGTTTGGCGAAAATATTCGAAAACTAGAACTATATAATCATTCCTTGGCAACCGACGGTTTGACACCACTGCGTATAATATCGGACAAAAGAGACGTACACGGTGGCCTTAAACACATGAACCAAATTACAACAATCATACCTGCGTGTTTCAATGTTATTCCCTAGATACTGAATAAAACATAATACGAAAAAATGCATCAAAACATTATGACTACATTAATTATTATATAATATCATATTTGCAAATCTTACATATGCTACTTATACGAGTGTGCTTTTTTAAAAATCAAAAAAAAAAATTAAATCTGGAACCATGTACTAGGAATGGTGTAGCAGATATTATACGCAGCATCGATGACAAACGAAAAATTGCTGAAACACTCCCAAATTAAAAACGATTGAATGATCTCAAGAAAATTCTGTCCGAAAATGTCCATTGTTCGTTATACTATGTATTATATTATCAGGTTAATGATTTCCAATTCAATCTACCTATATTATAGTCAATCTTAACACACACACACACACACACACACACACACACACACACACACACACACGCACACACACACACATACATTCGTCCACCGCGACGCAGCGCTTAACACGACGGGGTCGTTCACATGATCTTACTACTCAATTACCCACACATTATACACCTATCAATATATTTTATTATTATTACCGCATTACAATATCATGATTCATCATTAACTTACTATACAGCGTATCGCGTTGTACACATTGCATATAATTATTTTCATCGTGTTGTAAGAAGTTAAATGTCTGGATACCAATATAGAATAAACCTGCAGCAGACGATTCACACAAGGATAATAAATATTAAAGAAAAACTAAAACGATGTGCTCAGTTACAATATATTTTGTTATTTGAAATCTCATTTCAATATATCTATATAGGTTATGCATTATATATCAAACATCACGATTAATAATGCTGTTATCTAGTTAATAAGTTATAACTCGTTCGCTATATTATTCTGAGCACGTCTGTACATTTATTTCCGCCGTCCTAGTGTACTCGAAAATCATAACGTCAACCAGTACCTATAAACAATATAAAAAAAAGATACATTATCGCTTTGAATTATCGACCGGTAATCATTGTTCTATGAATTTCGTTTGTTTTTTAATTCTGACCAATTGAACGATATGCGTTTAATAGGTTTCAACCGTAAACGTTGTTTTTCATACACTTTTCTTACATATTATTATAGGTACTAATTTAATTAAATAATTAAAAACGATTGCATATTATGTGAACGTAACATTAATTTTCGTAATATCATTTTCATCCCACCGCAACGGCAAAAAGCGCATAGGTAATCTTTAAAATGTAATAACATTTTTAAATTACAATTAATAATTAGATAGTTCGTACTATTTCACTGCGTTGTACAACGCTTGGACAGCAATAATAATAATAATAATAATAAAACACGTTTATGTGCATAATATTATAATAACGATATGTACCATGCGTAAGACCGGATTAATTTTAGTTTTATAATTATTGTTATTATTATTATTATTATAATATTCAAGCCCATATATCTTTTACTTTGTACATTTTATCCGTTGCGCAATTTTAACAAGAATGTTGTGCAATAATCAACATTATATGGCGCGTGCTAATAGTATACACACCCCCGCTATGTAAAATATTTGCACAAAAGTATTATATGTATTTGACACAAACGCGAGTATTATATACCTATACTGCATGTAAACGGAAAATGAATTGCATAATAAATTGATGGACATTGGTCGTGTGACACATTTCAACAAGCTGTAATATTATGAAGCAGTGTACCTGTATACTGGTTGCGGTGTTACGCGGACAATGACGATGTCAAAGAGAACAACAAAGTCGATGGCGGAAAACCGAAAAAAAAAAAATAATAATAAAAAATCAGAATGAAAATATAACACATTTCGTCATGCCGGGACTTACCTAACGCGGACCAGTCGAGGGTATACGACGTATATTGTATACTACTGGTCAATGGTAACGCGTTCTAACTTGTTAATACAGTTTAGGATAAAAAATGAACGAAAAATGTACAAAAAAAATATCAACTAGGTAAAAAAATTGTGTGCACAATTAATCGCGTGTCTGCGGACGCCAACATAACGAGTTCGACTAATGGGGAACCATGATGTAGCGTAAATGTGAAACGTAAACATACGATAGAATATCGAAGTAATGTTCTCCGAATATAACTTCAATCGTTTGAAAAGTATACATTGATAATCACATATGCAGGGTATGAAATAATCACTGTTCGACATGACGTGTTTCGCGATCAACGTTAACGGCCGATGGCGGTGGTGTAGTCAAAATATTTGATTTGCTAAAACGATTTAATCTAAAATGATTTAGTCGATTGGATCTAGTCGATTGGGTTTTATTTGATTAGGCTAATGCTAACCATTTTAATTATAATTCGGCCGTAGGCCACGGTTATTCACACGGTCTGTCACTCTGTCACCGTGAGGAAAAAAACGCATTATTTTAATAATATAATATTTATCGTTTTTAATTTTACATAACTTCATATATAGTAAAAGATAAAAACGAAACAGGAACAGCGTATTGTCTTATTTATTTACATACACATTTATTGTTGTATTTTATTTTCTTTCGCCACTTTCCGATTCTCGTCATATTCAAATGTATTTACAACAATACACAATAAATGTGTGTTATCACGTAACATGCGTTTATATATATATATATATATTTATATTTTTGTTTCCAATATGTTTTTCAAACAAAATATATATGTAGATCTCACGATTTAACACTTTGGATAAAATACACCTGTATATTTACGTAAATCTTATATGTTCCGCTAAAAGCGAAGAATAGGCTCCCCCGGGTTTTATTGCATATTACATCGGTTGTCATGAAAAAATATAATGATAGACATAAATGTAGAAATAAAATGAAAATATTGATATTATTTATGAAATGTTATTTAGAAACAGGCCCACAATAATATAGTGGTCAAATAATGGTTTGCTTTGTTGGGCTAATATTTAGTTGAAATTTATAATCTATATACCTATAATATGATATTATACACTATTGAAGTTGAAAAATTAACGGATTAAATACATTAATACCAGTCGTTAAAAATGACAGGTAGTGTGCCACTTGAATTACTGTGTTTCACGGTGATTTGAATATATTGCAAATAAACAAATAACCATTTTTGGGTTTGGAGAAGGGCTTACTAAAAAGAGAAATTATTATATTTTTTTACGAGATCGAACGCGAATTTATTAAGAAAACAACTACAGATTTCGGAGTAGAAATTTTCAGATTCATTCGGATAAAAACTAGTTGAGTTATTAAAAGAGATTAAAATTATGAAAACCTATATAAATAAAAATGTAATTGAAACAACTTGTTGAAAAGTAGACCAGAAACGTTATAATTTGTTGTGATGATATACATCAAGAACAATTCATTATTATATCTAAAATATTATTTTATATACAAAGTGATTTTTGTGTTTATATAATAAATACGTTCCTTTTGATGATCAAAAATAGTTATAATATATTTTTATACGTGATATGACTGTACAGCGCAAAACGAGGACATCCATATTTGTTCAAAAGTCGCAATTATTGTATCGTTTCTACGTAGTCTTGAGCTTACTTCAAACTGAATAAATATTCCAGCATTGATGTCAAATTATAATAATAAATTATTTATTGTGACTGATATTGAAATTGTTCTCTTATTAGTGTGCCTTGTGCATACTGCGCTCAATAGAAAAATTATGCATTCCAGTATTCCAAGGAAGTCTGGGTGTAAAAATAAACTCGATTTATTAAATTATATAATATTGGGAACAGTTCAATTTCAATTATTAATTACAGTAACAGATTAACGGTACAACTACATTTTTAAAAGGATTTAGTAATATTTTCTATTAGTGTTAATACATTTAGTGCATTACCAGCAAAGTTTTCGAAAAAATAGAACTATTTCTACGTTGAATTTAAAGCACGTCCACGTTTAAAAATTTACCGTGATCTGTTATTAGTAAATTGCAGTGAATAAATATTAAATGATAACTATACAAACATATAGAAACTCGATTAAAATTAAATTACCTAGTTGAAGTCACAAATTATTCATAATTTGTAATAACCACTAAACGTATACAGCCGCATTAGTTTCACTGGAAAACAAGTGTTTACACCGCAACGTTAAACCGTTAAAAGTTTTAATAATCGTTGTTGTTTAGATTTCGCATTAAGGTATTTTGTGGTGGGGCCGTTATTAATACCTGCAGTACGGCACATTTGATTTTATAATAATAATATAATAATAATTATAATAAACCAAGACGGAGGCAATAACAATTAATTCCGACTGTGACCAGCGAGGCGTTTTAATTGCACCGTGGTCGTAATTACAGTCGTTGATTTTTTTCCTTTTTTTTTATTTTTGTTTTTATTTTTATCTTAATCGTCTTTGGGTGGTCGGAATTATTCTATCATAACATTAACTATAATATACCACGCCAGCATGCGGTCATTTTCAAAATCGATTTAGATTTTTCCCATTCAACCTGCAGTACATTTGAAATCAATACAATCCTCACTCATTATTAATATTTTTATTATTGTCATTATTGTAGTCGTTTTAGTTTCGTGCTTCTGTTGTTATAAGATATTAAAAAAATGTCTCTGGGGGAAATTTTTTTATTATCCTCGCACGTGCTATCAAAATTTACATCTATTAAAACTAAACGGTATTTTGTACTTTTAACAATAGGTTTGCATCACCTAAAGTCTATGTAATGTGTTACAGTTTTATAGGTAACCGATATGCGCAGAAAATATTATATAGGTAGATACAGTTGCGCGGTCGTTGTTAAACAATTTTGTTAGTGGTGTTGAAGTAACCTTCGTCTATCAACAACGTCGGCGGACTTTCACTTAGCGTATAATAATATAGGGCAAGCCAGCTGTAATAAAAATCATTATTATTTTTTGTTCGAATTTCTTAATTTATTATACTGTAAAATTATTAAAGTACATTAGAAAGAAAAAAAGGGAAACCAATAATATATACGGTAGGCGATAGTAAATAAATACTTCTGACCGTTTCGATGATAGTATTATCTTGATATACAGTAATTATAACGTTTCTGATTTTAATATCGAAGAATCACTATTAATACTCAAAAGTATAACAATAAAATGCTGCAGATGAAACTTCGACAAAACAGCTACATTATAATATGCATTAATATTCTTAAACGGCTATTGTTAATCGACTATATAAAATAGTTTAGAACCATTCTTTAGTGCTGTGAAAAATTGATTTTTTTTTCATACCAATACTACTACTACATCGATTTTTAATAGCTTTTGCCATTTGATGTGTGCTTTTTATGTTGATGTGTATTTCTAAATATTATCTACATCATATTTTATATACAACCACGTCCTAATATAATGCTATATTATAGTCTAATGGACGTACACTCAACGATGGAAACAATAGTGTTATTCATTGCATTTGCATATAGGTACACTCTCTAAATCAATCGCGTTGTCCGCCGTGTGCGTTTTAAATGCTCAATGCAATTAAATGTAATTGTAACACGTTTTTACACGGTGTACAGTTATATTTGTTTTAAATACACTTGTAAGTAGGTATAATCATTTTGGGGATTAATCTGAATTAATATAGTTGACGTGTTCAGCTTTCTACACATAAACGTGATTTAGCTTGTGAAATTTAGATCCGCTATCGCCGAGTGGATTGATAACAAAAACAGTCGTTGCAAGTAATCGGCGTAAAATTAACATCTACGCATTTTCGATTCACAGAAAATTTATCACCGTCTTTACACGGCTTTTAAGATGATTTTCGAATTTCAACAATAGCAAGGTTTTTTCTACAAACGTACGCGCGGTACGGTTTGAAATAAATGTCAAAAAATTATACTTTTACAAGAAATCATTTGTAATAATATAGTAAAACTATTTAATTTAAAATGAAATTAGTTATTTAAATAACATACCTAACTCTGTGCACATTTTTTTATTTTTTTTGCTCGCTGTGTTATTTATTGTTTTTTTCAGGAAAACAGCGTATGTATTCTATGGTATAGCCAGTTGGTATTATATTATTCGTAGCACCTAATTACTACAAGTACGCTTTATTTTTGGCATAAAAGATAACAACTAAATTATTTGGGTGATATTATTATTGCTAATTGCCATCCATTTAATATTTGGTATCTACAGTTAGCCAATAAACAATGTTTTTTTATGCTGTAAAATCTTTGTAAATAAGCTTTAATTTTTAGTGCAACAATATTTTATAGTATATATATTTGAATTTAAAATACAGCCAGGCTCTTTCTTGCATATACTATGTATTTTTATATGTATACCATTGAACTAACAAACCATGGATTAACCGAAAAATAAAAAATATTCATTTTTATCGAATAAATTTAAATATTTTTTTTAAAAAATACATTTTGTAAAATATGATATGGTATAAACAGTCTCATTTAATTTGGTTCAAGTAATTTTGAATTGAGTTTTGATCAAGTATATTTTTAACGAATATTTTTGTTTTAATCATCGAAACTCGAAGGAAAAATTTTTTTCATTACATCTATACAATTCTAAACATCAGTATCTTATACTTATATTAGTAAATCATAGTCTTTATATAGAATATATATTTATATTTTAATTATTTTCCTAAATTAAAGACTACCTAATAAATTGAAATAAAATAATTGGTGCATCATTTTTAGAAGAAATGATAATAATTTTTATTTAACCATATATGGTTCATCAATTGATTATTATAAAACTGAAATTATGAACTACAGATGCTATAGATGAGATAAAACAATTTACGTATAATGAATTTAACATATAATATTACAATTTTTTAATATTTTAGAAATAAAAATTTGAAATTGTTGTTTTTTACTAACGTAAATGTTTTATCAAATATATCGCATTATTAAATAATTAATACAACAAATTAGTTTTTATTCTATTTTTTTTTTTATAAATATTTTGTTATATTACTAATAATAGTATATTATTCATAATAGTAACATGAGAAGAGATATAACTGAGAATTACACAAAAGCTTAAAAAAATTAGTTAGTTATACGAATTTAACATTTTTCTCCATATGTAACACATAATAAAATATGAGTGATTGAAAATGTGTATGTATATTTATTGTATCATGTATATTTATTATTTAATGTATTTAATTGGTCATTATTATTATTTAAAATAGTTGACTTAAACATTAAATACATCAAATATGTCAAAACATTTTTTAATTAACGGAAAAAAAATTATACATAGGTATATATAATAAAGATATCTCTCTGAGTACAATGGTATATATATATTTAAACTTAAAACGTATTATAAAATATATTTTATATAACTTTACGCATAACTCATAACTTTTTTTTTAAATTCATTTTATCAATTTTAAACTTTTAAATCGATTTAAAATTAAAAAATATATCTACTTGGAATTTAGTTTGAATATATTTTAATAACTTTAAACAATATGATACCTCTAATAGGTTCTAATTAACTGTTTTCTTCTGAGGCATATTATTTATAACGAGCGAAACTTATTATTTTTACGCGTAGTATATATACAGTATATACACCACTAGAATATATGATGTGATTATTTTCACCAAGTGAAATTCCATCTCGACTCTCTCTATGTTCCTTCGTTAAAAAAATACTCGTACATTTAGCAGTTTATATATTTTTTTATACATCATATTATTATTTCTTAATAGTTAAGTGTAGCCAGTGAGATGAAACTTTATTGGGTGACCTATAATTTTATAATAATTGACTAGTGCACATTTTTATTTTTTTAAGTACCACAGTAATACATATTTTCTACTGTTGTACAATATTATTTTCGTATGTATAATTATTTTAGCTTAATATTTTTGTTTGAACATTTGTTTACAGGCCAACAGCAAAGATTTTTTTTGCCTTCGACCAATAATGGAAATTTTGGAATACCTCGAGTGCAATTTCAAGATGATACGGAGAGTGTTGAATTAATTACTCCTCAACGTAGACTATCTGCTGCTGACCCTTCACCATTATCAAATCCAGCTAGTTCATCTAGTTTTTTTACATCGCAACAACAGCTACCACCTGGAACATTTACAAATTCTGGGCCATTTTCGCGGCCACCTAATGCTCAACAATTTATTTTAAATGGACAAACACAATTTCAACCAATTCGAAACTCG
Organism: Chaitophorus viminalis; assembly: GCA_025469195.1. Classification (NCBI taxonomy): domain Eukaryota; kingdom Metazoa; phylum Arthropoda; class Insecta; order Hemiptera; family Aphididae; genus Chaitophorus; species Chaitophorus viminalis. Next base: position 16,145 of record JAIPRK010000087.1, read on the forward strand.
GGTTCTTTAAGTTTTTCTGATGCTGCATCTGCAGTCCCGCAACCATCATTTTTTCAACAAGCGCCACAGCGTCCACAACAACAACCACCACTTCAACAACAACAGTTTAATTTTTTTCCAAGTAGTTCTCAACAACAGCGATTTCGTCCAATTGTACAACAACAACAGCCACGCACAGAGCAACCTGAATCTATAGAAAACTTTGATGACAGTCAAAACCTACAACCTTCATTAATATCACAACAATCGAGTCAAGAACGCTTTAATAGTGATTCTTCTCGTCGTCCATTATCTCAAAGTAATGGACTTTCATCAGCAGCTAGAAATCCGCCAGCTCCAGTACCTATTAGATGGTGGAATCCCGGAACAGCTGATTCCGAATCAAGCTCTATTAATGGTGATGACGAAGCAATAACGGGTCTTAACACAAAAGATGATGGAGTAGAGTTTAATCAGCAAAAGCAAAACCAACCCCCGAAACGTGGTCGTAGGCCACCACAACAGGCAAAACGAAGGCCTGCAACTACGTCAGTGCCATCTGCGGTTCCAAGTTTAGAAGAACAACAAGAACCAGCTGCCATTGGATTTACTGTAGTACATGACGAAAATGATGACAGAACGTCGTGGTCTCAACCAATTATTACCACGCATAGACCACAGCCTGGACAAGCACCGTTTCGAAATAGAAACGCGCCCAATGTAAACCGGCGGCCAACTACTTATAATCCTTTATCTGCTGTAACAACTTCTCCTACAACTCTAAGGTCTCCACCACCATTATCCGTAACACTTAATAGACAACAACCAACTACTGTCAGAAGTAGAAAGTCATCACTGTTCACCACAACTACAAGTACTGTTGGACCTTTGGAAGACGAAGAAGAAGAAGAAGAAGAAGAAGAAAAAGTAGAAAAAGAAGAACTACCTGTGGAAGAAAAGCGTCAATTTTTACCACGAAAAAATGTAATAACAACATCAACAACGCAGTCTACTCCGATACCAATTACTACCCTGAGGGCACCTTTAAGACCTAGAATTAATACTCCAGTGGTTTCGTCTCCTCAACAACAGCGAATGAAAAAAATTGTTAATAATCCTGCTATAATTCAAAGTACAATAACTAGAAAACCGATTTTGACAACAACAACAACAACAACAACTACTACTACTACTACTACTGTGGCTCCCACCACCACTACTACAACTAACCATGAAGCAGTAGATGAGTACGAAGAGTACGAAGATGTAGAATACACAACCTTAGCTTATACAACTACAACTGAGCTACCTTCAACTAAAAAATACACAAAAGATCAACCGGTTACTCAACCAATAATAACTATTCAAAAAACCCAGCCAACTAATATTAGTTCAACAGGAACGACCGAAAGTTGGTTTGTAGTTGCAAGTGTACAAACTAGTAGATCTGTTTCGTCATCATCAAATTCGGGTGGCGGGGCGAATAAAAATCTTACAATAAAAGAGGCAACAACATCCACTACAATTGCTCCTACTACTAAACATAGGTTTAATAATAAGCCAACAGTAACAACTACTAGCACAACTACAGTCGAAAGTATTATTGATAAATTAGATAGAGTTCAATCGGAACTGTCAAATGGAATATTATACGGTAGTTCTACAAACAATAATAACAGTAGTCGAATTTTGAATGATATGCATAGTAGTGGTAATAATGATGATAAACAAAATGATGTTATTATACCATCGTTTACAACGCCAAACATTGAAAAAACAACTGTAACCACAATAAGCACAACTATGCCTACTACCACTACTACTACTAGCACAACTACTGCTGCAAGCACAACTAGTACTATCAGAACAACAACAAGAAAAGATGAGGACGAAGATGAAGATAAGGAAGAGGATGAAGAAGAATCTGATGAATCTGACAAAGAAACAACATTTGTCCGCAAATTTGTACCTTCCAAACAGAAAACTTCTACTGCTTCTACTGTTACTACAGCCAGCACATTGAAACCTGTACCACAAGCAGGAAAAAAGAAGAGTTTAGTAGATTCGGTTAAATTCGATGAATTGTTAACAAGTGGATTACTCCCACCGGGATTTAACCCAAAGCCACCACCAGCATACAAATCGAAGACTATTACGACTACAACAACAACTGAAACATCATTGCCAGTAACAAGTACTAGCATTACCACACTCAATACTACACCTAGTAGTAGTAATACTACTACTACAACTGTAAAATCAAAATTACCAGGTTTGAATATTAAATTTATTGATGATTCATCAGCACTAGCTTCCTTATTGCCACCGGGATTTAAACTGGAAGATACTATCAAGCCTGTGGAAATCTTGTCACCTTCACTACTTCCACCTGGATATAAGGCTCCTTCAGAGAATGTAGATGTGCCTAATAAAAATAAAGAACCCGAAGACGTGTCGACAACAGTTATGTCAAAAACCGAAGTGCCGTTGAGTACAACAGCAACAGCCTCTAGCAGTACGACAGGATTAGTTTTCCCTAACAGTGGTAAAGGAATAAATGGTTCCGGAACCAGGAAACCATTACCATCGAGTAAAAAAATGCAAGCTTCGGTTACAACTGCTCCTATTATTCAAAGAGGATGGCCAGTGAGGTAATAATTGTAGTATATATTTTAAACTATTATTATAAGTGTTTAAATAAATATGAATAAATTATATTTTTAGGGCCAGCACTGAGTTTACTGGTTGGTCTACGCCGTCTACCACGCCACTTTCCATAGAAAAATTATTAGAACAATCCAAAGCATCTGATCTAGCAGCTTCAATGACATCTACTGCTGAGCCTACAACTAGTTCTACGACGACTACCACAACCACTACAACAACTATGAAACCACCTCCCACAACTACACCAGGCCAATGTTCCGAAAGTGATTCGGTTTGTGAACTTGTTGGTACAGTACGATTAGTTGGTTCTGGGTCAGAGAAATGGGTACCTGAATTACTCGACCACAATACTGCAGAGTGGAGGTCATTAGCTAACGATATTGAAACTCAAGTTAGTAATTATTCATTAATTTACATCTGTTATACTATATAGGCACATAATTGTATATTTTTCTTATTTATACAGCTTGATAAAGTGTACAGTAAGTCACCTGCATTAAGTAAATGGTACAAGAAAATAACCATCGATTCATTTAGGTATGTGTAATATACATTCTATAATATGATGTATAAATAATAATACATTTATATCGAAATATTTGATTTAATTTTTTTATTTGATAATTTTGAAGCTAATATAATTTAAGTTCTAACAGACTATAGTTTATTTTCAACTTGCAATATTTATAAAAATATTTTAAAAATAATATATAATATAAACATGTAATTAATGTTAATTTATTCAACTTCATGGTTAGTATAAGTGACGTAAAACATTCTATTTTATTTGATTATATTAGTCCTGGAAGTAATGCAATTAGCAATGGAAAATCTGATAAAAATGCTGGAGTTCTTGTTGACTTCTTCGTACAACTTAATCAATTAGGACGTACAGTCAGCACTGCAGACATTCGACGTCTATTCCATGAGACATTGCAAAAAGAAGGAAGTTTAGGATCGTCTGCGCAACCGTTACAATACGGAAACGGTGGTGACTACGAAGGTCTATATTTAAAACTAGGAAGGTTTACTGTTGATCCAGCACGTACGGATTTCATTGGTAATAAAATTATGTTTATATTATACATATATATGTTTAGTGAATTGGATATTCTATATCGAATATGAACGATTTTAAATACGTAGACATTAAAATAGTTTAATGAGTAAGTATAAGCTATTATATGTTTGCACAAAATATGCAATACCACGCATTGTGGCGTATATGTATGATCATAAAACGACTTAGTACGTGAATACTAAAAATTCGTGTTTTTATAGAGTATGTAAATTAATTGGGAAGTCATTAGTTATAACTCCTAATATAATACAGATATTGAGGTTCTATTTTTTTTTAACATAATATGTGACTTATAGCCCATCTTTTACCACGGTTAAAAAAAATCCAAAATTCAAAACCGCCAAAATAAATTTTTGATTATTCAAAAAAAAATTTTGAAAAAATTTAAAAATAGTCACTTTGTAGAAATATCTGTAAGTTACTCTAAGAAATAAAAAAATTTGAAATCGGTTGATTTTTGAATGAATGAGAGCATTTTATATTCTCAAAAAACACAGCAAATTATACAGTTTTTTGATTTTTTTAGTGATTGTATTAATTACTGTTAAACATCTTTAATTTCAGCAGCTATTTATGTCCATATTAATTTTAATTAAATTTTAACATTTTAAATTTTATTTATGGATAATGCAGGTGCGTAGATTTTTTTTAACTTCATTTAATATTAGTTTTAACTTCATCATGATTTTTTCGTTAAATAAGTATTAAAATGCAATTCACAATATCCAATTACATAGAAATGGTATTTATTTATTTTGAAAATAATAAAAGCCAAAGAGTCAAAGAGTAAAATCTACGTACCTACATTATCCATGAATAAAATTTTAAAATTATGATATCTAGGTAAATAGTAATAATACCAGTGATACTACAGTGATTTCAATAGAGTATAACTAATATTGTTATTGGTATCATTATTTAGGTAGCTAATTTTAAATAATTTAATGCCAATTATAATTTAAATATCACACATTTAAACGTTTTCTCAGATAATTCAAGGTTTAATTTAAACTGAAATGAAGTTAAAATGTAATTAAAATTAATATGGACATAAATAGCTGCTGAAATTGAAGATGTTTAACAGTAATTAATACAATTACTAAAATAATCAAAAAACCGTATGAATTTACAATTTGCTGTGTTTTTTGAAAGTATAAAATGCTCTCATTCATTCAAAAATCAACCAATTTCAAATTTTTTTGTTTCTCAGAGTAACTTATAATAATTCTACAAAGTGGCTGTTTTCAACATTTTTCAAAATTTTAAATCAAAAATTTATTTTGGCGGTTTTAATTTTGGATTTTTTTTAACCGTGGTAAAATATGGGCTATAAGTCGCATATTATGTTAAAAAAAATGGAACTTCAATATCTGCATTATATTTGGAGTAATAAATACTGACTTTCCAATTAATTTACATACTGTATATATATATATATATATATATATATATAGTTATTACTCGAACAATACACATCAATAATATTATAATATGTATTATTAAAGCGATTGATTTTAACGTTGTCATGTTATGTAACGTCGTCGTTGTATTATCATATGTAACAAAATATCTGCACACACATACATGTATTCATTGCGTTTGATAATGTTTTGAATTTACAACGACACATTTACGATACATTGCAGTGTTGCCTAAACCGACCAGAGGAGTGACAGCGACCGCTGGGACAGATGACGCGTGGCTACCGCAATGGGCTGTTGCTGTCATGGTCATTGGACTCGGGTCATTACTTTTCGTATTGATATTCGGCATAACAGTGGTTGGTACACATTTGAACGCGATACAAACGTTCAATGACATTTTCTATGTCGGGTTGATAATATTATTTTGTGTGTTCACAATTGTTTTTAAAACGTTATAGCTCGTCAGCCGCAATAAAAGCAACAAAAAAGTGCCGCCGCCGACGTTACAACCGTCCGCGATCGTCGAGGATCACCAGCAGCACATGTACGGCACGGGCAAAAACGGTCCGACGACTGGCAGCCGTCACATGCTGAACCATCCACCGTCGCATTCCAATTCCAATTATAATATCAGCTCGTACGGCTACGACAACTATGCGATCGACGACGACATGATGATGTTGGACGAAGACGATCTGGAGGACGTCGACCGTTTGTACGACATGGACGCGGTGTGGACGGACCACGATCACGAACAACACAAAGTCTCGCAGAACGGTCTCGGGAAAAAGGTTCGTTACAATATCGTTGAATACGATAAGACTTGTGATTTTTATTGATTTTTTTTTTCGATTCGCAATAATAATAATAATAATAATAATAATAAGATGTTCTAAGGTTGGGTTGCATATTATAATAAACGTCCTGTGACAGAGCTTACGGAGCCGATAGTGCATTATAACGGTTTTTGGAAATTATCGGTTACTGGACCTGTAAGCTACATATCGGATTTCGGTTCTGTAACTATATCATACAGATGGGTTAATCTATGATATTTTATTACGATGATAAGAAAATAACATTTATTATCAAATATCAAGTGTCAACTTACTATATAGTATTGTACTGGTATATACTTACATTGTGTAGCTTCATATTTCTTATAATAAATTTACAATGCCATTTCGAATACTTTAACTACATAACATTTCAATCATATCGATGGCGTATATCAGTAGTCACCTTTTTTTACGGTTGGCTAAATCTAAAATTTTCTTCGGTATCGTGGACCAAAATTGCTTAGAAACACATAGACAGAATATTAATCGAAAATGAATAAGAATAATTTTCTGACCATTTTAATATAACTATTAAGAACAATATCTGAAGAAACAAGTGTTATCTATTATTCTTTTTTAAATAGGAAATTATTAATTTGAAAATTATTGTAATATTTACAAAACATCAGTTAGCTTGACAAGCTTTGTAGTTTGGAGATTCCTGGTATATATGATTCAAATGATTCAGTTATAATTTGTCAAGTGATAAAGATTTTATAATTTATGTGCTACACGTATTATTGAGACCACAATGTTTATGTGATCCATCTAAACCATTACATTAGATACAGAATTTAAACAGAGAATTGAATTTTTAACAATAATAAATGTGGTTTTAATTAATTCGGTAACTACGGTTAATATTAATTTACAAATTGTTTTATGCGCAACACACATTCATTTTTATAGATTCATTAAAACTACAGATTAGTCTTTATGCAACTCAGCCCACTATTGGTATTCAACTGGCAGAAGATAATTATACTGTATACGTTTAATAAAAAAAAAAAAAAAAAACAAATTACTATGTATATAAAATATTATATTATATTACAGCATCGGGATTCCCAGCACGGTGGTCATTACGATAGCTGGCGGTCAACGGCATTGTCTCCTCAAACATTATCACCGGTTCAAACCGGATATTATACCGGAGGGGGTGGTTACGGTTACGGTGTCGAGCCTAATGGTTACGGGGGTGAAAGGCGACATTACCACCGGGAAGCTTCGTCAGCCACAAATCCACGGTCGCATCATCATCATTATCCAAGCTCTCATCATAACCCCGGCACGTCTTACACGACCGGCCCGAGGAAGCCACCTCAACAGTATCACCCGGACTACGATACAGATTTTTGATAAATTTACCGTCGCGCGTATACGCAAGACGTAATTTTCAGTTGCCATTTAAGTCGATAATATAAGAATTTTCAGCAATAAATTAAAAGTATTGCTGTGTGTACATAAATAATACTCGCTCATTTATTATTTTTATATTCTTTTTTTTTATTATTATTATTACGTGCATATTAAAGTTATACTATCTCTTCAAAATGGATCTAATTTTATAATTTTGTACAACGTATAACTCTAGTCAAACAAACAATTGCTAAAAGTAAACTCAATTGTGTGACACACTATTCAAATGAAATATCATGTGATTTTATGCCTACTTTATGTTTTTTTACCTCTTTTCATTTTATTATGACATTAAACATTATATTATACGTGTACATTTATATTTTATTTCAATACTTTTCGAATTTGTACTTTTTTTCCAACTATTTAAGAAATTTATTTTTACAAAATATAATTTTATTTTTTATTTAATGTTTTATATTACAATTATTGTTTTCGTGAACACTAAATATTGGTAATTTTAAGTCTGCTATATTTCTTATTTTATTATTATTATTATTATTATTATTATTATTATTATTATACCTTGTGTTAACTAATTATTGTTATATTATAATATATATGTATAATAAAATATTCTTTACGTTATTTGATATTATAAAGGTATCCCATAAATAATTTTCATTTGTATGAAAAAAAAAGAACGGATGGGCCTCGCTTTGCTGTTCAGTTGGGGGTGGAGTGCACCTCGTTTAAAGGATAGGTCATTATTACATTGGATTTGTTAAATTTGAATGCAATGATAGATATTATTATATACGAATAACGATTCTGAACGGAGTTAATATTTGTCTAAAATGTGTATATAATAATATAGTATTTTATATTTAAATTGAATTTTAATGTAATTTCGTAAAAATTTAAATTTCACACGGTCAAAAAATTTTTTCCTTTGGGTCCGGTAGAATTTTTTTAAAGATTTTTGAAGAGTAGCTTATAAAGAGTATACCTAGTGTTAAAGTTTTAAACCTTAAGTATGAACAGAATAAATTTTATGAATTTTTATCTACAAAATAACTTGCAAATTATCGTGATTTTGACACATTTTATACAAATTTGAGCTTTATGGGCTTATAAAAAAATTTGAGTGAAACAATTTCTGATATTTTTTAGTGACGATAAGTTAAGCTGCTTATTGTAAACCTTGTATTAAATTTTCGAGAGTTTTCGGCCAGCCAATTAAATTTTATAGATGTTTAAAAAAAAAAAAAATTACAAAAATCGAAAATTTAAATTGTCTATAAATTAGTCAAAATATGTGAAAATACTTTGAAAACTTAACTATATATATAGAACACCAATATAAAGATTTGGTAAAAATTTCTAGTTTTTGTGGTTTTTCGTTTTTGAGTTGGAGCATTTAAAAAAAATGTATTTTGTAAAAATGTGTTTTTGCGTAAAATTTCCCGTTTTTTTGTCATTTTTTTTATCATTTTTTTCGAATTTTTTAAAAAATATTGAAAAAGTTGGATTTTTGACATGTCCAAGTACAATCTACATTTACTTTCCTTTCAGAAAAGTTGCTGTTTAAGAAAATTAAAGCATTTTTACTGCCCCAAAACGTGATGACAGACACAAAAAAAAAGAAAAAGATACATCATTGTAAAACCAATAGATTCCATCACTTCGTTGAGATTCTAAAAATTTACAACTATGCAAGAGTAATGATAAAATATTACGTAATATTTTTTCACTTAAAGTATTAGAAGATAATAGTGCCACTATTTTGTTTTAATGATATCGTCCACAGAAATCGAATATTATAAGTTATTACTTATATCTACGTTGATATTTTGTGACTTACATTATTATCCAAAATTAATTCAAATTGTCGATGGTCATGGTATTACGATCATTAAAAATAATAATTGGAATATTAAATAATGGAAGACAAATAGTTTAATATAACAAAAAAAAAATAAATACAATATTTAAATTGTTAAAACAATTTGATACATAATAATTTTTGCTTCAATTGGCAATTATTGATATCATCAACTGTCCAATAAAACCATAATATTCTGGTAAACATGTATTAAAAAAAAAAAACACACATCATTGTAAAATCCATAGATTCCATCACTCCGTTCAGAATCTAAAATATGAGGTTTATATATATTTTTTCAAACAAAAGAACAGAATAAATATTTACCGTAAATTATTTAATTTAAAATCTAAAAAAAAAAAATAAAAATAACAATTTTCCGAGGAAAGTATTTTAATATTGGAATAAAAAAATCTTCAAGTCTAAACAGATGAAACTTGCTTATTTAATCCTCAGTAATAAGAAAAAATAACTGTATACTATACTAAATTATTGTTTCACTGTTTAAACGTATATAATTACAATTTATTATTCTTGGTAGACTATTTTCTTTTTTTCTATTTCATAAAATTATACCTAGAATGATGTACATGTAAGTAAGTATTTATTATGATTAATCCTTAACTACATTTATTGGTTATTAATATTATTTATATTTATACCTTTAAAAAATTATAATTCATAAAAATAATCAACTGTTGCAATTTATGTATAATGAAATTTGAACTGAACTTATAAGAGATTGTGTTAAATTTTTAAAAACACGTCTCAATCAATAAAGGATGATTATTATTCTGATTTACACATAAAAAGAATTATTTTAAGGAAAACTGTCATTATAGAAATCTGAACAGATTGCACAATGTAGTATATATATTGTATACCTGTGTAATAATTAATAATAGTAATTTTCTGAGGTTATTAGTATTTTTATATATTAGTAAGTAGTACTGCTGTTTCTCCATCTGCGAAAAAAAGAAACGTTTATTGATTAAGGGATTATGTACAATATTATATTTAACTGATTGATAATTTAATATTAATAACCAATTCAAATGTAAACATTTTAAATATTCAATATAAAATTTATATTGAATATTTATAATGTTTTAAGGTTTGATTGTTTTATATACTGAATCTAATATGGATACGATATTATCAATAAACGAATTGTTATAACAATAGCTTAGTTACATCCTTTGTTCTTGGCACAATCATAAAATCATTATGACTGGACTAAAATTGATTTTCAAACGCGTAAATTGTTTTTAACATTAGACGCAGACTGCAAAATAATATATTAAACTATCCTAAATGACCAACGCAGTCTATAATGATCAAACCACAACTATAGTCTATAGACATAAAGTGTTTCTATTGTTCTTAAGCTCTCAGGAATGTATAAATAAGTTTCTCGTAAGATAAACTGCATTTCATTTGATTGTACAACCTTTGTTTTTACGGGTCTGTAGGTTTAAACAAGTGAGATAAATTAAAATTATTGTTTTTAAACTTCATAAATACATTCCTCTTAAAATCTTAATTAACGATTTAAAAATACTATGTTTTTACAATTTTGATTATTTTATTTGTTATTTTATATTGTATATTATTGTAGTTAAAAAAAGTAGAATGAATCAATGTTTTACAGATATATTATCTAGTATATTATATAGTAAATACATGGAAAATGACTGGAAATATTTTTTTTAATCAATCATTTGAATTATTATACTGTTTTGTGCATTTGTTAATGAGCAATAAAAAAGATTAATTTTTGTCTTTTCGGTCTGAAAAGTACACACAAATATGACTTTACAAAATTATCAATATTATATTCCTGAAAATCTGGCATGTTATTACGTTTTTGGCAATAACTCAAAAAGTATTCCATGTTCCAAGCAAAGTTTGGACGGTTCCGTCGTTTCAAAAACATTATAGTACAAAAGGTATTTAGAAAAAAAAAATCTAAAATTTAAGGGTTGTGGTGAAGCCGTTTTTAATTTATTTAATCGTCTGTTTTATTAAAATATAGTATCATGAAACAGTAGAATCGATTTTTTTCCATTGCACAATAATTACCATTAAATTAAACCAGAAAAATTAAACGTATCCTTATTATTACGGGTAGCAATAGATGATGGCATAATACATTATAAAAATTGAGAATTTTGTATGTACATAACTAGGATCTTTATGCAAAATAAAATAGTGGAATATGTATTTGAATATTTTTAAATATGCTAAAATATGCGACATAAAAATGCAAAATTATACAATGTAAATTAGTCACAAATATTACAAAATACATTTTTCCGTCAGTTTTTAAAATTCATTTGAAAATTCTTTTATACAATATTTTGATTTTTGAATTTCAGTTTTTAAAATCATCTGTGTTATGAAATAAAATACATGAATAACATAATAAATACTTCAATCTACAAATTATCCAAAGCAAATAAATACATTTTTCCCGAGGATCAACATTTTGGAATGTTGTCCATTGGTATTCATGTGATATTCAAACCAAATATTTTTCTTTTCATGACTGAGAAAGAAACCGAGATCAATGAAAATCACGAAAATAATAACACTTTAGTAAGAATCTCTGTAGTGTCATAAGAGATATTGCGATAATGGTAAATCCTCGCGGGACAATCAGTCATGAAGCTATACATGTAATTATTTTACTCAAAATAAACGACTTGGGTCGCCTTTAATGGGGTTCTTTAATTAATTACCTAAAAATATTTTTACTTAATAATGTTAATAATAAAAACACAATATTTCAGTAAAAATAATTAGTTACAATTTTTAAGGTAAATTTTTAATTTTCTGTTAAATCAAAATCCTCTGGTGAATATAAACTATACATATTTATTAGTCATATATTATTCTTTCTATTATACTTATATTACACATTATATATATATTATATTGAATTTACCCACTCGGGGTGAATAAAGTCCGTTTAGGATCATGCCATATAAATCGTGTTGGCAGTAAAAGGTAATACCCATGTTTGGGTACGCGTTACAAAATTGGTAAACTTATAGTATACCGTGTACGCGCTCTCCACAAACGGCACAAACCCTTTTTGAATAGTCAAATAGTTGGCTGTTCATATTTATTTTAAAATATAAAATGATTAATATGCATGCAAGTATAGTGCAACATGCCTATACAAATACAGTTAATGTTTTATCATGATAATATAATAAATATAACTAAGAAATTAACCAGGGCTGTGATTTTGTTATCCTGTAATATATGCCATAATAACTCACAAACATATTTTAAGAAAAAAAACCTATTAAATGCAATATAATTTATTTTATATCTTTTATATTGCTTTGAGGATAAAAAAATATTAATCACAAGAAATATAATATTATTATGATATATTTTTAGTACGCAAAATAAAATACATAAAGAGATTTAACTAGGTATATACTAATTTATACCTTTAATTTTTATTTCCTTTTATGTTGTTTTGTATAGTTCAACGCCGCTTAATTTTCTCGAATAAAAACTATTAACGACCACCATAACGTTCCAGCTAATAAAATGAATGAGAGATTATACACCGTTCTTATAGTTCTAAACATTTTCTTGATCATCAATATTATAATATTGCGAAATATGCAGCGTGAAGAGTATATAGAACAGTAGAAAAACGATATTGGAAAACAAACATTGCATTCGAATGGGCGAATGTAAGTTCCTACACGAGAGTAGCAGGTAGAAAAAATACATACGTTAGTTTCTACACGATAGAAAAAGGTACATATGTAAGTTCCTACACGGTAAAAACCAAGTACGTATGTTAGTTCCTACACGGCGGAAAAGGTTAAATATGTAATATTTAATTTATCAATTATATATTAAATAATTTTCACAAAAAAATATAAAATAATATGTTGATAAAAAAATATAACAAAAATCGTTTAAAGTATATTTTATGAGGTTCATTTTGACTCACAGTATAAACTTTTACACTACACTTATAACACAACGCCACGTATTTTCATTTTTTTTAGATGTATGATGTTTAAAAAATTTAAAATCATTCAAAACTAGCAGTTGTTTTCCTTTTTCACTCAATATGAATGATACATTCTGGCTCATTGTGACGGATATATACGGATGTACGGATACACGGATGTTTCGAATAATACTAACGAAACTTTTAAGATAAATAACCAGTTGTACATTTTACTGTGTATAGTTATAGCAAATTAAAAATTATTTAACTAAAATCAAGTTCTGTATAATTTTTATCTATATTTTAAGTCGTAAATATTGTGTACGTTAAAAAATATAGTCGGGATACTATTATCAGCTTGTAGCTTGTCGTATTTTCCCGTAATTTCGTACACGTTTTGCTTTAAATGAAGTATATTTGAATGTATATTGGTTAGCTACGGCTGGACCGATTATTATTAAAACGATACGCCTGTTGGTGCTGTGGCATAAATGAAAAAATTTCAGATTATATTATTTTGTAACCTATTCCGCCGTGTAAGAACTAACATACGTACCTGGTTTTTACTGTGTAGAAACTTACATATGTCCGTGGAGGAACTAACGTATGTAATTGTTTACCTACTATACTCTCGTGTAGGAACTTACTATTCCCCATTCGAATAACCCCCCGTGCTTTATCAACATTGGCGTAACAAAATAATTATTTTAATAATTAATTTTAAATAATAATATTCTACATTAATGCATATACTATAATAATAATTGTATGTTAATAATAACCATCAGAATCTTAAAAACCTTAATCAATGGTTGCAACATTACATATACACGTTACATGTACGAAGGTATTTTTTTTTTTCAATGCCCGAGACTCAAGTCTTTCTGCATTTTTTGAGTGACGAGTGCCGTAAGTGCGAGTGATTAAGATATCAGTAAAAAATAATCGTATTATAGGTAGTAAGCGCATTTGTGACCAATATTGGTGGTATGGTCTTACGGCGAATGGGGTGGGGCGTCCAAACGAATTGAAGTTCTCCGGTTATCAAAGTTCGCGTCGCCTAGCTGTTGGCTCCTGCAATGCGGGGTGTAGTTACAGTGCAGAGAAGTATTCGGAGGGAAATTACGTAAGCAATGTTATCTTAAAAGTTTTGTGCTATGACGCCTATCAGTAACCATATGGCGATGGCGGCCATCAAGAAGAGGGCGATTCGCGTCTTAATCGGATCCCAGGGCGACGCTTTGACCGCCGGACATTTGGGCAAACAAGCGTTCGGCGTGCCCGCGGCATCTGGAAACTTTTTGTCCGACAGATTACTACGGTTGTTGCCGTTCGAAGAGACGTTACAGCATTTGGCTACCGCGGGCGGTCTGCAATCGACCACACGTTCCATTTCCATCGACGGCTTTTGAGCACCGTCACCGTCTTTTGCGCAACACGCCGCATTGTCGTACCCGGAGTTCTTGTCCATATTTTTGTACGCCTGCGATTCTACCGCGTTAAAACGATACTTGTCCAGCAGCAGCAGCAGCAGCAACAGCAGCGCCTGGAAATAAACATTCGAAATCAATACGAGTTTCACTCGTGCGCGAGAACATAGTAGACGTGTATATGTATAAACGCCGGTTACTGCGCAAATATTTGTGTTGCAATTTTACCGAGCACCACAGAAGAGCATAGTGACCCTATTTCGGGTCCAACGACCATCAACCACATAGTATTCGGAATGTTTTTCAAACCATCAACCGCACTACGCGTAATATGCACGCATGTCCGGTTATTGAGAATAATTATATCAATACGATATTACTGTTGTGCGGCCGCGAGAACATATTAATATAAATGTTTTGGTGTTTACAGATGGTATTTGATGCGTGATTAAAAAGTTTTCTAAAAATATTGTATGGACTCGAGCTTTATACATTTGTTGCGCCCATTTGTGGTATTCTAATATTTAACAGTAATGAGCTACAACAGGTTATTGCAGCTACTGTACAAGTCGCTAAAGTGGTTTAGATAAAGTTAAAGTTTATTTTTCGTATTTTATCGAGTGTATGTACTATACGCCTACGAGTTTCTCAATATGGCAATTTTTATGATCAATACGGTGATGGCAGAGGGTGGAAAAATATATTTGTAAACAGACGGGTGTAAGTATTAAAAACAACAACTTTAAATAGTTATGAACTGATCGTCTAAAGTAGAATATTAATATTTATTACGAAATGTACTTAAACAATTATTAAATTAATTATATTTTATATTTCTTCACGGACTGCTTGAAAGTATACGCAGTATACCCGTGAATTTTCAAAATAATGTTGAGAGTTATACTATCTATAGTTCGAAAGCCCATCAATTCAATAAGCTATCTCCATCTGCAGCTATCTGCCCTATCAAAGAGTGATCGAAACTAGGTTGTTCGAATTAAAATAGTTGAAAAACGAGGGGATGGAGGTTCAAACGGACAACTAAATTTTGGGATTTTTATATATACATTATGCATATTACGGAACAATATGCACGGTGTATTTAATCCTTATACGCGTACCTCGCACATCGCCTATATACTACGTTCTGCCCACATGACAACTACTACTCGGCGGATAAATTCAACGAATAATCACGTCGGCATATGGTGATGCATATAGTGATGCGTATTGTTTGTATACGAGCAAACGATTTTTGGTGCACCGAACGTATTGTGCGCTAGATGTCGCCGTTATGTCGTTGATTACGTGCCTACCTATTCGCGATCACCTAACATTTTGCTCGCGGGCAGACGATGCATTCGCTTTGCATCGATATACGACGTCCGCGGTGCCCCTTTAATAATTGTACACGCCCACGCAAAACAGTCAGCAGGTTTGACGTGATGCAGCAATCCCGTTTAACAAGCCATATTGCTGAAATTGGACGCGGCAAACGAGGAAGTACCAAAACGAGAGCTTTAATCGCAACGCTCAAAATGTTGTTGTTGTAGCGAAACGAGTTGTATTAGGTATCACTATATAGCGTACTCTGTTCGCGAGTCGTAAAATTAATCTATGATCAACATTAACCATATAATATACGGTGTGTTAGTTGTACGAAATTTCTCACAGCGTTTGTAACGTATGGGTTAGGGGGTGCGTGTCCCTGCCCAATATTACGATAACAGTGACTGCAATAAGTTGTTGTTTCTGCTTTACAATACCCGACGAAAATTGTTTGATAAGCTGCAGTTTTTCAATATTGCTCTAAGCCTCGTTGCTATACACGATCGCTAAGCCCTGCGCGGTTACCAGCTGTTATACGTAATACAATGCTATATAATACAACACCCAACACATCATATTTCCTGCGACGCATCAACGTTACAATTATTATCACCTATAGCGGTTTTGCTGATAAATGTTTGTAGTGTAATTGAATTATTCCTATTTTGGACATGAATAGCGTTTGGAATTAAAATACGGAGAGCGGGGAGGGGGGTAACCGAGGAAGTCTGGTAACCGTTCTTGGGAGCTTTTCTTGCGTAACAAGAATACAATGTTATAATAAACACACAAGTCATAACGAAAAAAACTTAACGCCATATAAATTATAATATTTTTTCCGTATCCTCGTAAAAAGTTGTCTGTTTAATTCGATTTGAGTTATTATAAAAATATTTTATTTTTCTTCCCTGAGCTAAAGCATCTAAATCCTCCGCGTAGTGCTTGAACATTTATAATACGAATCGCGCATACGTCATCGTCGGTATCCTATTAATTTGTGTACGTACATAATCGTGCCACAGTAGCCGTAGTGTAAGTAATAATAATCACTGTATGGGTACTTACCTACTTATGCGCAATGTGCTTATATTATATTCTTCCGTTGGTGACGTGCGAGTGTTTAAGACACAAATATTATTTCGAATACCGCAGCACGTATATCGTATAGTCCACCATCATCCGATTAACTAAACTTTTGGTCGTAGTCCTCAGCTCTCTCGGCCAACGCGCAATGATAATAATGTACAGCTGCTAGAAATGTCACGACCACGGATGTCGATATTTCAACGCTATCTCGTCTTGTCGTGGTTACCACCAAGGATAAAATCGCAAAAGTGGTATAAGCTCGTAAGCGATGCACTCGTCGCGATAACTGAAATAATAATAATAATTATTACATAAAATTCCGTTGGACACAATATGTTTGTTTGAATACCCAACAATAATAATAAAAAAAAAAATTGACTGTAGAGAGAGAGAGAGAGAGAGAGAGAGAGAAAGAGAGGAAGAGAAAAAACGTGAATCGTGTTACGTGCGTATTACAATATTAAAACTATATTATACCAATAAGTTAGGTCGACCGCAGCGTGAAAAATACGTCGACGTTAAACGTTGTTGCGCGATACACACGCGGTGCGAGTGATATTCTCGTGCGTATGTACAATATACTGTTTTGTGCCGAGCAAATGACGATCACAGTAACCACTGTGCACACATCACGTCACCACTATTATACGTCAGTGCGGATACCACGTGGATTTCTGCTGCAGTCGTCTATTGTAGCTGTATTATAAATGCAATTATAATTATTATTATGTTTCCTGTTTACCGCGGCGCGCACTCGGTATTGTAAGCGTATTATATATTATACGTGCGCCAATGATAATATTAACATAATATACAGTCTCACCTGTGTTGTGGTACATACAATGAGGTGATATTATAGTATTGCAGAACGCGTTTAGAAACGTACAATAACCGAACACAATAATATACGTATTTATATTAAACTCGCGCGTTTGCTCACCACTAATTGTACGCACTGACCGATGCAGCTGCAACGTACACGACTAAAACTAAATAAGTAAAATCACAACACTTGATCGCAAGATAATATCGTTGGACCCGGTGCAGTCTTGAACTAGCTGCTAGCAGTGCACTTTGATAATATAATATTATGCATACCTACACGCGCGCGCGCATCTCTCCACTCTCTCGCGAATAGAGGAACCCAGGTAACGGGTTTGTACGCGGCCAGTGAAAGCAACATTTTTCTACCGGTTTCGACAATATGTTATTATGATATGTGACAGTACCTGTATACACACGTATAGGTATAACATAATCGTTGAATACCCGCACAAACATACACGCACACACCTACGTTATTAAAATATTGATGAGACAGAAATGCGCGGCGCGTGAAACAGTCCGGCAGCATGCTGGCTGCGAGCTGCTTGCGCAATGGTTTTTCACGCTTCGTTGGAAGAGAACCGACCGTCGGAACATTCGATTTATATAATCACTACGCGGCGACGGCGTAATAAATAATCATTTCGACCGAATATTCCGTTAAAACACCGCAGTGACTTGTTAACCAAACGATTTGGTAAGATTCGTTACGCGTCCCGATAGGACATTGTAGTCTGCAATAAGCATAATAAACATTATTGAAACGATTAATGAAAATGTTTTCATTACAGCATTACTGTATCAGCTATTAATCTTACTAATATTTGTAATATGATGACTTTTTGACCTTTTTGACATTTTTAACAAAAAAAAAAAAAAATGAATGGGTGGGCCTCGCTTTGCTGTACAGTTGGGGGTGGAGTGCACCTCGTTTATAGGATAGGTCATTATTACAATGGATTTGTTAAATTTGAATGCAATGATAGATATCATTGTATACGAATAACAATTCTGAACGGAGTTAATATGTTTGTCTAAAATGTGTATATAATAATATAGTATTTTATATTTAAATTGAATTTTAATGCAATTTCGTAAAAATTTAAATTTCACACGGTCAAAAAATTTTTTCCTTTGGGTCCGGTAGAATTTTTTTTATATATTTTTGAAGATTAGCTTATGGGCTAACTAGTGTCAAAATTTTGAACCTTAAGTATAAACAGAAAAAAATTTATGAATTTTTATCTACAAAATAACTTGCAAATTATCGTGATTTTGACACATTTTATACAAATTTGAGCTTTATGGGCTTATAAAAGAATTTGAGTGAAACAATCTATGATATTTTTTAGTGATGATAAGTTAAGCTTATTATAAATCTTATATGAAATTTTCGAGAGTTTTCGGCCAGCCAATTAAATTTTATAGATGTGTAAAAAAAAAAAATTACAAAAATCGAAAATTTAAATTGTCTATAAATTAGTCAAAATATGTGAAAATACTTTGAAAACTTAACCACATATAGAGAACACCAATATAAAGATTTGGTGAAAATTTCAAGTTGTTGCGGTTTTTCGTTTTTGAGTTAGAGCATTTTAAAAAAATGTAGTTTGTAAAAACGTGATTTTGCGTAAAATTTTCCGTTTTTTCGTAATTTTTTTATCGTTTTTTTCGATTTTTTAAAAAAGTATTGAAAAAGTTGGATTCTTGACTTGCCCAAGTACTATCTACATTCACTTTCCTATCAGAAAAGTTGCTGTTTAAGAAAATCGAAGCATTTTTACTACCAAAAATCGTGTCCTCAGACACAAAAAAAAAAAAAAAAAAATAAATAAAAAAAAAAAACACACATTATTGTAAAACCAATAGATTCCATCACTCCGTTCAGAATCTAAAACTATTTAAAACATAGTTGCATTAAGTGTATATGTTACATACTAAGTCTGGAATTATACATTTCACGATCTGTACACTGATTTTTGTACGTATCGCGAATTGTGCAAGTTTGTTGAACAAAGTTGGTAGATAGTACAAATTACATTGTGCAAATTATAAAAAGTAAAACCATATTATACAAATCTCATTTTAACCATAGATATATACAGTTTTTCACATGAATAATACCTATTAATATTTTATTATTATAAAACTAATTTATTAGGGGAAAAAAATATAGATTCACCTAAATTTGTTGTATAAAATATATATATTAAATAATATTATTTCAACAATTGAATATTATATCTTATATATTTAATATATTTCTATAAATACATTTTTTAAGTACCTATAACATTTTATTGTACAAACTATAAAATAATTTTAATTATTAATATAATATTTTAATATTATTCAATTTTATTTTTTATTGTATAATCGCACTAATAAATACTAATACACGCTAAAAACTGCAGAATATGTTGTGCACTAGTCCGTACTAAAGTTTAAGTTAAGCTGGTATTTTTAAACGGCATAATTTCAATATCTACTATTGTTAAATCGTTTCACGTAATTTTATTTTTTTTATTTTATATTTTTAACTTTTTTAATAATAATTTAATTTTAAATTAATTAAATTAATTAATTTTACAATAAAATTTTATATTAAAATGTATTTGTAAAAATGTTTGTTTAATATGTTCATATATTTTGTAATTTGTACAATGATTGTTGTACACAACGCAAATTGTACAATATAATCTAAACAATCTATCAACTTTGTATAACAAACTTGTACAGTTCGCAGTGTGTACAAAAACCACTTTACAGATCGTGAAATGTACAATTTCGAACTTTGTAACAAATACATTCAAAAGGTACTAACGTGTTGTTGGAGAAAAAGTAACTAAGGACTTTAAAATCAGAACTTAGTGAGAACTGAGAAAGTGACTATAGGTCATTGTGACAGGTTGTCATACTGGTTAGTAACTTGAAACTTGCATGGTGCTATAGAAGTGGACGAATTGTGTGATTGCACCTGGCCCCACGTCATCGATTCATGCATTTTTTGCTAGAAAAATTATTTCATATGTTATAAAAATGTGTTTAGTTATTTTTTGCAATAAAATTGTATCAAATGTATTCGATTGAAAGCTGTAGGTTTTATTTTCAAAACTGTGAGGGAACTGTACGAAATATGGTTGTTGATTCACACTATAGCCTCATCGGTTAAGTTTAGAGGGTTTCCTACAAGAATTTGTAGTGTCAGGTGAAAGTCGTTGTTCAAACACATCAGAGGGATGGTAGATTTTTATATTTTTGGGTGTATAGTAATTTTGGGTAGGTCTTACCACCATAGAGCAGACAAAAAGAGCATTGTACAGTGATCAAGTAATCACATGGTCTTCTATATTATATAGGTAGGATTAGGAGATAACGCGCATTTCAGCGGAAGCGTGTTCTGTGGGACTGTGGCTGACCGCGCAAAAGCCAGTTTCGTATTTTGTCACAGAACCAAGAAACCGCAAAAGTGATACCACCGATAAGACGATAATTAATGAGAAATTCACATAGTTCAATAGACTATAAGTATTTAACTGATAACGTTGTTGAGAACATTGCATTCAAAAATTGTAAAGAACTTGATATTAATGAGCCATCAATAATAAATATTTTTATAGAATGTTAGTTTGATTATTTAAAATCTATACAATAAGTAAGTGTGATATACATAATTATCTTCATGTAGCTGTAATTATCTTTATATGCTAGATTCGATTGTACAAGAAAAAGTTACAATTTAATCAAACCCTTTCATATTTACTACTATAAGAAAACGTTTTATAGCTTGAATTTAACAAAAATGATTCTATTATTGATATTTATTATGTCATTCTTATCTACAGTTCACTTAAATAATAATAATAAAATAATTTATTCAAATTTTTACTAAAATATCAATTTTAGATAATAATATAAGTACCTATTAATGGATTTTTTAAATTTTGATTTTTAAGCAATACATTTGAAGAAAGGGAATCATCTATTGAAATATTTCCTTCTTTTTATGATTTCTATACCCATCACTGTTGAGTAAATTAAAATTAAAATTTTCAGTTTTCTCTGTGCTAAGATAATTCCTGTTTTAATTCTAAAATCACTATTATAATTTATAGTGTATGTAAACATAGAAAAAATCATTCTTTGTGACTTTTGAAGAATTTATAATAGAATATTTGTGTGATTATAATGCCATGTAAAGATTTTAAGGTTGCAGAGGGAAAACGAAAAGATAGTTTCTGAGAAACTAATTTCTATATTTAATTCACTTCTAGATAATATATATGGATGTATAAAAAGGCTCTCTACAATATAAAAAATCGCACTGAGATTGGGCCGCGCAAAACGTTGCACCGGCACTGCGTATGGAAAACCCGTATGACGTCATGTGCTTGAGTAAATAAAAAGGAGACTTGATCTCTCGAGGCGAGTAATGACACTCAGAGAGGAATATCTGTAAGGAGATCTGGAACATCAAGAGACCCATTTAGAAGTGCATGAATAAAATTCGTATCAGCTTCAGAGAGGCGACAGGTTAATGTGCCTTTGTGTAGGTATCGCTAGGACGGATGTACTACAGTCGTATCATTCGTATACATTTAAGAGCAATGAATAAACATTCACATTCGAAAAACGATTCTAAGCGAGGGTCATAATACATGATGTATATTGTATATGATACACTATTTTGTCTAAAATTTATCATAAATCAAGTAATTTGAGCGTTAGAAGAATTTTATATTTTTTGGTTATTTAAAATACGACGAAAAGTTATTTTTATTGGAAAGAATACTAACAAAAACTATGTGTTCACAGAAAGAAAAAAAATAATATTTAAAACTAAAATTTTTTATTTTACCTTCTTTTAGCTTCCAATATTATTGCTGATACAAAAAACGATGTGGTTATATTTTTGTGTAACGAAATTCTTTGGAGGTAATACTGAGAGCGTAGAGGTGATGAGACAACGAATAATATCAAAAAATGTCTTATAAAATAAAGTGTGTATGTTGAATAAAGTTGTATTATATATTTTTAGATAAGTATAATTTTTAACATTATTATTCAAAATAAAAACGTTCAAAACATATAATATATTTGATGTATTTTTGAGATATTTATAGTAAAACAAAAGTAAAAATCTATAGTTTCATGTAAATACAATGATAAATAATTTTACCTTTAATATTTTGTTTTAACTTATATATATATATATTTATTTATTTTTCATAACTAATACTGTTAATAAATTATACAATGGTTAATGAATAATTATTTTTTAATATTATTATATTATTTATATATATTTTTCGGTACTTGGTAACACTCTTCATGTCTAATTGAGTTAACAATTTAGTATTTAAGATGTCATTTTTTTTAATGCTATTTTTTACAACAATGTGTATGTATAGCTCATATTATACATTTTTAGTTATTTCTCGAGAGTAAATTTTTACAACAATGCAATCGATTTTATAACTTAAAGATAAGTAATATAGGTAATAACAATATTTTCGTGAATATCGCATTAAGTTGTCAACCTACGCGTGAATAACATAAGAGTATAAGATTATCATATTTTCACTTTTTCACAGCAAAATACTATAGATTTGTACATAGGTCTAAATACTACAAATACTTTAAATTTTGATGAAGGAAATATATAAATAATAATTTATAAATAATATATTTAAAAGACTCCAGAGGACTTCCAATAATTATACAGAAGATACCAAGCAAATTGTATTATAATAATTTTTTTAATATCTCATCATATAATAATAACTACCACTAACATTGGAATTGTGGAATATTTAAAAAATAGTTCAAATAATTTTTTTGAAATTAAAACAATCACATTGATACTTTTAAAGTCGATTATAATACTAACAGTCTTCTACAATTTTGAAAACATAATGAGTAATTTTTTTTAAGTATATTCGTTAATGTGTTAATATTATTTAAAATGAAAATTGTATTTATTATAGGTAACTATTTCACTACACCATGAAATAGCAACAGGTAATATTCGTGTTATAATCGGCCTACGTTGTAATTCAATAGTACAAGATTTTTATTTTATGAAATTAATTAAGTTATTACTAGGTTTATGAAATAATATAAATTCGTGGTTTATACTATTATTAATTCATAAGCCAGATGCCAGAACAATAATAGTTTAATTAATCTGGCGAAAATAGTCCTTGTTTGAGCCTTTTGAGGGGAAAAGCGTTTAAATTTGATCGATTGAATTGTGTCTGTGGACGAATAGAACTATAATAGTTTAATTAATCTGGCGAAAATAGTCCTTGTTTGAGCCTTATGAGGGTTAAAGCGTTTAAATTTGGTCGATGGAAATGTGTCTGTAGACGAATAGAACTATATGAGGCTTACATGGAGTATACAAAATATGCGTGTACGGGATGATTTTTATTATGTTATTAGTTTTCCGAAAAATAAAAAACTCCCTCAAGAAATTACTCCTAATTAGTTTTTATAAGATTTAATTTATTATATTCTTGGGGTAAATTGATTTGAATGATTTCCAAGAAGAGAAACATATTTAGATTGTTTATTTTATCATCAATAAGTACCCATTGGTTATAATATACAGATATGTCATGCTATTGTTTAAATTGGAGTAGTTGTTAGACTATTGAAATATTTCGGTTTCGAATATTCAAAACCTGTTTTTGGTATGTTGAATGCAAACAATTATATTGACGTCTGGTGGCTGCGTCCACGTAATTTTAACAATAGGTTGGCGTACTTATATCTGTATATTATAAAACCACTTCTGTTACCTACCTCTGTTGCGTATAGTATATATGTATAAACGTATATGAAATAGATTGGTGAATTATCAGTTATCAGAATATTAGCCAATTTTACATCGTTTATACATTCCCATATTGTAATTATTTTTAATTACAAAAATATATATGGTTGTATATAAAAAAATTGAGATGTTTGGTAAACTGATTTTGAACGTAAAATCCGTATTTATAATTTATTAATAACGTACCTATTAAAAATTAATATATTTTTTTTTTTTTTTTACTTCTGCTAAAATATAACGGAACAATGAAATCGTTTCATGGTCGATTAAGCTACGAAATGATATACAAAAATACGCCTTTCCGTGTTTTAAAAAATGTAAGTATACTTTTGATTATTTTCCGACATCAGATTTCACAGACTCTCACAGAACAGTAGTAAATATGGTGGACTCTATTGGTACTCTAGATGAAAATAGCTGTGATTGTAAATAATAATTTATATTTTGTAAAATTAATGTAAATACTGAAAAAAAATATTCAAATAAGAAATAGGTATTTAAATATATAATAATTATTTTTTTACTTTTTATTACACTATTGCTTTAGCATTAACCACAATTTAAGATAGTACTTTCTTATTTCTAAAACTAATATATTATTTTTTTCTAACTAAATGCAATTATTTTTAATATTTTATGCCACAAAATACAAATCAAGTTTAATTTAAATTTTATTTTGGTGTACTTATGCTATTTCAACATGCTGTAATACTTAATTTTGCATAACTTGATTAGATTAACCACAACTGTGAAATAATCAATACTACAGCATTATCTGAAGCAACTGAACCTATTTCTTCTGCACTAGATTCTCCAAGTAATTTAAGCTTATTAGTTCTTTAAATATACTAAAAATAATAGTTACAGTTCAACATTAAAATTTTGAATATAGTTTTTTAAACACTTATTTTGCAGTTATTATTATTTTTTTTGTAACTGATCAGCCCCCCCCCCAAAAAAAAAAAAATAAAATAAAATTCCTAGATACACCACTGGCTCAGTTGTTTTACCAACTTTTATTGAATTAGTTTTATGACGAATGCAAAATAAACGACTTTCAACACAACGTGCGGAAGCGTACTTCAATAATTACTATAGGAAACTCTTCAAACTATATAATTTTTTATTTGTTCTCGATCATGACCCAGGATAATAAAATAATCACGTTTCAGGTTATACATTTTTTTTGATGTAGGTACGGTGGTACCTATATGATATGAGGTATATGGATGAACGATAAATAATGTTAGATATATTTTCTGATAATCGAATTATCCACTCAATCCAATCAATTATTCCACTTTTCTACTTAAAAACCAATTTTAATGAGATTCATTACAGTTAAGCATTATAAGTACGCGTGACTGCAATGGATTTAGTGTAATTGTATTAATATTATCACTTTAGAAAAGTAAACATAGTACTTAAATAGTTAAATAGTATTTGTACTAAACTTTTGGAAAATTATATAAACAATAAAATGATATGGTAATCATTATAAATAATGATGTAATTATTCAGATTTTAGTGTGTTATTCAAAATTAATTCAAGCAGCATAAGACCATTATTTTAATTGAACATTTTATTCCTGGGATTACTTTTATTGTTAAATTTAAAAAATTAGTCGTTACAGAAGTCATATAAAACACACTGATGTGTAAACCCTATAGTTTTTATTATACAATTTGAGAATGTTTGTTTTTAGATTGAACATGTTATAACTGATATTGTACGCTAATTTTTTGTAAATCGAGTGTAGAAAATTCGTGCATATAAGCAATTACAACATTTTTATAATTTTATTTTCGGAATTTATATGTAATTGAGAAAATTAAGAACATTACAATTTAATAGTCTTGTTGTTTGACTTAGTTTTAATGGTATGATTCGAAGTTTGTGTATTGGTGATGAAATGAATGTTATAAAATATTACTTAATATTGGGTCAACTCACATGATACCGCAACTTTGAATTCAATACACAATCGATTATTTGATACGCAATTATAGTTATTAAATTCTCAGTGGGGCGAGAAATATTAATATTATATACCCGCTTCGCATTGATATTTTTATTTTTCTGTAATCATTTTTTTTCAAACAATAAAGGAACCTATGAAAGAAAAAGTAACATAAGGGTATAAAGAGACTATATGTTACACACACACACACACACACACACACACACATATATATATATTAAATGCTACATTTATTATATTTTACTTGGATTTAATAATTAGAAGGATTTGGGATTGCACTCGTGTGTACAAAGTATAAACAGCTAATGAAAAATATACTAATCGACAAAATAAACAAAACAAAATACCTTAGACGATCCAAAACGCCATGATTTAACAGAGTTACCAAAGATTTAGTATTGATAGACTAAAATGCATCTTTTTATTTATATAATATCAAGGATTTAGACGCAGCAGAAATGATGGCAGCGTAGGCCTAGATAGGATCGCAAAGCTGAGTAAGATTAAGAAGAAATTATCACTTTTTCAGATAATAAACTATTATAAAATGGTCATACAGTAATTCTTTAGACCGAATATCGGTCGCAGATGGTACTTTATACAAGCCATTTGTTCGTTCCGTGACCGTTGTTATATATTTTTTAATAAAACAAGTAGTTTCGTGTTTTATGGCTTGGACATTTTGTGAACAATTAACTCTACATGGCGAATATTGTTTACTAAAAGTTTTACAGTCAAGTAAAATATAAAAGGACAACTATTTTATAGGAAATATCTGACTTCGGACAGGACATGGTCGTTCAGGAGACATGCTATATAAATGGAAAATTAGATATTGCCCGACTGTGACTGCGGCCACTCAATTCCTCCCACATAATAAATAACTACCCACTTCAAGCCTTTAAACTTTAAAGAGACATTGGAAGAATTTCATTAAGTATCTAACAATTCGATCAAATGGTAATACCGGTACACTGATTTCAGATCGATAAACCGGTGTACCGTATATCGGTTTACCGTCCATTACCGGAAATATCGAAAGAAATCGAACATACCGATAATATCGAAAATACCGAAATATTGAATTTATCAAAATATAAACTATACCGACATTATAAATCATTCATTAGTATTTAGTATTTAATCAATTTTATTATTTTTTATGATTTTAATATCTATAATAATCAAATAAGTAAAAATTATTAATTCAAGTTGTTATAATAATTTCAGTATCCTGTTATAGTATTTAATAATAATAAAACAATTAATACATAAAATAATGAACTTATGACATTAGTTTTTTATAAGTTTAATAAAAAGTCAATTACATAATTATACTTTACAATTAACATTATACATTATATTATTTAACCATAATATTATGAATAACAATAAATTTAATGATTGAATTTTAATAAAGTAAATTGCATTTTTAAAATTATATATTTATTTTATCAATATTATCGAAAATATCGAATATACCAAGATCAAATTTATCGATGTATTTAAGAAATTGATCAGTTTTTAAGATATTTTCGGTGTACCATATCATATCATATCCAAATATCAATGTAAAAAAATACCATCACCTCTAGGATGAGAACTCTTGATATCCAATTGTAAACACTTATGTTGTCGACCGCGTGTAAAAGTTACCCTTAGCACTAATTTTACGAGTAAAATTATTTTGTGAATCATATCATTGTATGTACTTTGCAACGCTCACGTATTATATTTTATATCAAAAAATAGTAATATATAATTAAAACCATAAAGTTTTTCTAATTATATAAATTATTTTTTGTGATTTTAAACGATATAGCTAAAAGATCCTATGTCTCATAGTTGATAAGATATTTTTCAATTTTCGAATTAAATAAAATATGTATTTAAAATGAATTCGATCATAGAAGGGTGGCGTAATAATACCTATGTATAACTCACATCATTATTAAAATAGGTCTTTTGATAATTACTTGTACTTAAAGTAAATAAAAATCAATATTCCTCTCTTTATCGTCAAAAAATTATTTGAAAAGAGATATTCCGATGGTAGCGTAATCGTCGAGACATATGTTGTTATTAGATACCCTCATCCATCGAATTCCAATCCATATCAACAATTTAAATAAATACTTAAATTCTAATGTACTAGGTTACCTATTCTATGCATTTTATTACAGTGCAACAATATTATTGAAATTTGAAAGTAAATATTTTTTTGTCAAGCGTGTTCCGTGAAAGTTCAATTTTCGATGATACTTGATGCAGAGGAATGTAACTATTTTCAGTCTAGTGGGCGGTAAAAAGCCCGCAATGCTTGACAAAAAAAAATATAATAAATATTCAAAGAGAATAAATAATGTGCATTCACATAATGTAACAGCGTTTTTCGCCCGCCACGTTGTAAAACTTCTTTGCATGACGTATTAATCTATACGTTTTTCATTTTCAAGACGATTGTGCTACTAATTACCACTGTCACATTAATAAAGATAATAGGTGAGACGCGGAACAAAAAATAATAAGTGTGGTTTGTGCGGGAAGGAAATTTCAGTTTTGTGCGCAATTGCTCACTTCCGGCCCATGCCACACAATACCTATACTAAGTACTATTAATTCTACAAACAAATCGGTCATTGTTATTCCTCCAATTAATAATTAAGTTAAATCTTTCGTATATTCACTGGTGTATTATATAATGACGGACAAAATAGTATTGAGAATCAAGAGGCTTACTAACATTTATAGTATTTTAATTTATTTTTAATGTTTCAAATGTTAATTATAATGGTTAGCAAAACTGTTTTTTTTTTTTTTTTTTAATGGTTTCTCAATTATTTCTCCTATTTATCGTTTTGTTAGATGGCTATAAATTATTAAAATAGTTATCGGGTTTCTTAAAATGATATTTAGAAAGAAAGAAAAAAGATATAATTTATTACTTAACATATACTCATAGGATATGGTTATTTGAAATTTCATACATTTATAGAGATAATCTAATATATTAGAGTATAGAATTATTTGTTTAATAAAATTGGATCTATTAGTATAATAACAAATCCATATATTTATTAAAGTGCTTAAATTATATATTATTATTTATTTATAAGTTATAAGTTACCTTAATTATACATATTAATACTTTTTATTACAATTTGTGTACGTCTGTTTTAATTATCAATCATATGTTTCAATTGAGTTCTAACATATTATTATTTTAATACATACCATACTTTATTAGCTTATAGAAAATAAAAGTTTATATATGCATTTAAACCTGATTTTATTAGATTACAAAAATTTACTTCAACTTCTAAGTATTTATAATCAATGATATCACTTAGGATAGGGTCATTTTAAGTGTTCAAATTTAGTAATATATGTACTTAAGTATTTAATAACGAGTACTCTAACGTCTAAGCGTCTTAACGTTTAGTTTAAATTATTATCACTGAAAAGTTCTAACGACTTTGAAAAATATTATGTTGTATTATTAATTTATATTAAAAATAACCTTTAATCACAATATTTTTTCAATGGAAACATTGGAACAACTATAAAAATGTATTATTTAATAAAAGATTTATGTTATCATAAAAGATAACACTGAAGTAAATCGACTATGTTTAACGATCTTATCTCTATGGTTGTAGAATATTATTATACCTATAGTTAATCATTTCATTTTTTGAGTTGGTGTTAGAAAATTTGGCTCAGTAAATATAATGTTTGAAATACGATGTAGGTACTTGACCGATTAACGAATAATAATTTTTCTTTTCCTCTTATTCGTTTTAATGATCGACCTTTACTCAAAAATGTTTGTTCGTGTGTGATGATTTTTCATTACTTTCAAATTTATAAAATATAATATTTGAACAACACAACTAAGGAACTAATTCATATATTTCAACAAACGTTGCAAATTAATATTGATTTCCGCTATCAAATGTTGCGATAATTTATAATAAAAACTAGAAAATGGGGTAATAATATTTGACTCTTTGTTATATTAACCAAAAGTTTTATTTACCAAATTGCAATTAATTGAACCATGTTTATAATTTTATGATTTCGCTTCATGAGGGCTAGTTGTATTGCATTATTGATATTACATCGTGTGTTTAATATGCTATTAAGTAACATTTAATAACATTAAAACAACAATGATTTATAGGAAAACAGGCCACAGGGTTGTTTAAACATATTTTTATAAATTATTGAATATTCCAAAGCAAATATTTACGAATGTTTGATATCGAATACCTAATATCACCTACCGAACGCGTTGTTATAGATAGATGGTATTTTCAATTATAGGTAACCAAATAACTAAATACTCGGTGTTTGATTTTTCAAAACTTATGACTTCAGTATATTAATAATTTCCCTTGCCTGTGAACACACAGATAACGTGCAGGAATTGTTATATTGTTTAATCGCTTCATATGCAGTAGGAATGGAGTACAATCTATTAGAATAAATTAAATACAACGACTTAATTAATAGACGTAAGGACTATCAGAATACAAAATAAAATATTTATTAAGTTTAATAGTTGAGTAAAGTATAAAATGATTAATCTTTTTTGTGCATACAATTAAAACCATACACAGTATATACAGTTTTTTACAGTAAATCAATGTTTTTTGCTATGTCAAATATATAATATAATTTGATTAGTGATCAATTCACAAGTATTTATTCATTTTTAAACAACATTACAATAATTTTTCTAATAAAATATTATAATAATTATCTATTTTCATTAACTTACGTATTTTTTTTATTTTATTCATCATTTTACATTTTTACTTAATGTTCAAAGAAATATTAATGTAATAATCTAACGTGTAACGACTCAGATACTATAAATTATTATAATAACTATAAACTTTTTTTCACAATATTTATAAGAAACTTGGAATGATTTATTCTGATTCATACATGGTATAAGGTATATTTATTTTATTTTATACTTGAATATTGAAATGATCAGTATTTCTTGCTGGAATAACTATCATAAATTGACTATAATACTTGTATAAATCTGAATAAGTGTATTTCTATCCATATAGTAATTATTAGGGTTCGAATGTTTATGACCTACAAAAACTATTGAACATGTAAGCAAATATACCCTTAACATATCAAAATACGGCATTAAAATACAACCTTAAAAATGCATTAACAGTTAAAATATAACCTAACATTTAGAGAATTTATTAAAAATAGGATTTGATATTTGTTAATCATGTATTTATGTATAGGTATAAATCGAGAAATTAATTTGTTTTGGTTATATTGGTACTTGTTATATTGACGAGAGAAAATACAAATCACATGAAGTTAAGAACTGCTTAAATATTGTTTTTAGTATTTTATCAAACTTTTAGAATTGATCTTTGTGATAAGGGTTTTCTCAGCTATAAGAAAAAATGATCTTATCCATAAATCTTGATGAAAAGACAATATTTTTTTATAATTTCTATAGAAATATGCATTTATTGACAATTTTTATGCTAGTATAAAATATATTAAGTTCCCCTAAATCTCCCAAGATCTAAAATATCAAAAATTAAATTTTATACAGCAGCTTGTATATATTTTACAAAACAAATTTATAACTGGGTCAGAAGCGTGTATAATTAAAAGAAGGAATATGAAAAAGTCATAAAAATCCTAACCCTAGTCATAATATATTATAACTAATGGCACTATTTTTGAAGTAGCAAGTACAGTTTTGTTTTGGTCGTGAATAGTTTAATAATTTTGGTAAGAAATAAACTTAATAATCTTACCTATTGGCTATTACTGTTTTCGAGTCAGTAAAATATATATTATTAAATATTATTATTATAATTATTATAAAATATTATTTGATCAATTCATCGAATACAATTTTGGTTTATAAATACTAAAATACAGATTGCCTTTAATTTGATCTTTAAAAGCCACTGCTTAAAACTTTTTAAACTTGGGAAAAAGTTATTCGACTACAAATGTATCGTGTCTTAACAGTTTGTTATATTTTCACGCAAGTATTTTCTAATTTAAATATTTTATAGGGAAATTATCTGTCATGTAACATTTGAAAACTCTTATATTTAACTCTGGTTTTTAAATTTTTAATATAATTGGATTTTTATTAGTTTTTAAGGTGAGTGCAAGAATTTAAACAGGTCAAATTAACATTTCATTAAATTTAATTTTTATTCTAAAAATGTAATTTGTTTTTGGACACTAATTTTGTGACAGATATTCAGTTTTTCATTAAATTACTATAATATACTATAGTTACATATAGGTAGTTCTGGTGATATATATACATGGTAGGTATTTCTACTTGTAGAAATTTACTTAATAGTTAATAGCAGTTCTACACATCATATTTCATGAATTAAAATGTTTATTTGTAAACCAAATTGCAAAACAACATTTTAACCCATAAATTTGAATCAGTTTTAAATTTATGAATATGTTTTGAAGTTATTTAACAATCAAAACACGAAAATAAAATTTAATTTGAAAAAATCCAATTATATTTCATAATACAAACAGAAGTGTATAAATATATGTTACATTTGTTACCATTTTTATTATTCTGTGACGTTTTCGTAGAATGGAGTGTTGATTAATTAGTAGTTTATCACAAACGTTTTTATGTTTTGTCACATATCTATCATGTATATTTTAATATATAAAGTCAATATAAATCTGCGAGTGCAAAATAAAGTAAATTTGTGCGTTAAAAAAATACCAAAAAAATAAATATACATTGACGTTTGAACTCTTCATAAAATTGCACACAATATGCAATACATTTATTATGACTTTAATACATACACATATTATATAGTATATTATTTTTAGTACTAAACGTCAATAATTTGATAAAAAAAACTTTTAAAGTCTTTGTTATTACTTGAAATTTGAAATAAGTTTAAAAAAAGAAACGTCGTAATGTATTTTTGAAACATTTATGATCAGAACATCATAATATGTTATGTACCTATAATTATACGAGGCAAACGCTTTAAAACAGAAAAAGAGAATATAAAAAATTTCTAAAAATGTGTATATGTAAATTTCAAGATCGGAATAAAAACTATTCTAATATTTTTCGGTATACTCGTGCCATAAATCGTAACGTTTATGCTTGCTTTTCGACTTTTGAAAACCGAAACTTTTTCTTTTTTTCTTTTTATGTTTCACTCGATCAGAATGATGTGTACCGGAATGCTTTATTGTTCGGTGTTGTGAAAAAAAAAAAAAAAAAATGTACACAAGGTTCCTTTTGTGTCGTCGAAACGTATTATTCCTCACAGTGACGCGCGCGGTCGCGGTCGCTTGGACTTTGTGGCTAAAAAACGACAACAGCTAGACGATATAGCTTATACATACCTCTATATAATATACGTTTTCTCTCACCATATAATATATTATATGTATATATACAGCGTTGTACTACGTGTATAAATATTTATGCAACGGTCAGCGGTCGTTTGGCGTACGAGAGCACGCAAGCGGACGAGGGTGCGGTTCGGGTGGCATATAGGTATACACCTGTAATACACATTGTATGTATGTATGTGTGTGTGTTAGTGTACATAAATCGAGTGCGTAGAACTGAGAACCGTGTCGCGGGTGCAACAGCGGCGGCGGCGGCGGTGGGCGAAAGAGAACAACGACGTTTATATTCATATTATATTATCGTTGTAATGTAGTTAATAGACGGCCGAGTGTATGTAATATAACTTTGGACGGTATGTATGGTATATACGTATAATACACGTATATATTATAAATATATATATATATATATATACACGCCTCGAGCCGGTAGCGGAGTGGTAGTAGTGGTAAAACGTGGCGGGTGGCATGTACGCATGGACCGAGGGATAGGGGATAGCTGGTGGTGTGAAGGGTCGAGGTAGGAGAGCGCGTACAACTATACGACGAAGACGGGATAATGACGATGGATGGACGGCAACGGTGGCAGAAGGTATACGAGTATACGAGTATAAGTATACGAGAGAAAGGTCTGTGCGCGAGATAGAGTGAAAGAGAGAGAGAGAGAGAGAGAGAGAGAGAGAGAGAGAGAGAGCGCGAGTGAGTGAATGAAAGGGAAGTAAGAGAAAGAGAGAGAGAGAGAAAATAGGAGTAACAGAGAGAGGTAGGAGAGATGCGAGCGAAAGGGTGCTGAAGAGATGGAATGAGAGAGATGGGTGCGGTGCGCGCGTATAAGGAAGAGGATGGTCCCAGCTGCTTTGGCCGCTACCGTTGAATTAGAAGCTGTGCCGTCGTCGTCCGTCGTCGTAGTCGTCGACGAAGGGACGCAGAGAAAGTGCACGTGGGAGGACGGGCGCGGGTCGTTGCGGTGGGTGCGGGTCGGTGGGGCCGGGGACGGGACGGTGGTGGCGCGTACCGCTGGTGTTCGAGACGCGCGCGACACGCCGGGGGCCGGCGGTTTTGCGCAAGCGGCACCGGCACGCCGAAAGCAGGGCGCGCCACAGCCTCGTAGCCGCCAGCGAGCAGCAGCTTCGGCCGCGGAGGGTGCATCCGTGGCGTATAGGCTCCGGCGTGCGCTAGTGGTAGTTGACCGACGGCGACGACGCGAAACGGACATCGTGAACTCGGCGTTTACCTCGCACCGTTCGTCCGTCCGTCCACCTTCGCCGGGCCGACGACGGTCGTGCCGCGCACAAAATATAATAATATTATTCTACGCGGTTTTTTGCAACTGAAATAATCCGTTATTCACCGGTGATAGTCGCTCGCACGCGCCCCCGCTCCGTACCCCGGTAACCGGTTACACGTGAAACAGCGATGGGTCCGTCGCTCGCGAACATTGCTACCGGCATCACTGTACCGACGCACTGCTGCAGTAAGCCGTCGCGACGAACGCCCGGCGTCACGCGATCGCCGTGACTCATCGCAGCCGATAGGTCCGAACTTTTACTGTCTGCACGAGCTCTCTAGTGAAGAACACCGTCCCAAAAGACAACGCGCTGCACGAGCTCCCGTGTGAGGAACACCGTCCCAAAAGACAACACACTGCAACATCAGACGTCGGGCGCACGGACATTGTTCGTCCCACTGATCCGTCGGATCGGCATTTTACGCACTTGCGGCTCCGACGGTGGTGCCGATGATGCACACCATCACCATCTCCAACGCCCGGGTCCATTGAAGACGGACGGCCACGTAAATAATTTATTATTATTATTACTATCATCGCGAGCACGAGTGAAGGCGGTGGTGGAGGCGGAGACGGCCCTGTGTCGAATGGATCTCGTCGAAGATATATCGGCAAAGGTTAGTCTCACATTGTCACGGGTTCGTAGTGCATACCTACTAAAGGTAGTGCCCGTACAGGAATATATCATTGCACCCATTACACATAGTACATTGAATAAAATACAATACATTTTTTACAATACACCCCGTCGTCGTCTGTTGTATTTAAACGGAAATAAAACCCCGATCTCATATCGCCTTTTTCGAATATGACGAAAAAATATTATATACACATGTACATAATTTACAAATACATATAAATATATATATATATATATATATTTATATCATTATATACGTATACGGCACGACGACGACGACGGATTATATACTACATATACATATATAAATACTATATAGTAGGTCTATACACGAAACACTTATAATATAATATTTAAACATGTGTGCGGATAATATAGCTGTTGTATAAATGAATTACATATAGTCATATAGAGTGTAATACTTGTGAAAATTGTTTCGTGCACTTGACCATAAGGGCATAGGCGCAATTAACTACACTTAACGTTTTTAACGACAACGTTCTTAAACACTCCGAGCACTACCGTTTTTTCTATACGACTCGCATACACCGGGTTTGTTCTTTCCTTTGTTGCACCGTTTACCTAATACACATTATAATATACATTTGCACGCTCACAATGGTGTTGGCGGTTTTCAATCTTTCGTTCAACGTTAATTCAATTCAACTCTGTTTAAATCGTTTTATTTCCGCTGCTTCTGGTGCGATAATCAGTTTTTGAGACCGATTTATGTGCGGGGGGGGGGGTCTATAACGCGTAGTACCTGTATGGCATAGTATAATAATATACACCTACGTACGCGGACGGAGTGATTCAAGCGCGCGCGAGTACGCCGATGGGCACGGGGTGTTTGGCAACCGTGCGAGGAGGGTGGGAGGGGAGGGCGGTGGTTCGGGCGCGTGTTGCGTCTGTAATTTCACCTCCGGCGCGGCACACATAAAACGCGAATAGTAATAATAATAAGTATTGCGCCCATGACCCCACGGGTTGAGCCCACGACGTTTATTATCTGTTTCTGTTTGTTTGTTTCCCGCACAGGTGCGCCGTTGTAGTCGTATTAGAATATAATATATATATACATCGCGGAAGTGACCACCGGAAATGCCGTTGACCGCCCTCGACGGCACGTGCCCGGTGCCGGTCAACGAACAACGCGTCAACGGCAATCACGCCGATACCGACAAGGGGACGTCGCGGAAGAGTGGTGCCGACGACCGGAGGAGACACGTGGCACAGGTGTTGTTCGCCTCGGACGATCGCGACCGGAGCGCGGACGTCGGGACGATCGCGGTGGTGCGGCAAGAGCCCGTCGCGGTATCGCACGGCCGCGACCGGTGTCCACTGCCCGAGGACGACACAGAAACCGCGGTTACGACAGACGGTGACGCAGACGATGGTGACGCAACCATCGCAAACGGTTACCATCCGGTCCGGCGACGGGTCTCGATGAACGGCAACGGTGACGGGACGTCAGCCGAAGACAGCGGTCATCGGCACCACAGCAAACCCGTGCAGTGGTGCTACGGCAACCATTGGCAGCCGAAACCGTTGCCACCACCACCGCCACCGCCACCACCGCCACCACCGACACTGCCACCACTGACATCACCGACATCGCCGACACCATCGACGCGGCCACCGATCGCCGCGGACAGCGATGAACACGTACACCATGAACACAGCAGTCACCAGCAACTACAACAACAACTACAACATCTACAACAGCGACAGCGACAACTGCAACAACAACTACAACAAAAACAACAACAGCACCATTACCGGGCGCACCGGCCGCGTCATCACCATCACACGCATCATCTGCACATGTGGACCAGTAGCTGTTGCTGGTGGCTGTTGGTGTTTTACGCGGTCGTCGTGGTGATCGCTTCCTTTGCCCGGGCTGCCCACTCCGCCAAAGACGGTAATAATAATAATAATAATAATAATTAAAATGCTAATAATAATAATTAAAATGATGATAATTGAAATAATTAAAATAATAATGAGGACGACGGTGGTGATGATGATGATGATAATAATCACTTTATCTAGAACTTCTGTTGTGCACGCGTTTCCTGTACAATAACCCAGTGAACAATACACCGCGCACATTAATTTAACGTCGAAATGCCACCGAGCCGAGCGGACGTGTTGAGAGACTTTGAGACGTTGTGTACTGTATAATAATACATATTATTATATTATATAGTCAAACATTTTCTACGCATAAACGCCGCCCGCCGCCGTGCTTTCGAAGTTTGACAGGCTTGATCCTTTAATCATTATAATATCTGCAAACCGACGTGTACGTACACCAGTCATAACCAGTCACGTGCTGTACGCATCCCCCGACGTGTGTTTGAAATTATGTTTGATTAATTTCCAAAGAAATTCGTAAAATACCATACAGGTGTACGTCGTGCTAATAAGTTATACGATATAATATTGCGGGCTTAGGTGTACCCCCTAACCGGGAGTGAAATTATTAATAATGAAAATCGTCCTTTCAATAATGTTCTTGTTGAGACTTCAAAACAGATATATAGGTGTATAGTAAGTGTGGTGCGACTTGCGACTCGCTTCCCAGGTCCAACCACGGACCATTATTGTAATCGATAACGCTCAGTCACGATGACGTTTTGTCATCATAATAACCATCGTAAATATATTATGAACAATAGAACTTGACGTGAGATCATTTATCGTTGGCGTTAGCCAATAGAATTTATAACAATTATACATTATATATATATATATATATATATATATATATATATAGCAGTACTCTGATTGTAGCCTGCTTACACTCAAACCCCATGAAAAACAATAAGAGAATGGCACAAATCGTTGATTTAATACTTTATGGTAATAATAATAATAAGACGTAATAATAATAATGATGGAACGGTTATATTATATTATTATAATATAATTAATATAAGGTACAACGCGGTAAAGCCGAACGTTCGTCTTTGCATTCATCATTTCGTGTTTACGATTTATATTTGAAATTAAACATTCTTAGCGTATTCTTCGTTCTTTCTTTACCCTTTCATTTTTATAGCATGAATAATTTTTGGGTGGCTACAGTTTACGCTTTTCGCCATACCCCTGTATAGGTACATGTCTGTAATAAAGAATAAATGGCCGGAATGAATTGTGCTTGCCAAATACGAGAGTAGTTCCATTCGCGCATTTAGTCCGTAAATGTCCGTGTTTATATTATATACTGCGGAGTGTTTCATTATTAAATTAAGTTTAACTTTTAACGCGATACTTAAAATAATAATAATAATTATAACACATTTTTAGTTAAAAGTTAATAATGGAAATTAATGTTCCGCGAATGAACTTAACGAATATGCATATTTGGTAATTCCGATGACAAACGTGCATTACATGGCTGAACTCACTCTAATGGATAAGTTGTAATCACTTTAGACTTTGAGCGGTATGAATGGTTTTACAATGATGTCTTCATTTATTTGTTTCTTCTGTGATCAGTGATCCACGTTTTGAGTTGATGAAACTTTCGGTAATTTTCGTATTGATAATGGAAATTGTGTGGTATTTCGAACCATTTTCCAAATATCTCAGTAGCTGCTGGTGTTTTGTATAATTTTGTCCAAGTAAAAAAATGTAATATTTTTAGCAATTATGAAATTTAATTTTACATTTGATTATTTTATAGACATGATTCAATTCGTTCATAAACGGTGTTCTCAATTTGGTATATTCTCATAGATTTAATATTATTTCAAACATTTAAAAAATATAAAAAGAAATTCAACTTTCAACTTTAGTTTCAATACTAATATTAAATTATTAACAGCTTTTATTGTTTATTAATCTTATAATTATTTCAAAACTGCTGTGTTAACAATATTGTGATTTTCAAGCAAACTTAATACTATGTACCTACTGGACACCGTTGTTCGCTCACAGTCACAACCGTTGATCAACCATCACGATGTGTCGTTTTTCGAGTACATAATAATAACACTAATAGTAACAATAATAATGCTAATAAAACATTATTTTGATTACGTAATCAAAACAAGATGATTTTCCAACTTCAAAACCTTGTACTTAGTGTCTTGTTTGTGCTCAACAAATTATCATATTTCTCTTTGTGATAATACAATCCCTCCCGAAGTATAATAATGCCTACACAACGAACAAAACATATCTGTTTTTTTAAACATAACATTTTGGAGTTAGCATTTTATTTTCTCTATCTTTTCCATCACCGGTATTATTTCTAACGGTTTTTATCTCCCGTTCCTGAAAATATTCAAACTGTAGTCTCATTTGTTTTTTTTTATTATTATTATTATTTTTTTTTTTAATCATCGAGACCTTTACAAGTACAATATATGTAAGTATATAGGTAAATATATGTTTTAACGGGGAGATGTTAATTACCTACGGAAACCGAAGGTTTTTCACACGAGTCGCAGTTTAATATATAAAACGATGTGTGTATTATTCAAACGAACACACACAAAAAAATAAAAAAAACCACATGATAATTGTATTCTATTCTATAATATTGTGATTTATTTGATTTACTTTTTTATTTAAAAACTCGATTCTCGTCTGATATTCAGCAATCTATTACCATACTTTTGTATTTAGTGTTGACATATTCTACCGTTTGCGAAATGGATTTAAATTATTAAAAATAAACCACGACGGCTCTACATTAATTTATAGCAGTATAATTGTACGAATAATGAATAAACAAAACATAAATCGGTTACATTTAACATACATTGGTAACGTTGGGCTATTTAGTAGGATCGCATGAATAGAATATACGAGTAATATACAATAAAATGATGTATACACGCGTATTATATTATGTGTACACAACAGGCGAACATTAAATTTTTTCATTTTGGTTTTTAGTATAAAAATGTTATTGTTATGGTACTTGAGGGGTGAACATTGCTGCAGAACTCTCGACTGCTTCAATAATATATTAATCAGATTGGAAAACATTATAAGCATTTTATAATTATTGATCAGTATACATAATACCCGCTGCTTCGACACATAGTGGCCAGGAAAAATACTAATTAATAACATTAAAATAAATAACCATAATCATATATATAAATATCACAAATATATATTTTCATGTAACTCAAGGCTAAAATAATCTCAAAAAACTTATAATCAGTTGACATTTTTGTACTTGATGTAAAAACATTGTGTAATAGTAGGTTAGGTTAGTTGATAGGATTTAAAGAACAAGACGTATATCTATAAAATAAGAACCATGTAAAGTTAAGAAAAAAAAAATTAATAGAAAAATAAAGTAAAGTAGACAAATAGCTAAATGTTTTAGATTCTGAACGGAGTGTTGGAATCTATTAGTTTTACAATGATGTGTTTTTTTTTTTTTTATTTATTTCTTTTTGTATTTGAGGACACGATTTTTGGTAGTAAAAATGCTTCGATTTTCTTAAACAGCAACTTTTCTGAAAGGAAAGTAAATTTAGATGATACTTAGGTAAGTCAAAAATCCAACTTTTTCAATACTTTTTAAAAAATTCGACAAAAAAGATAAAAAAATTACGAAAAAACGGGAAATTTTACG
This sequence comes from Chaitophorus viminalis, assembly GCA_025469195.1. NCBI lineage: Eukaryota > Metazoa > Arthropoda > Insecta > Hemiptera > Aphididae > Chaitophorus > Chaitophorus viminalis. Next base: position 57,806 of record JAIPRK010000087.1, read on the forward strand.
CAAAATCACGTTTTTACAAACTACATTTTTTTAAAATGCTCTAACTCAAAAACAAAAAACCGCAACAACTTGAAATTTTCACAAAATCTTTATATTGGTGTTCTCTATATGTGGTTAAGTTTTCAAAGTATTTTCACATATTTTGACTTGTTTATAGACAATTTAAATTTTCGATTTTTGTAATTTTTTTTTTTTTAACACCTATAAAATTTAATTGGCTGGCCGAAAACTCTCGAAAATTTAATACAAGATTTATAATAAGTTATACTAATTGTAACTAAGAAATATCGGAAATTGTTTGACTCAATTTTTTTTAAAAAGCCCATAAAGTTAAAATTTGTATTAAATATGTTAAAATCGCAATAATTTGGAAGTTAGTTATCATTGCATTCAAATTTAACAAATCCATTGTAATTATGACCTATCCTATAAACGAGGTGCATTCCACCCCCAACTGTACAGCAAAGCGAGGCCCATCCGTTTTTTTTTTTATTAATCTGAGTAGGATTATTAATCGGATAACATTTAAATCTCCTCGAATATAGCAGTTATATTTATAAAAACATTTACGTTCTAGATTGTACAGAATTCCAAGCTATTGATCTAGATTGAATAGAGACATAAAAAAAAAATGTCTGTTTAAATACACTTTTGCGTTCATGCAGATTAAACCATGCAAGTATATATATTATAAAGTATGGATGTAAATGTTTTTGCTAAAAATTTAAGCGTCGCCTTCGAGTGGTAGCTTAACAACATTGGCGACAATTATCGCCGTAATTTATGTTTAACCGAATTAAGTTCCGACGACCGGTCGGCACCGGACTTAGAAGATCGAAATGAATAAAAATCCTTAAAAAAAGAACGTCTAGGAAAAAGGGGGAAGAAGTAGGCGTTCTCAAAGCGTTTTCTATCCATCTTATTTAGTAATGTTATTTTTCTCGCTGGAAGCGTACGTCTCGGGTAAAAGGGTCGGTAAATCATCTAGCTTGATACGGGCAAACGGGCTTCGGGCGTCCGGTCAGGCGTCCCGTTTGTCGCCCCTACTCTGTCGCTGTTATAGCTACTACTTTTATTTTTATTTTTTTTTAAGCGGTGGAGTCGGTGAGTTTTTGTTCTGTTTCTATATCCGAGAGATAGGAAGGAGAGGAGACATTTTTTTAAATTATGTTTATATATATGCATATTTACGTTAAAACAAAACAAAAAAAAAAAGATAATACACAATAGAAGTATACTTGAAGTATTTCTGCAAAAAACAAGTGCATTTAACTATATAATATCATCGTATAATGTTAAAACAAATTTCTCTGCTACGAGATTAAAAATAGTGTACACGCGTAAACCAAACAGCTACTATAAATTTGACTTCAAATGAATAATATTAAACACTGTATTATAATAGGGCGATGATTTAAATATTTAATCATCTATAAAATTCAAACGTTTTTAAATTCAGCAGACGTGAGTGGAATGTGAAGTAATATTATTTCGTTTTCATAAAGATGTAAATATATAAACTCATTGAACGATTAAAAATGATTAGGAAAAAGAATACGCTGGTGTGTTTGATTTTCTTTTGTAGTGGAGAAATTTAATAATATCAAATATATTCATTCGTATTAAAAAAAAACTTGACGTGCATTAATCGTGGATGCGGTGACCTATGTTGTGGGCGAGTCACTACAGTAAACGTATATATTAGAATTGCGGGTGTTATAATTAAATTTGAAAGTAACGGCACACCGTTTGTGGAAAAAAGTGTTTGAACTCCCATTCTAGATTATGTATACTGTAATATAACAAGGGATAAACTATATAATTATACAGAATCAAACGTTAGTATGAAAATAAACAATATTTTGTTTTTTACAATATTACGCTAATACTGAAGCATATTATAATCAAAATGCAATTTTTTATCTAGTAATTATGTATACAGAGGGCTTAGAATAAATAACGTATTATAATTTGAAATCAAATGAGATAAATTACTTGTGTCTCATCGTTTAGATACAGTCAACAAAACTGCTATCCTTCACTCAGGATTATTATATAATCCAAATTATATTTTTAAGCCATATCATTGCACTCGCTAGTAGTTATCAACAACTAACAGTGACCTAATTATAAAATCTTTTTGTATACAATTTACTTATTTTACGGTTTTTAAAAATGAGTTTTAGACCCTTAGTGAATCAAGACGTATATTAATTTTACATTGATGGAAATGACTCTTTTCTGTGTAACCAATTTTTGTGAAAAAAATGACTACACAAAAAGTATCATGTAGCTATTAGGCATCCCATTAGATTGAAAATTGAAGGCGGATAAGGCACTTTGAGCCGAGCATTTTTCTAAAAACTTTGAAAAACGTTAAATTTTATCAAAGGAGCGCGGTTTTTATGTTTATTCTCCTTTTGATAAAATAAGTAATTTTGTTTTGTTGCTTGAACATTCATTGTAAGTTCATTCATAATTCATATACTACACAATATACATGTACCATCTCAAGTATAATTAAAAAATATCTCAAAATTATAATTAACGTTTTTTTTTTTCAATCAAACGTGCTTTTTGTTAATTTTTCTTTTGAAAAAATAGGTATCTAATTGTATATTTTAATTAACTTGTAGTTTTTACATAAGAATATAAAATTATTTTTTTCAAAAGATATGTACGAGGCTAAGAATTTATAATCACATTTAATTTATCTTACATGCATATAAATATATATATATATATATATATATATGTATACAGTACACACCTATTATTATCCACCTTTCTCGCTTGGAATCGATTTCTGAGTAGGATGATTCATCATTGTTTTCAAATGCATATAAATTGTTCATCTGTTACACATCCATCGTAAAGTGACAAAACTCAAGATTATGCCTTACTCGCTTTTCGTTCATCACCTGCAGAGTCTTGTTTGAAGTGTGAGGCGACAGACATATCGTAAATAGTATGAGTATATCTCATCAACTTTTCTTCACTTTGAATGCATCAAAATGATTAAATATATGTACCTATATTTTAACCAGTTTATTACGATTATTGCAGCACTCAAAATTAAAAACGTTTCGATTATTGTTTATACTTCCACAAGTTTATAAATTGAAATCCTGTATTATAGAGGAGTATCTATGAATAGTATAATAATATTAAATGGTTCATACATTGTAGCCATAGATGTATATTTGTTTTACACAGATGAATAGGCTGTAATACTAAAAATAAAAACTGCATTATTGTAAAAGACATAGATTTATGTCGTTTAAAAATTAAATCTCTTGAGTTCTATCGTTAATATATTGCAACTATCCACTAAACAATGAATAACTATTAATAATTTATATTAGGTATAATGAAAGTGTACAGTAAACAATTAATTTTGAAAAGGGCGTATTATCCTACGTCCACAATTCTAATATATTTGTTAAGTTTAGTAAGTACGTATCTCCCCTTTACAAAGCATCTTAAATTTTTACTGCTCGTCCGGGCCACTTACATTTCTTATTACTTATTAGCAAATCCAATTATAGCTGTAGTGTTGTTTGAAAAAAAGGGAAGTAAATGTTGAACTGTAATTTCAAAAACAATTGAATAACTAATATTGCGCATAGTGACACAAAAATAGTTTTGCTATTTTAAAATTATTTTAAGTTTAACCAGACTTCTCGGGGGTCGGAATGTTGGCGTTAATGGTTTCATTCTCACTTGATATTAAGCAAAGTTGTATTGCAAAGTCGTCCAAATTTAACACTACAAACGAAACGGAGTTGCAGAGCATTTTAAAACTGTAACGTTCAATTTGAATGATTTTGTATAACATTATATTGTACTAGACACGTCATGGACGTATTTAATATACGCTAAGTGTTTAATTTTTATAACACTTTTCAATTATTCGCATTCGTTTTCAATAAAATAATACTTTTTTTATTAGTAATATGTAATAACTTATTACTTATAATAAATGCGTGTTTTCGTACGTGAATTTCGCAACAATAATTGTTGTTTTATGACTGCTCTTATGTTTTATTTAGTACCGGTATACCACGTAAGAGCAGTAGCGGGCCAGCAAGCACGTTTGCCTTGCGATATTTCACTGGTGTCTGACGAGGAGGATGATTTATCAGATCCGGGAGTCGATTCTCCTCCCCTTGACGGAGAAAGCTCCCTTGCATCTGGGACGAACATCCGCGACGCTGTACTGCTGGTTTTATGGTACCGTGATGACCTAGGAACGCCGATTTACAGGTATATGACAATATTAATACACATTCATAATATTTGTATCAGATATAATGTTTTTATGATCTATAATTAAATCATAAATGAATAAACGTTTTTAACTAATCTGAATGAAAGGACAAAGTGACGTTACAACTTAAATTAAAATAAGTTCACTTAAAGTTTCAAACCTGTTCACAATTTAAATACTCCTCCACTAAATATATATAGAATAATATTCATTTTCGAGCTTCAATTATCGGGGTTGTGCTTATATTTTATTAAATACATATAATATGTTGAATTTTCTAATTTATTACCTACATCAAAGTTGAATAAAATCATAATGATATTTTTGTGATAAACATTTAAGTAAATTATTTGTTTTTAATATTTCGGGACAAATATTAAAATAATGCAGTGTTTTATCTAATCCACAATATATATATATTTCTCTTTTGTGCATTAATTTTAACACGACAGTTCATCACGCGAAAGTTTATCGAATCATCGTTTATTTACTTTTCAAACGTCAAATAGGGTGTAATAAATAAACTAGGTCAAACAAATTAGATTCATTAGCTTATAGATTTGAATAAACTGGTCTATGTCTAAAGTGACCCTCGACTAAGCAACATTATATAAAGTAGATACAATTTAATTTTAAAATCCATCTATCCAATTTGATTTCAAAGTCTTCATTCTTCGGCATTCTATAAGCTCGACGCTAATCCTTATATTTATATATATATATATATATATATATATAATTATTCAGTATTCTAGTGGTTTGAACTAAGCATTTTAAGTAAGTAATTGCCCACTTTCTTTGTCGGAATGAGTACACTCCCATGGTAAAAATGCGAATTCAAATATTTGATCTGTCGTTCTTTTTCTCTTGAAATCTGCCATTATTGCATCAAAATGGTTCACCCTTTCGTTGCATTATTAAATCACTCTTTTGTTGTTATTTTTTCCACGAAAATCTACTCATTACTGTACTTGTACTATTCTGAAGTTATTAGTGTTATCGAGTTTTATTATATCAGTTACCTATGATAATATTACATTCATATAGGTACTTATATATAAATGTGTACAGTTTATTTTAATTTATATAACAGTGTAATATTGTAACTGATCAAATAAAACATGATAACCCAAATAACATGGGAATAGTATAACTGACGAGTGGATTTTCTGGAAAAAAAGCATGAAAAGAGTTAATTGTATGACAAAGTAAGGGTGAAGAATATAAGTATATATATTATATATAGCCTGAAATTAAGTAATGGCTGTAAATGATAGAGTGGTGAGGGCGTTGTGCTCCACAGGTTTGGTTTGAAAATAAGTATAGATTTCTGGAACTTTAAATTCCGCCCTCCAACTTATAAAATAAACTTCGACAACATTGAACTATTCCATACTACTTATATTAATTTTTAATCTTGTAAATCAATTTATTTATATATATATATATGTATAATAAAACGTCACTTTTTTGAACAAAACTTTGACATGTTGTATATAACTGCAACGTGTATAGTTTGTAACATTGGTTACTTATTCTCAGAAAATATATCAATATTAAAATTAAAAAAATAAAAACCACTTAAATATAATCCCACGACTAAGGAAAACTATACTAAATTCGTCAAAGAAAGCAATAGTGAAATATACACATTTGATATGATAATACACTAGTTTGCAATTTCAAGTTCGTCTATTCCATAATTTAAAACAACAAAACTGTCTTCTCGTGGAGTTTACAATGGTAAAACGTGATAAAACGTGGTAGAGCGTATTTCTTTTTTTATAACTGTTCTTTATACGAACAATATTTTATGATTGCATTATTGGCTTTACTGAGATGTATTTTTCTTATTATTTCGGGTAACACTTTTTAGAACCGTGTAAAACTGGAAAAAATTTCCAAAAGTTTCATGAACCATATTTTTACATAAAATTAGCTATGGAAAGTACAGAACTGTATGATTGTAATCATTTTGTAACGTATTTATGAAAAATATTAAAAACGAAATAGGTGAGGCAAACTTAATACAATTATAGAAGTTTTACTTTTATTTATTTTAAGATATATACTAATACTTATACTGCTTTACTGTACAACTTTAAGTACATATTTAAGTATATAGTTTTTGCACCGTTAGATATTGGGCAATTGTAATGAATGTAACATTCAAAACTTATGGTATAAAAATAAAAAAAACTTTACTCGTTTGAATGTAATATTCTTTTGTTTTAAATGCATTTAAATTTAAAGTGTCGATGATTTTCTGTGGAACGAATATTGCATGGTTGTATTTTTAAATTTATATCTTATATAAGATTCGCAGTTTTAGTCTTGAAGGCTTGAAAGTTTAATGCGTACTTAACATATTTAACAAACTCTTGTTTTTTCATCTACTTAAAAACCCTGCCGTACCAAGGTGAGCAAAAGTGAGATGAGTGTTAAAGGAGTAATTTCATTTTATAGTTTCTGTGAGAAATTGTATCATATTTTATTAAATTATTTATACATTTTGGTTATTTTTTTCCAGTGTGGATGCCAGGTCTTCTGCTACACCCACTCATCAGCAATATGACTCCACATCGTATCATTTGATGACCACAGGCGCAGAAAGATGGTCGGACCAACGAATATTCGGCGACCGAGCGCATTTTCATGTCAACGGAGATACAACGGACGGAGAGCCGAAATCTAAAACGAACAGTCAAAAGAAATCAATTGTGTCGACGTATTATTCATCAGAATTACGCATTGACCGGGTTAGCGTAAAGGATTCGATTCACCTATATCGTTGTCGAGTTGATTTCAAATTAGCTCAGACTCGAAATTCTAAAGTGAATCTAACCGTAGTCGGTAAGTGAATACAATTATTACTAGTAATTTATTAAATTATAATATCCTTGATTGATGCCTTTTCATAAATAATTCATGTAGCATGCAGTATACCTACTGTTAAAGAAATTAATTCATTACATTTAAATTGTACGTTATAATATTTATTAACCAGCAATTAACGAGGAATTTAAATCATAAGTTACAAAGAAGAGCAGTCTGCTATTTGAAAAAAAATGTACAATTATAGTGTTCCACAGATGAAAAACTTTAAAATATTTTTCGGCGAAAGATTCTGCTGTGCCGAGAAATGCACGCAAGTATAAATTTCAGTGAATGCGTTTTTTTTTTTGTTTTTTTTTTTCATTTTTACCAAGAATTCAACAACTTTTACTATAAACTTAATGAATTTTTAGTTCATTGAACAGAAAAAAAACTTGTCTCTTAATTTTATTTTTAAATTTTTTGTTAATTTTCATACACTTCTTTGCACTTCTTTGAATTTGACAAAATTGTATTTCATGGGAGAAAAAAAAAATAATAAGAAAATATCAATTTAAATGGGAAGCTAGGTTTGTCGTTCAAATTGGTTACCTTATTCATATTTTTGGAATTTGATGTCAAACTGTGAATTGTTGAATTAAAATCGAAATTTACATAATTAATCATATAATCTAATAATAATAATATAATGTGTGTCCATAATTTATAAAACAGAACTGAATGACAAGCTGTTTGAACAAACAATTAATACACTTGAACAAAAAATAAAGATACTATTAAAGTGGACCATTTCGGTCGAGTATCTTAAATTTGAAAGCAATAATAAATCATCGCACGCTAGTAACGATTCTGAAAGAAGTTCGGTATATTATAGCGCGTACACGTAACATAACATAATTAACGTAACATAATTATCAGTCAAGACTTTTAGAATATTTTAGCTATACTTGGAATAATTAATATGGTCGAATCAATCTTTTACTAAAGTTTCAAGACTTAAAGCTCAAACCCACGTCATGTCTCATCATGAAAATATATCATTGTGAAAATAAGTATATCCGATTAAGTCATAATTCAAATTCTAAATAGGTATTTACATTTTTGGAAACCAATAGACATTTGTATTTTTACGAATTAACCTAATAGCTTATACTGCCATTATTTCATAAAATATAAACAAGAAAGTCCTCACTAAATTTGTCGACCTGAAGAAAGCAAATTTTTCTGTAAAATAATTATTATATTATTGTTTAAAAAAAATAAAAGCAAAAACAAAACAGAAAGCAGTGAAAAGTGTTGAAGATAAAAGTGTTTTTGAATTTTAACAAAATCACAAAAATTTGTTTGAAGAAAAAAAAAAATCATCGTATCTAAATCGTTTTTAACGGGTATGCCTTAAATTGTACCTACTGCTGCAGTTTTCTCGTTGTTTTTTCGGGTAGCGTTTTGCAATTTTGTGAGCACAGAAAAATGACCTCTCCGTAAAGTACCATCTGCGTTAAATTTCCAATCGATTGATACGGCAGCCTGCAACTTGAAGCATTCTCTGCCCGAGAGAAAAAAAACTGGTACATTTATAAAAATACATATAATACATATTATATAGGTATCTTTATAAAAACCAATACCATTTATACGCGTTGTGATCGTTGAACATCTAAAGACTCTGCGATGTGCACGCTACATTTTATAATAATGCAATATATTCGATGACTATTGCGCTTTGCGATGTAAGTCTCTTTTTACCGTTTAATATAAATTATAATATTATATTACGCGAATGTTGCGCACGGGCTTTATCTCTCGGTTCTTTATTGAAATGTTTAATAATATGTTTTCGCGCTTTGTGCGGATATAACAGAAACGACCGTTTTATGTTTACACACCACGTCATCGTCGGCGGGGGGCTATTACGCTAATTATTACGATAATATTTATAAAACTATGAACAACTACGGGTACAATAGTGGTGTTGATAGCGCGTTATATTATTATAATATTATTGTGGTATACTTTTACCCGCCGTCCGCCTGCGCCGCCGAAGCAACGCGAATACAAATAAAGTAGTTGGTACATATTATTATACTTACATTATATTATATTCCATTATACATACGCGTACGAATCTACACGACAATACGGTCGACAACGGTTAACCGCAGTTAAACCATCGCATGTTTTAATATTATATTATTATTATTATTATTATTATTATTATTATTATTATTATTATTTTTGTTGTTATTATACGCGAGTACGTATACACAGACGGCAATACTGCACGTACATAAAATATCCCGCTTAAAAGTGCAATTTCGGTTTATGATTACAATATAATCATATAAATTAAAATTCGCGGCATTAATTACATTCTAAAAGTTTCATAAATCAAATTACGACACGGTCGAAAAAGAATAATGTAATTCGTTATAATTAATTTAATATAACGCAAAATGATGTAACGGATTTCATCCGAAGAGCTCTTTAGACATTTCCATTATTAATATGATTAAGGTTTAGGATTCGTGTGAGTGCAGGGTACCATTTATCTATCCCGTGTCTATGCGTGTATAATATACGTGTGCGTGCGTGGTGTGCGTGTGTGTGTGTGCGCGCGGAAACGAGTAAGCAAAACAAGAAACGATATATTATTATAACGTATACAAATAAAGGCGGGAAATCGTGCGGTGTTGTACTAATAAGTAATAATGGGGCCGTAGTCGACGATAGATGCGGGTGGGCACGGTTGAGATGGCGGGAGGGTGTCGACTCGATGCCGACGGGGATAATGTTACACCGGGGAGCGAGCAGCTGCGGGAACGATACTTTGCACGAATTACGTAATACGTGGATGGGTTTGCTTGTGCATGGATTGTTGCTTGGTTTTTCGGCGTGGCGCGTTATAAGCATTATATGACGGGGACCACGGGGACGAGGTGGGTACTGTCGGACGGGTGGTGTATGGGTTAGAAGAAAGGTCTCCGTGCGTACTGGCAACCGGGTGGCGGCGACAACGGCGGTCGCACCAGGAACACGAGCTTGGGCTTTCCACGCGTGGTGGTAGTGGGTGGGGGGGGGGAAATCGTGGAGGATAACCTAACGTTGCCCTTTGTCGAGGAGCACCACCAAGACGACATGTGACAGTGCGTGTCGGGGTGACGTGTCGTCCGCCGGTGTCTATCTCGTCGCTGTAGCCGCGCGGCGCAACGTTGAAATCGCGTATCGCGGTGCAGTGGGTGGGTGGACCTCGCGTCAGAATGAGCGCACGTCGCACGCGGCCGACAAAGTGGACGGGTTTTTCCACGCGCACGGCGTCGCGTCGCGGGTGCGCCACGCGGGACGGGTGCAAATGTGAATGCGGACGGACGGACGGACGGACGGGCATCCGGGCAGGATTTGACGACAGCGCGCGCTGGGTGACCGCGCGTGGGCGACGTGTGCCGGCAGTGGCGGTGGCGGCGGTGGTGGCTGCGGTAGTGGGCGCGGAGGGTTGCGCACTTGCGCGCTGCTATATCGATCCTGTTCAGGCGGCGGCACCCGGTGACGGGGTGGCAGTGGCGGTGGTACACGCGGCCGGATAGGGATGCTGCGGCAGTGAGATGTCGAGAGGTGGACGACGATGACGACAACGACGTGGTGGTGGTGGTGGTGGTGGTGATGGTGGTGGACGATGAGAAGGAGTATGAGGAGGAAGAGAAGTAGCGGGAAAAGTATGATGTGGTGGTGGTGAAGGACGGGGTGAAATGAAAAGCTCTCGAGTGCTGTTGGTATACGTATAGTTCTACGGCTATACATAGTTGTTGTTGTTGCTGTAGTTGTTGTGGTTGCTGTAGTTGTTGTTGTTGCTGTTGTTGCTGTTGTTGTTGTTATTACTATTATTATTATTATTATTATTATTATTATTATTATTTTCCTCTATTCCCTCACATTATTGGTGTGCCGAAAAAGGAGTCCGAGGGAGAACGCTCCTTCTCGAATGGACGGGAGCAGAGTGATCCTCTCCCCAAGGATCAGCATCGGTCGTCGGATGACGGGGCGCACGCCATCGGTTGCGGAGTCGCAGCGGGACAAAAGCACGAACCACGCGGTCCGGGAACAAGGGGAGGGGGAAGCCTAGAGGGCAAAAAGGTGATTGCCAAGTGCTGTTGCGGCATGTGACGCTGAAGAAGAGTTGAATAGCGATTCGTAACGGCCGTTGCGGCGGCGTCGTGCAGTGGAATCCGTCGATTCCTTTGCAGCATCCATTATAATATTATTGTAATAACGCTGGAGTAGGTAATCGTTACATAAAGGAACGGGTGACGTGGACAAATTTATTCGCAACTAAAACAATCATTAACTAACCGATTTCAATTGTTCGGACGTACAGTGCAACAATATAATCGACGGGGATGACGAAAAACGGAAAAACTTTCTTGTTCTTTTATATAAGGGATTATTATACACGTATATATAAACCGCCACCGAGATATATATATATATATATATTTATTTATAGATATATATATCGGTGGCGGTTTATAAATTTTATACAATTTCCAAACTAAAATTAGCAATTATTTCCTTCTAAATAATTGGTGCACAACAATAACAACAATGCCACGATGAGGAGAATCATTTTTTTTTTTTTTATGAAACACGCACAGCGACAATAATCACTGTCACGTCGGATATAATAAATCATACCTCCGTCACATTCGCCCTCATCACACCACTGCCACCTCCACGATCCCTGGTGCAAAGGTGATCTGTTCAATTTAGAAAGCGCGAAAAATGACCAGTTTTTTATTTTTCAACAATTCATTTCATTGTCGGCTGATGTTGTGTTGGTAATTGGCATCGTACTTTGCACAGTTGAATTATACGCAGCTGTTGTTGATTTGTTTTTGAGCATCTCTACAACTATGTACGTATTTACCTGCAGCTCATTATTGGCCCGAAAAATTGTTTATTATTTCACTTAAAATATTTAAATTTATTTAAATTGTATTGCTCGTGATGTAAAGTTGTTTTAACGAAACAACAAGCAATATTTGTTTTAGTTAAAAAAAAAAGAGTGCACACCGCGCACTAAAGTTTAGAAGAGATTTTTTTTTTAACAATACAGTTTTTTTTTTTTTTAAACACTTTTAAGTTTAATATAATTATACCGACTTGACATTTTAATAAAAAAAAAAAAAACCTCATACACATAATATGCGCAACAGCACTTATATAATATGATGTACATGTATTGTAATTTTGTTATCATCGTTGTCGCCGTATAGGTAAAACACATTTTCACCAGTAAAACGATTACCGCGATCGTGACAATGCGGTAATGAACACTGTGTGCGTACGGCAGCCCCCGCACGTACGAAAATAATTACTATACTACCCATAGCAGCATGCGCCGCTGCAATCGTCCTGTTCGGTATCCCAGGCACGTCCGTCACTATTAAACCCTGTAACCGGACACGACTGGTAGTTTCAAAATTATTAATCGTCTTTGTGTGTGTGTGTGTATGTGCGCGCGTGCGCATATATGTTTATATAAGTGTACATCGTCAATTGGTATTGGCCCTATGATGGCATCGGGGGAGATATGGGGATTGGCCATCGGACGATTTACTTATCTGTCCCTGCAAATCGTTACCGATCCTGCGCCCTGCAGGGTTAGCCGTCGCAATAAAACAATAATATAACAGTTAGTGTAGTACCGTCGGAGTGGACACAAGTGTGTGAGGAGGGGCCAAGTACGGTAGAACGGCAAATTCTTACGGCAGTCATAACAGCAATCACCGAGTTTTGTGTACGGAATTCGGAATATCCCTCCTCTCGGTCGTAGGGTTTTTTTTATTTTATTATTGCTGTTTAGTCAATCGAGACAGTGGTAGGAGCTACAGGATATATACACAAAAATAATACCCGAGTAGATAATAAATTACGAACTTTTCTGTACATATATATGCAGTAGAGACGGCATGAATAATAAATTATATATATATATATATATATAGTATACAATGGATTTATGGAGACAGAGTTATGGGTATGAATTGATAATACGATATTCATAAAGCGCTAAACACATTATCTACTTATTAATATAACTGTTGAACCCTTAGATTGACATCAGGGAGCTCATGCAAGATTAATTTCTCTAAAAAAGTCTTGGGTTCGGTATAAACGTGATTAATTCCACGACAGACGCCATCAGAATCCAGGCATTATATTCACCTGGTTCTAATAAATCAACGCTCAATATTATTTATTCTAAAATGATGGCTGTAAAAAAAAAACAAAAAAAAAATGTGAACTTTATCAAGTAAAATAATAACTCTAAGGATAATAAAATAAATGAAAACCATAAAGTATCAAGTAAATCTATACCAATTAGGTCGATCACATGCAAATGGAGTTTTTCTGAGAGAATTAAAATTCAGATTAAGATTTTAATGGCACAAAACCGTTTTATAAATTAGCAATACTTTATGTTTCAAAGACCTAACAAAATTTATTGATCCAGAACTATTTATATCATTGAATTATTTTTAATTGAAAATCGAAATGATTAAATTAATTTCTTTTGGGTGATTTGTTTACTATATATATTTTATGATATACACAATGTTTCACGAGGTAGTCAAATTTAGTCAAATACAATTTTTTCTGAATAAAATATTGCTAGTAAAATATCTTATGAAGTATAAATCAGACATGATGGAGGGTGGTATAACGCAAAAATTCTTCGAAAGTTGTAAATTTTACACAACATGTGTGGAATGGAATACATTTTTTTTTCTTTTTAATGAAATACAATACTACGAATACTTCACCTAACTACGCGTAATAATATTTCTGTCGATTTTTCAGAACAATATGATAAAAGATCAATATTTTTGCCTTTTCTGGTCCAATTTAATACGCAATATGAACACAAGTTAAAAAGGTAAATGGAAAATATACCGGGGAAAGACCATTCACCTACAACTTTGTTTACTTTACCTGAAATGTGTTTTTTTCAAACGTACAGACTTTTAAAAATGTTAGCCACATTTGGTACCTGTTACAAATGCAAAGTTTAACGATCGTTCTCAGATATATAAATCATACTTACAGATCATAGTTCTTCTCTAATAAACATTAAACATGTATCGTAAGCCTTTAATTATATTATTAACATCAAAGAAGTTATAAATATATTTGCTAGATTACCACAAAAATAGAATTTATACTTTAATATGTTAAATTCTACATAATATAACATAATGCTTATCTTTTTTTATATTTCATAATAATTACGTACATTACAAAGTGGTTCAAAATTCAGTTCATTTTTAAAATTCATGTACGATTTGGCTTAAAGGTATAATAATTATATGCAATGATACAAGTTCTAAACTTATTACCATTGCATCAACAAATATTGAGAGGAGATTACTATTATGTATTGATAATTGTACATTTTTTTTTCGTACACTCTTGCAGGGTATTATGATAAAGTATGAACGTACATTATTCAATCATTGTTAATGTTGTTAATGTTAACTATATGTAAGTAATGTAAGTATTGTATACTCGTGAAAAATATTGTTGAAAGTTTTTATTCTCTATTTTTCAATAAAAGCTTAAAAAAAAAATCATGAAAAATCGACTTAATGTCGGCTGACATGATTTAACTGTAAGTGGATGTACGTTAGACCTTTGACTAAATCTATGCACATAATATTCTGTTGCAGTGCCACCGGATCGTATGGAAATTATGGACTTGGCCACGGGTCGACAGCTATTACGCCGGCAAGACGGCGATAGTGTTAATAGTGAAAATAATCGAGGGTCAGAGACTACGACTACCACAACGGTCGTGGGACCTTACGTTGAAGGGTCAAACGTGCGAGTTCGCTGTCGCGTGTACGGAGGTCAGTATATGTACGGTTTGGTTTTCGCCACTTACAATATATTGTGTTATGTAATAAGACACAGGACTCGATTTTCAATGTCTTAAAAACGTCAACAAACACCCTGACAAATAACGCACGAATGAACTAAAACCCCTGAAAATGCCATGAGCCACGCGTTTAATTTATTTTAATCATATCAAAAGGAGTCCGCAATAAATAAAATTCGGATTTACAGTAGGCACCTAATTTAATATAAAAGTGTAAACAGAATATGGGTTTGTTTAACTTGTGAACGAGTTTGTAGACCTTAAACGTACTATTATTATTGCGGAGATAATATTATAAAAACACGTTGAGGAAAGTTCATGGGCAGTGTGCGCTGTAATAGTAAATATAAGGTATTTTTGTGTGGAACAAATATTATTGTTTTAATCATATACTCTTATAACTAGGTCCAAGTCTCTTATATAATTTACAATTTTCAATATAAACGACAACGATAACTGGAGGATTAAAAGTATGTCGTTTTCGGAACCCTACAACCGTGGTTTATATATTTTTTAATTTCAATAAACGTTGCATAAAAAAAAAGACAAATAAAAATAATAAAATAATAATAAAAATTGATGACAACGAATCGAAAGCATAAGCTCAAGTGATGTAAGCGCCTATTGGAGCGATTCCGCAGGAGTAACGCGCGTAACATGAAACACGTTTAGGCATAAGGACCTGGCCGATCTCTCTCGGATAGTTAGCATGTACCTATACTACTACTGAGTTATTTATCACGTCTATGAAAAATATTAATAATAATAACATAAGTGGAAGGTAGGTATAGCAGTACAGGCAGTATAGCAGTACAGGCAGTATAGCTAACCGCACCTTTGTATAGGCGGTCGCGTAAAGTATAGCCATTAGACCCAACACCAGAGTTTATCATCATATTTTACAATCTGGATATAATCTTTTACGGTTATTCATTTTACTGTTTTTGTACATTGAATAATACAAAAGCAGCGGGGGTTAGCGGAGGTACCTCCCTGCAATACTCGTATTTGTGCAACGTTACTCGCAAGCGCCCTTATATACGTATATATATATATATATATGTATATGTATATGTGTGTGTGTGTGTGTGTGTGTGTGTGCGTGCGTGTGTGTGTATTATATCGGCCGACGCGGTGTGTATGCAAACATTATCAGCCCACAGTGCTGTACGCGGTATTAATCTTGCCTGGAATATTACCCCACCGACACGCAGTGCGCGTGGTGTATACACCTACCCGTCGTCCTTTCATTTATACAACACTCGGTAATAATTATTTATTTATTTATTTCTATCATCTTTCCCATATAATATGCACCCGCCGCCGTCGCCGTGGACAAGTGCGTTTTATAAAACATTATTCGTTATTGTGCGGGCACGGTGCGTATTTTAATATGTAATGTAAACAAGTGTGTGTAACATGACGACAACGACGATGACGACAAACGGTAGAGGACTATACAGATTCGCATAAACATACTTATATAGCCCTTATATGCATTGAAAACAATTATCAATTTTTTTTTATTTCAAAGAGAAAGAGAGAGAGAGTGAGAGAGAGAGAGAGATTGAGCAATAGAAAAAAAAGACATCTGGTCCATTACACTCTTGGCTCCCCATTCTTCCGGCTACGAGAAGAAATAATTATCTTTTTCTTTTTTTTTTAAAAAAAAAAACTATTATTACAAGAAGATTGGTTTGCTAACAATCCTTCCCCTCACCATTACATTTATTCATAATCTTAACCGAGCAAACAAGTCGAAAACCTCAACCCTATATCCCGGCGATATTCTTATTCGTACACTAAACAACTATGTTTATTGTTATATATTCTTATACGCGATTAAAAATATATTTATAAATTATAACGAAAGCCATGAAAAATTAATGGTTACATTGTTGAGTTTTAATTGTTATTCACTATAGTCATCAGATATCGTATAAATGTAATGCATTTATTCATTTTTGATTCAAACTCGTATAATATTCTATGGAAAGCAGAAAGACCGCACTATATTATTATACACTACAACTTGTAAGTGTATACTGTATTGATTATGTATGCTTTGCTCTCGATTCAGGTTGGCTGGTTACACGCGAATGCGTTATCGGGGTGAGTTTATTAGAATAGGTATTATAAGAAAATTCATTATATTGATGAAATATCATATTGTGATTTTATTTTTATATTTTTATATTCATTTTTCCTCAGAGTTAAATTACTATATTGGTATCTCTATATATTGTAAATCTGAATTTTAAAATTATTTTCTTGAAAAATATTATGAATATTCTGATTGGTTGACTACTATACTAGGTTCATAAAAGTATACACTACATAATATTATATGTGCGATGGAGCCATTCAAATTTAATGTTACAAAAGTAAAGAGGATTACATAAGACTATATAATCCCCGACATTTTTTGTGACATTAAATTTGAATAACCTCATTCAAAATATTTCGTGCATGTTAGATTATAATTTGAATATGTTAATATTCAAATACGTTAAAAATGTATTAAACAAAAATGTGTGTAACTAAACTATGAAAGTTAAAAATAGAAATCCAGGGTTTTTCATTTACAATTTTTTGTTTTAATTTAAAAAATTAAAACATTGACATTTAAAATGGTACTCAATAAAATAATTGAAACTTTGTTTGAAAATCTAGTTTACTCAATCTGAACCACGCTTTTTGCTTAATTAACTATATAATAATTAGGTTATTTTTATAATTTTTTTACGAATACTTGTACTCCTCATTTTTTTAATGAATATACGTAGTTTAAATCGTTTTATAGGTTTTATAGGTTTTATACATACCTTCAAATAATTGTATACAAATTAAACTTGGAATCAATTTATAATTTTTATCTAATTTTATTATATTTTATAAGTCGATTAAATTCTTGAAATAATTGAGGTTTTTACTATTACAGAATAATTAAATGTTATTTGTTTATATTATATAGATGTAGAGAAACAACTTTCAAAGTTCTCGTTTATAATAATGTTACTATTATTATAATAAACGGGTACAGTTTAATTGGTTTACAACAGAGGTTCCATTGACTTTTTGTTGATACTTTATCTCTTAAATCACACAATTCGGTTCAGTTTAGGATGAAATTATAGTTTACATAATAAATTAACTAAGTAAATTGTTTTTTTTATTTTTCTATTCATAACTCAATGATTCATGTATTTAAGTATACACAATAGTAATATTTAGTAATTATAGAGCATAACATTATTCAGTATTAAATATAAACTTACTGTGCAATATGAGAAAATTTGTACTTAAGATGTTATGATATATGATATGATAATTAAATTTCCAATTATTGTTTATGATAATAATTGTACTTTCATCAATTATTTATATTCTAATAAAATATTATCTCTACACTTAATTTATTATTTTAATTATCAGTTATTATTTCAAAACATGATTATTTCGATTGATTATGGGTCGTTTTAAATTATTATATAGTGTTTTCAATTAAAATACCATATACAAATTATAATAAATGTATAATGTGATTTTATAATAATTAAATATTATATAGTACTCATATGTAATATGTATATAATATTTTATCTCAGGACATCATCGAAGTATATAGGTTTATAGAGTTACCATACAGGATTTGTATCATCAGATACATTTTTATAAACAATATAGTATCAACTATCAAATAATGTGGAAAGGAGGGTAGTTTTGGGAAAAAAATCCATTTTCAATGTGACTTATGAATCCTATAGATCCAATTAACATTTGAAATTCTACAAATTAAAAAAAATTCAGAAAAAATACCGACTAGTTATTGAATAACAGAAAAATAATTAAATTAAATTCAGAAAAATATAATATAAAGTGGTTAATAAAGATTAAGCTATTATATCCAGCGAAACAGATAAGAGAGAAGATAGAGGAGTTAATAAGTGAAAGAGGAGAATTAAGATATATATTTTATATTTTTTTTATATTTTATGACCAGGGATCGGGATTTTTTGTATTTGCATATTTGTTCGGAAAATAAATGGAAGGAATGGGCTTCGATACAAATTGGTTTTTTGATGTCTAGATTTCAAATTTAAAAATTGTTGTCGCATATACTTGCATATTTTGGTGCTTTTTTCTATGAACGCATATTATTAAGATATTGTATAGGTTTATATTGCATATTTTATAATTTTTTCGAATATTTGAAGTAATTTTACAGAAAAATTATATAATGTGTAATGAGATTTTTGAAAGTGGAGAACATAAAAAAACATTTAATCATCCAATGTAACGCAGGAAAAATTATATTTTAAAATAATTATTTCTTAGATATATAAAATTTAATGTGGACATTATAATTTTTCGGGTAAATAGATATGGAAATAGGCGCTAACTAATACAAAAAATTATCACGGAGAATTCAACATTTTAGAATTTCTTATATAAATTATGTTGAAAGTACAAATAAAATAAAATTTATTCCGTTTTCTTTGATACAAACCTATTATTAATTAAATTATAAATAACATTAGCTAAATGTTTAACTTTTAGTGCTGCATATTCACTGCATATTTTATCGATAGTACATATTTGATTGCATATTTTGACATTTTTACGTATATATATAAATTCATATTTCAAGTTTTTAAGTGCATTAAGTCCCGAGCCCTATGAAGACTTATGATGTGATTTAATGAGATGTTTTTGACTCGTTCCAAAAACTTATAACATAAGTGTAACTATATAAGTGTAAAAATGTATTAATCATCTCAAAATTATTAACGAAAGACTTTTGTGTCTGATTTTGAATATTATTAATGAAAATATAGCAAAGGTTTATTTGAATTTTCTTGTTCGTTTGGCAGGCAAACCTAAACCTCGTGTAGCGTGGTTTCGGGATAATCGGTTATTAAAACCCGAATCAGACGATCCTGATGATGCCGGGGGCGTTCAACAACAAGAAGTCACTTCTTACGCCACGGCGACGGTCACTACAAGCTCGTCCACTTCTACGGGAGGCGACGATTCGGAAGGAGTCATAGAAGTGGATTTAACTCTGACAGGATTGACACGCAGTGATTTGCACACCGAACTCACTTGTCGAGCGTGGAATTACTTTTACGACGACGAGGAATACTCGATTATTGTCACTAACAGTGGCAGCAGCAATATCGACACGAATAGTGGAAGAGAAAAAATGGACGGGGAAGTCGATCCCAGTCGTTGGTCCCTAAGACAAAGGCAGTCTTCACTGACAGCCGTCGTACACGTAGACATGAACTGTGAGTAAAACATTGTTAGCAATATTTTTTAACCATTATCTATTTTATTCGAAAATCATGTGTGAAAATTCAAATACACGTTGTTTTTCTCCGAATTGAAGTGAACAAATATTATATAGTATAAAAATACGAGATGGATATTTAAACGATTTGTACCTTCTAATAAAAAAGAAATGTATATATTCATATTTATTATTTTAGGAAAAATATTTTTTTTTTTTTTACTGACTCCGCATTACAAGACCAGCTTATAAGGACAGATAATCGTTACACAATTAATATTATTTACAGTAAATGGTTTAATTAAAGAAAAAAATCTCGTTACAATACCAATATTCTTTTATACGTAATTATGATGATAATTTTGAATACCTACTTTCTTTGATATAACATTTTAATTTTAATTTTTTACGGTCATTATCGATAACCAGTCATCAAACAGTATGGTTCTTAATTTTAATTTATTTTCTTTAGTCGATAAACATTTTTTTTCTCTGTATAAATGATTTTATCGTTTAGTTTTATTATCCTCGTAGAAAGAATTGCAGGACATTTGGAAATTGTATAGGTTCTTTAAACGAATTACGGGTCACTTCTAATAATTTTAGATTGAAAAATAGAACGTTTTTGTATTTTACGAGATGTCCTGGTCACAAACTACAGTCCCATAAGGCCATAACATTATTACAACAAAACTACAACAAATTGAAATTTCGTACATTTTAAAGTTTAGAACTCTCCCAACCACTGGAAGTATGAACGATAAATGAAAACCTAAAATATATGATGTTCGCATGCCATATATTATATTAATAATAGTCTATTATTTGCGAAATTTTCAATTATATTATTACTTCGAATGAGTGAATCGGGTAAACATATTATAATTAATATAATGTGGAAACAATGCAAAATAATACAAAAAGTCATTATTGGTTGTATTGTGTATAATATGTGTGTGTGTGTGTATTTTATGATCGATAACGCAGCAGATTTTATTAAATCCGGCAGGAGACTGCCCTGCAGAAACAAATGCAGCCTCCACACCACTATAGGTCGTGATAAATATTCGAATTCAACACCAATTTCGTATTAAACCAGCACAGGAAATCCCGCCACAACACCGAAATCTGCAGAATAATAATTATAACAATAATAGTCCTGCCACCGTCATGTTTCACGCGTACAATACATATGTAGTAATATTATAATATATTCTATCCCTCTCTCGTTGCTGCGTGTATTCCCCTCTCTCACTCTCTAACACACATGCACACATCTCTCTTTCTCCTTTTCCCCTCTCTCTTCTATCTATCTCTGTCTGTGAGCCGTGTGTGACTCTCGTTAATTACCAACAGAGTCCCAAAAGTGTGTATATGTATTATATATATGTGTGTGTGTGTGTGCGTGTGCTTGACAGCTACAGTTTTCAAACGGTGGACATGGACGCTGCAGCTCCTAGTGGGTTATAACTTCTCGTACATCCGTACCCAAACACACGTGAACAATCAACCTCACCCCTCCTATACCTTGTTAGGTCATATACTGGGTGATTTTTTTTTTAAAGCAAGCCAATCTCGGCTCAATGGGTTTTGATCGAGGTTTTGGGCAAATTATTTTTTAATATCTATTTTTATTTGGGCAATGTAAAAAATAAAACTCGTCACGCTTGAACGAAACCAATAGCGTAATCACTCGACGTTATAATATATCAAAAAAAAAAAAAAAAATGTAAAAATAAAATTCATTGCGATGAATGGTTACCATCGTGCGTATGTAGGACGATAAGTGCTTATATAAAAGAGACGAAAATACACGTTTCCTTTACTATAACGTTTTATTGTATCTACAGACTCGTGTAAGTAATTCCAAAACATGCTCCACGACGTTCATAAGTAGGGCAGTGAATTGTTATGTTTAAAAATATAAGCCTTATAGATATTAAAAAATAAGTTTAAAAATCATTTCAAATTCCATAATATGTGCTTAAAATAAAATACACTCAATGGGACACCAAACTTGAAAAATTCACTTAAAATAGTTTAAAAATGAACCAAATTAGAAGATCAAATAGTAAAATATTAATTTACTTTTAGATTGGTATAAAAAATTTTCACTTTTAAATTAATACTAATAAAAAAAAAATCAAATACAATACGAATAAAATATTTCTATTAAAATTTTAATAATATAAATAAAATATTAAAAACAGAGAGCAAAAAATAAATAAACCTAAAAAGTAAATATTGAAGTTTTATTTAATTCAAATTGGGACACAAGATTTGCATTCCAACTTTGTTCTACAATAAGAAAGCTACATTAAACAATAAGCAAAAAAAAAGATGCGTTTACTACTAATTTACAGTCGACAGCCGTACTCGTAAGCTTTGAACAAACTATAAAGCTTAAATAGAAAATTACAGAGACACGATAGTCAAATTTCACAATAGTTTTTAAAAATGTTTCTATTTTTCTTATTTTAGTTGTAAGTTTTACTATAGGACGTTCATGCACGCTTTTTCCTTAAAACCAGGTTAAAAAAGAAGTATGTTTTTTCTTTGACTTTTTTCATAAAATATGTTCTATTTTATAATTTTCTACGGATTTGTGTATCCTCTATATTGTTTTTTTAAAAACAGTATATAACTATATATGTACAACATTTATACTTTCAACTTCAGCATGGAAATTATTATTTTTTAAACTTTGATAGCACTAAAAGCCTAACCATTTTATTACACGAAAATCAAAAATAAAACAAATAAATAATTATTGAAAATTTTGTCGCAAAAGAATAATTAGTGTAAAATGTTTTTCCGTCTATTTTTATGAATAAAACATGATATTTTACATTTTTCAGCTCATCTCAACTAACCTCTAAATAATTATGGTTATAATTATAATTAACCATTTGTCCGATAATTAGATTTACGTGTTTGTCATAATGTTGCGAAAATAATCTCTCTTGGGGGCTATAAATATAAAATAATGCAGGTTGGTATTTGAAAATAAAAAGTTCATGCTGTTCCAACAAACAAAGGAGAGGGATGATGTTTTAATTGTGATCAAATACAGAACGTATAGTTTTTGTTTAAATTTCGTAGGATTTAGTGAAAAACGTCAACAAGTAAAAAATATAGCACATAACCCATTAATATCTCACTGGTTATCGCAGACGGCTGGTTCACATTAAAAAAAATCACCCTGTACACACATAACACATAATATAATACGTATATACACGAAGTGTACATATAATAATATTATACATAGGTACCTATGTGTATGTATATATTTAACACGTAGAGTAATTAATTGGCACGGTATACACCGCCCGGCGACACGTCGTTTTTAATTACACGTAGGCAAAAACACTCATTAAGTGTATGTGTGTGTGTGTGTGTGTGTGTGTGTGTGTGTGTGTGTGTGTGTGTAATCGAATATAACAGTTGAACGTAGCATAATATTATATTCGCTGTTCGTGTCACCATTCTTCACCGGGGTGGCGGTGCTGCGCGACCACTATCACCCGGCGTCCGGGGACTTGCGCGCCCTGCTAACAACCAATCGAAATTAATCGGTGACCCCCGGTTAGTGAGTGATACATAACGTATATAGGTAATGGTATATTATATTGTTGTACGTAAAATATATATATATATATATATATATATATTATGTGTAGTGACGACAAAAACCGTAAACGTCGAAAACCCCGGGTGCGCGTGCATATACAATATACATATATATAATATATATTATACATATATAATGTGTGTAATATGTAATCGTATACGCATGTACATATGTATGTGCGCATGTATGTGTGTACTAAAATACACGTAAATTAACTTGTCCACTATTACCTCTGTTCGCGAAGTCATGTATATTCTGCAAGTGTAACATTCGATGGTCGGTGTGTTAATTCTATGAAAATATTCTATACGAGGTTCAACGACTGTGGTAAATGCACAATAGGCCAATAGGATATTATGATTAACAATAGAGTGGAAAATAGACCGTGAAATAGATAAATCGCTTTATTTCGATACGTTTTAGACTCAGAGCGAATTACGTTTTTGCCCTAGCTGGTGTTTAGATTGTCGAGGGGTAAAGTGGTAAACATGCACCAAAACCGTTTATCAATGGAATTATCTATATCATACAATCAGAAATCGTACTCAGAAGGTACTTTGAGCGGAAAATTGTTCGATTATCTCTGTAGTTCTTCCTATGTAAGTTAACATAATAACCAACAATGCATAATAATAGTAGCTGATATAATAATTATTATTATTAGCAGCACAAAATTTATAATATTTATCTCGAGTCTACATAGTACTGCGACGCTTAAAACTATATTTAAGTATTACACTTTTAAACTCTGAACGATACGAAAAAAGTACTGATTTACAATGTTGCTGATTTTGTCTATATGTGTTGTACAACTTTTATAAGCAGTAAATGCGGCGCACTAAAAGTGTTATTACACACAATACAGTGAATTCCATTATAGATTAAATATTGGATTCGGGAAGTACCTACTTAATAAGCATCTATAATAAGTCTTAAGGTTATAAATATAGTGGTGATAAATGTTTTATGCTGCGCATTTTGTATCTGCCTCACATCGACTACTGATCAGAATTAATTTTCAGTTTAATTTCAAATACACATAAACACGAAAATCACGATAAAAAAAAAAAACGTGTAACTGAATGACTTATTATTAATAATATTATTATTTTTCCTTTTTTTTTTCTAAATAATTTGAACAGTTGCATGTATTGCATAAATGGTCTTGTTTGTCTGATTGCTGTCTCTGTCCACAGTTCCTCCATTGACCGTTCAAATATTACCGATTGCGGGAAACGGCCACTTTAACGGAATCAACGACGATTTACAGTCACCTCCGTTCATGCAATCTTCGGCAAAAATTACACCGTTGCCTTCGCCCGACGATGACGATCAGCTGTCCGTGCACAGCAGCAAGATCCAGGAACAGCGACAGTTACAACCATTGACGGCCGGAAGGAAATACGAGTTGCCGTGCAGGGCCTACGGGTCACGGCCGCCGGCAAAGCTCACGTGGTGGATGGACGGTCGGCGACTGGACACGACTCGTGAAACAGTAAGTGTACACACGATTTTAAAAATTATAACGTGGATTCGGAGTTTAAGGTTCAATGTGCACGAAAATTAATACATAATAATGTACTCTACATCCGGTCTGGTATTGCAGAGAACAAGGTTATCGAAAACGTTTAGAATCAAAATCAGTCGAAAACTTGTACTATAATAACTTACAACTTTAATAATCTCGTTGAGTTTTCTGTTTTTTCTGGGCATTTATTTATTATCAATAAATAGAATAAAATAAAAACATAGTAGACGCCGCTCGCAAAACACACTATATATAAAGTTCAATCATTATTAGACTCAATATCGCCTGTAACGGTCCGAACGTATCCAAATACAATTAAACATTTCGGTTATAAGACTCAAATTTCGTCGAAATGATCATAGAAAATAAACTTTTGTGTTGGATATTACATATCACTATTTTCTAATCATTCTACCAACTATGAAAGTACATCAAATTTTATCGCATTTCAAATTTATCGTGATTATTGTTATCGTGATAAATAAAATTTTTTTTTTTTAAACATAAATCAGTAAATAGTAATATTTTCATTTTTTAAATGCAAATTAAATATTAAACACCAACTGATTTCATTTGTAATATAATAAACGTTAAAAATCTATGTCAGTTATTTAATTATATATAATAAAATCTAACATTTAATCGTAAAATTAGCAAAATAAATTTAATGCAATGTATGTAATAACTAATTTTAATAAATATATTGCTCATTTTTACCCTCTTCGCCTATTAGATTCATTTGGTTATTAGACTCACTTGTGTTGATCTACAATAGTATAATTTTTGTGATGATTTTAATACTCTGAAATTTTAAAAGTACCGTGGAATTTCCGATAAATTTACATACCTTAAAACATCGAATTTGAAAACACTTTTTTAACAGGAGTTAGTGCTTTAAAACTTTTTTGTGGCATATAATTTGTTTGGACATTTTCCAGGATGTAATGCAATTTAAAAAATGTAAAATTGTCAATAGGTATCTAAAAAGTTAAATGACGACGAAACGTAATTTAATTTATACAGAGGTATTACTTTAATGAAATTTGTATCTGAAAATATTAAATGGAAATTCAAATAAAATACCGAGTTAAAATTAATATTTCATAATACATTTTATTCGTAGTTTTGAAAAGTATGGAAATCTCAGGTCAAATTGTTGCTTGTAGGTATTTAAAGTTAAATTTTCAGTAAACACTTTCAATAATTGTATATAATAAAATGGTACTAATAAATGTTTCATTTAATTTTAAACCTCAATACATCAACTTAAAAATGATGCACATCTCCAAAACTAATTCAACACGTTATAAAAATATCTTTGTGTTTAAGGATTTATTTCAAATTTAAAACAATTCATATAAAAAATACTGTAATAAATAATTTGCCCGCCAGTCAGATACGTTATTCAAATTCGATAATTAATCATTGGTTACTGCTACAAAGTGTATAAAAAAATGCCGTAATTAATTCTACCGATTCTGCAGACTTAAAGTTTTATAACATGATATGCCACATCAATCGTTCAAAACAGAGGCCAACCTAACGAGTGAAGAATTTTTACGTTTTCATAATGCAGGTTCTAAACCTTTATATGGGTAAATAACGACATTTTAATAATCACTGGTTTTGACATGGCCTTTGATGGTTATATAGGTTATATCCATGGCCTTTGATGTTATTTATACGCGTGAGTTTTAATTAGAACTCCCATTATCAAATAGTGCTAATCATGGTGGTGGCTTTGCGTATAAGTACCGAATTGATACTTTAAATAAGATTTATAGTTGTCTATACTTCTGGGAAAATTGGCTACCGACTTTGTTGTGAAAATATTGCCATCGTATCGTATATAATGTATAGTATGGAAGTCGAGTTTTGATTATCGTTAAATACTATTACGACGGCAATATAACACAAAGTTTGGCAATGTTATCCAGAGTTAAAAGGACACACGCTTTTAATTGTACCTGTTGGCCAAAAATACGTATACATGGTCATATATTAATGACTAGGTACATGATTACGCGGGGTATAATCTTTCTCTGTAATCTTTCGTCCTAAAATACTTACGTACGGTACTACGGTCGTTATGTAATGAGCTCGATTGTTCAATTAACCGACTTTTGTCCATTAGAATGTTTTATGTATCACTATTGATTTAATAATATAATTAAACAAAACCCCAAAATGAAATTGATTTATCTTTATACTTTTTTTTCCGATTGTATTACCTACCAATTTAAAACGATCGGACCGTATTTTACGGAGAAAAGCATTACCTATATCAAAAATCCCATTCATTATTCTGAAAATGTATTAAAAAACGGTATAAAAATCAGGAAACAAAGACGAAATTAACGTCCGGGTTGCCATGAAAATTTTGAGTACGAGATAGAAAATCCATACTAATACAAAGTATAAAATTTAAACTCTTTTTACTCACAATCCATTTTCAAACCACGAAACTCAGAATTAAAAATTCAACTCGCTTTGACTCGGCATAAAAGGGAGAAACTTTTTAAAACTATTTTCTATCCGTTGACACTGCAAATTAATAATGTTATCTAATTAACACTTTTCATCATCATTATCGATAAACTAATAAAACTGAACATGCACTAGTTTCAAAGTGAAAGAGTTCCAATATAGATAGGTACCACATAAACAATTTACAAATCGACGCTACTTAATTGAATATTGAGACCAATAAACCGATAAAATATATTTAACACATTATTTCACTCTAAGCAATGTAGGCGCATTATGAAAATAAAAAAGAAATACAACGTCTATATATGATTGGGAAAACGAAACTGAAAATATTATTTTGTATATTAGTTTATAATAATTATTTTAGTTTATACTGTATGTTTTTAATTTACTTATTCTTTTCTATATAGAATTTTACTTCAACAATGAAAGTTAGTTATCGTAATTTCACTTCATTGTTTGAAAACTTTTAACTTTAAATTTGGTCACCATCTAGACTCTTAACCTTTTCATTCATTATTCGGAACACATTTTTCTTCGCTAGGCTATCGCGTTTATTACTTCTGTACGTGTACTTTTTTTTTTGATATTTGTATTATTTTAAGTTTAAACTTTTATAATTTTTCATTGGTAACAGTATGGCGTATAAAAAATTAGAAATAAAAAACTAAGATTTTTCAACATTGTTATACATGACTTTTCCCATTTTTTTTTTCTTATTAAATTATACGTAATAATGTAATATAATATTAAATTTAGTCAAGTAAGCGGCTACGAGAGGCGTCAGCGTAGTCGACTTAAGTTGACTTTGTTTATTTATTCAAACTTTCTTTTATTATTAAATTTTACACACGCACATAGATATATAAGAAAATACTTTGTAGTAGTTTTAAGGTACATAACGATTCATTATAATAATAACAGTAACACCACTATTATTACTACGCGGCTATATTAATGCCGCAAGAATGTTTAAGTTTTTATTAAATTTATAATATTTCATCGAACTGATGGGTGAGATTTAAAAAAGGTTGTAAATTATAATGCTATTTAAAATTGATATTTTAGAAATGTTTTTAATAGATTATGTTTATCAATACTGGATTAATTACTAGTCTTGAAAAAGTCCACAATAAGTTCTTACGCTTTTTGGCTTTTAAGTGCAATATACCCCGAACTCCTCATACATTTTACAGTCCTTTACTTACTTATCGAACTCTTAAATTCCTTGAACAACGCAGAGTTAGGCTTGATTAATATTTTATTTAGAAGTTATCAAATTGGCTTGTCCTAACCTTAAGTCGTCTATCGTTCAAACTTCCCTTAGTTCACACAAGATCAACAAATCTATTTTATTTCAAAACTCAAACTACTAATTATGCTACTAACACACAACTTTTACGAATCATGAACACTGTAAATAATTATAACATCGATCGTTTTGTTCTATCTCATTTTACTCATTTAAAAATCATGTTTCTGCTAATCTATAAATTGATACCTTAAGTATTTTTATATTTTGTTTTATTTCATTTCATTGTTTAAATATATTTTCGAATGTTACCCATGTATTAAATATTCCATGTAATTGGGCTCAAATCCATATACATATATAAATAAATAATAAAAAAAAACTTTCATCAATAATCAAGCATTCATATTTCATACAATTTTTAAACCGTGAAATTAAGTGTAAAATTTGTTTGGATATAGTTTTCATCTATTTTTTTTTCATCAAAAGAAAAAAAAAGCTCGATCATTTTCATTATGTTACTCATTAATCTGTTTAAATATAATATGTTATTACTATTTTTATCTTATAAACACGAAACACGGACGGGGATCATTATATACTCACATGATACATGACTTTTAGTCCCGCCGTTGAAAGTTTGTGTAATCATCTATTTTACAAAACCCAAGGCGGATTTCGAGTCTATTCCTGGTGGTCGGAGATTTTCTGTGAAATAATCCCTACCAAAGAACAAATAATCCTAGTTGTACAAGTACACAAAGTATTTTTCAACATCTTATATACGCAACTGCGTAATAACGTCGTACATACTCGCGTCGTGCACTAATTAAAAGTTGTATTAGGTACTTCATTTTTACCGAAATAATCGCTTGCCGTTGTAATAATGCGGTTCAAGTTTTCAGCACGATTTTAATGTATACTATACGGCTTGGTATTATTCAGGCTGCGAAGCCCGGTGATGAAACCAAAATATGCGGCCGGAGATAAACAATATTTATTATTAATTCTGCTGAGAGAAAAAAAAAATATGCGGATTCAAGCGGTTTTCCGTTTCTTTACTTTATATTTTCAGCCCAAGGCAGTTGCAGATTACATTTTTCTGACGCTTAAACACACATCTTTTATAATGCAGTACACCATAACGTTATAGCATTACGAAATGAACGAAAAATTATTCAGTTTCTTTGAGGAAGCGCGCATAAAACAACCAATTATAATATACGCTAACAAATAAACAATCAAAGCAAACACTATGGTGGTGGTGGTGGTGGTGGTGGTGGTGGTGGTGGTGGTGATGCTGTTGTATTATACGTGCTTCGCCGTGTACTGTAATATACATACTTTATATTTATCAAGTGTAGGTGAAACATTTTATTTTTATGTTAAAACAAAAACCGAAATCTACTGCAGAGGTTATCTCGGGAATACCTAACGTAAGATCCGTTCAGCAAAGCATTGCGACCCCTCAGATTCGCCCCCCCCCATTATATATATATATATATATATATATGTATATACTATACATACGCCATTTCTCGACGTCCCGACGAACGCGAAAAATGGCTCACTGCATTTACGTAATTAGATAAAACGTTGACTTTTCGCAATGTATGTATATATATATACACACACATATACAGTAATGCGCGCGTGTTAACTGTACAACACGCGGAGCACTCAAACTTTGCGGAGCAGACGTCACTTTGTGTTTGTGTTCGATATTTTATGCACACATTAACTTTCGTCGTCCCCTCGCGTACACATTATTATAATAAGCGTTTGAATTCTCGCAAATAGACTGCAAGTGCCCGCGCCACGCCTTCATATATATACATGAGAATAAGTCAAATAAGTGAAGTGGGTGTATTATTATATAGGTTTCGACAGCCCTTTTACCTTCTACGTATTACACTAGGTACTCATATTTTCTTCTTACCTCCTCTCCTCCCATCACCATGCCGTTTTATTGTACGCGTGTCTGCGGTACGAAAATGTGTTTTTTTTTTCAATTTTTTACCTTTTTTTATACTAGACTTCGTCTGATGGGAACTCGACGACCAGTGTACTGACGTTCGTACCTGTTAAACCGACCAAATTGCATTATCCAGAATCCTACGACGGAGACGAGCTAAGGACGTCTGACTATGACGGCCGGTTAACTTGCAGGGCGGAAAACCCGCAGCATCAACAGTCGACGTCCCAACGAAAGCACACAATAGCGGCCGGTAGTGATTCGTCTGATGGCGCCGGGACGCCGTTCATACAAAGCACGTGGCTGTTGCGAATACAGTGTGAGTATAATAGCACCATAGTATTACAATATATTGTTATTGTTTTATTCATATTATATATATATAAACACGAGTTCAGACACTCCGTCGGTATACACAACACCAGCAAATATACGTGCATGTGTGTGTGTGTGTGTGAGAGAGAGAGAGAGTGTGTGAGTGTATGCGTACGTGTGTGTGTGTGTGTGTGTGGACGTAGGTGATCGTACGCGCATAAATTATTTACCATCGAGACCTAGGGTTGGAAATTAATTGTAAATATAAAAGCATTCCGGGTAGTAGGAAAAAAGTTCAAAGTAAATTGTTTATACAATATATATATACATATAAAAAAATAAACTGATTCACTGTTTTTGTCATCATAATAACCCGAATATTAATGATCATTTCTAATTTGTCTACGTGAACTGCGCCGATTGATTTGTGACATTTTAATTAAACCGTTTATTATTGTTGAAACTGTTTATTATTCGTGCTATTCAGGTGTGCGCGTAAAAGTCACTTATTCACGTTGTTTGTAAAAACTTCAAATAACAACACGAATTCCAATAAATTACGTACTTGACCTTATTTTTTACGTGCTCTTGTACAACGATTTCAAATGTTAATAATAGTCTGTTTAGGTTCTCGAAAAATAAAAATAACTTTTTGAACATTGTTAAAACAAAAAACGAACTTTCTTTTTTGTATGCTTGTAATATGACGTTAAATATTTTTTATTTGATTTAATCATTACTTGTCGTATTATAAATAAGTTTCGTCATAAATCGTTTTATTTGTTGTACAAACAAACTTCCTTAACTGAGCACAAAAATAAATTTGAAATAAATCTAAATTTGCACGTATTATTTATCAATTGTTTGTAAAAAGTAACACATTTTTCAAATTTAATAAAATAATAAAATATAATTTAATACAGACACGCATAAATAGTAAATAAATAATTAATAGTTGTTATAATGACCTACCAGCATATATACATATATATATTCATCAAAATTTAATAATATGAATGATTAATATTTATTCTTGATTGACATTATATTTAGATTTTCAGACTAACAAAAAATGATTAAAAATCGTATTTTATAGGTACAAATTGAATAAATTGATTAAAAAGTATTTAATTTTTTTTTAAATATTCAACATATTTTTAAATGAAAAAAAAATTATCACTTTTTTTCGTAATATTATATAATCTACCAACGATTTTATGTATTTCTAAACTAATAATGTTTTGACATAGCTCTCGTGGATTCCGAAATAATATATTACTCGATTATAAATGACCAAAGAATTACATTTACATAACGATTTGATAATGACAGTTTCCATTTTTTAAGTATCATCAATAAAAACCCTCTATAATATATTTAAATGAAAATATTTGAATTTCAAATACCTACAGATAACTACTAGGGAGTATTTTAAATACGTTTTAAATATTTGATTAAAAGTATTATGAATACTAATACAGTATTAAGTATATTTACTCAAATACCTTACAACACGTAGTTAAACCAGCAGTGTTAATTATTGTAATCGATTTCTTAGCAGCCCTATGCAATGTAGTGTAATTTGTTTCTTTTAAATAATTATAATAAAGGATGAAATAGAGTCCAATAGATAAATCTAATAAGTTTCAAGTGAATTTATGTACTTGTATTTCACAGGTGATAAAATCAAGTTTTAATTATATTTTAGAGAATAAATGCTGTAGGTAATGCTTTTAGTTGTACGGACTATGAATATTATACTCATAATGAAAAGGTAAAAGTCATCATACACACTTTACAAGTATCGTCCACGTCATCATACAAATACCCTAACTACAACCCATTTAAAATGAGACTCGTCTAAAATTGAATGAATTAAAGTTTATATTAAGTCTTTTAACTTTTAAGTAATTGCAAAAACTTCTATGATAAATGTATATTGTATTATAACCACCCATACGTTTTGGAAATTTATATATTAAATTCATAATTGACGTAGATAAAGGGTTCAGACAAAAGTTGGATACTTGTGGGATACCGGGTTAATCAAATCTGCTAATTTGTAGACATTTATGCTGAATTTACTCGTTTCTTTTGCAATGCAAAATATTTATCTCTATATAATTATTAACCATGTCGAGTACTCGCCGTTGGCTTAGCACATAGTTTTTGATAATTGGGTGTTTCACTACCCACCAACGATCGGCCTTGGATTTATGTAATTTGCATTTCAAATTTGTGTCTTCTTAAGTTTTTCCGGAAACTTCCATACAGACATGTAATTTGCTCAAGTGACAATTCAACAAATTAAAATAGAATATGGATGATTCAATTACGAAAAGTTAAACTGCACGTTTAACTGTTAGCTCTCGAAAAGCGTATTTGATTAAATATAATATTGTAACGTGGCGTGTTAATTTTGTTTTTCCCGCGTAGTTTGACTGCGTAGATGTATTAAATAAGCACAAATACGACCTACTGCCGTAGCTTTTTGATATTACGTACGCGCGTCCAGTGCAATTTAAAAACGCCAACGTTTGTATGCCTGTTCGGTGCTAATAAAATACTATACGCTATTAACAAGTCACATTAATCTTCAGTCGGTTGCGAAAAGTATACAGGTTATTAGTCTGGCCAAATCATTGATGCTAAACTCGGAACACAAAATAGACTTCTAAAATAATAGTGTAATATTACATGGTGAAATAATGACTGAAACTTGCAAGTTTCTGAGGAGCCGCAGTAGTCGGCTTTTGTTTTTGTGTTTATAGACAGTTCTCAGTAAATTTTGCCTACCGGGAAACTTAGGTTTCCTTGTTTACGACATCCACTAGTTTCTTCCTAAATTATTACTGCAGTAAGACCGTTGTTAGAAATTTGGCCTATTTATAGTTCTTGTTTTCTCGAGTTTTCACCCTCGCATATCCCAACACACAACTCTCCACCCCGTGTGGTGTGCATAGGTACATACAAAATATATACTTTACTTGAGAATATGATTATTACATTTTCTATACATTTTTACCTAATTATTACAAAAGCATTTTAATTATACGTAATTATATTTTATTCGATATCCTATCGTTGTTAGTCGATTACATTTTTATAAATCGTGATTTTAATAATATAGGAAATTAATTAATAACATACTCAATAATTTTGCCATTTTCTTCGAAAAATTCCTACCAAACTAATTCATTTAATAAGTTGTTTAAACCTTTGCAGCATATTATAATCTATTTTAATTAAATATAAAATAAATACTTACATACGAGTATTTTCCGAAGAAACCAATAAAAATATGTGTTAGCTGTAAAATGATAATTAATCAACAACAACATTTGTATTAATAAGGATCGAGCATCATAGTAATAATAATATAATATAATGATATAATAACATACTTAATGTTATCAAGTTCTATGCATTTTTGATATACTTATAATAGTATGTAAAAAAAAAAAAACGCTTTTTGCGTTTGTGAACAAGTATAGAAAATATATTTTTACAGTGTAAACGACTAGTTACATTTTTTGATCTCAAAATTAAATTATCCCTTTCATCCGGCATTGTTTTCAATAAAATATACTACAAAGTGCAAATATAATATAATATTACACACCTACACATAACTCAACATCGCCGAGAATACATCGGATACTCAATTTTTTTTTTTATTGCGAATTCACACAATATTTACGTTTGATAGATATTAATATCCTCTCTTGGTATGATTTAGTTGTTTTTTTTATTTTTCAAATAACATCATTCACACAATTGTACCTTCTCGAGTTACATAAGTTATCTGATAAAAAAAACACAACAGTTTAATATATGTTTTGAAATTTACGTTCAAACGCAATGATAAGTAAAAAAAATTCAAAACCCTTTAACTATATATTCAAAAGCCATCATATATATTATATAGGACTATAGATAAGAATTAAATCATAATGATAATACAGCAATCGTCTGAAAATTATATACGAGTATATGATGTAATAGTTCAACGTCCATATATCATACCTATACAATAGACAAACGGTTGTTTATTTTATTTTTTTTAAAGTTTATTACCATATAGTCGTATAGTAAAAACGTATAAATCAATATATTACGACGGCGGTAACGTATTTTTTTTCAATATAAACTCCATCGATTCACCTTTTTTTTAAAAATAAAATAAAATTATTATAAAAATAAAATACTGTGTTGTAATTTATCGTATGTACATATATGTATATATTTTTTTCACGTATGCACTATAGCTACTATAGCTGTAGGTTGGCTTTACTACGTTAAACTGTCATTCTGTCATCCCGCTACGCAGCACTGCTAGCTCGTCATTGTCGTTACGTCCGGACCATTTGTTGTTGAACTCTGTCGCCGTGCCAATTTCGTATAAAAGAAAAAGTGTACCCTGCGTACATTTATATAAAAAAAAAAAATTTTAAAAAAAAATAGAAAAAAGTGTGCCCTGCGTACATAAAAAATAAGTTAACTCACAATGTCTCGTCGTTTATTATGATAAAAACTATATACAGAGTCGGCGGTGGCGGTGGTGGTGGCATAAATAGCAAAGGCGTTTTTTATTTACGTGGGACGGGCAGGGGGAGGGAGTCCTATCCATGACATGGTCAATCGGCCGTGAAATTGCTCTTCCGTCCCTCTCATCATTTCGTTATATATACGCCACCCCGCGCTCCCCAAAAAGTTAAGTCACCCAGTTAATAAGTTACCGGAATCGGTCGTACTACTATGGTGACTGAAGCCGGTAGGTATATAGAGAAAAAGTAAAAACATTGTATCGAACACGGTAATGGTTTCGTATAAAATGTATCGAAAACGATAATGTTATAATACCAAACCATACGCGCGCGCAGGGTATAATATGCAACCAGCACACGCGCTGAAAGCAAACACAAAACAGTTTTTTTTTATGCCAAATTACATAGTAATATACCTAATACTACTAATTTTCGTATTTCTTATTCCTAATGGTATGGTTTATTTTATTGGTTATTAGCTGAACACGCGCATGTACACGCGCTCTGTTATTATTATAGCAATTCGATGTACTCGTATTTATATTTTTATTTGTCTAATAAGCAGTTGCAGTATATTATTAAACTAACAGTTTGTTTTTGGTTATTTAAAAAAAAAAAAAAAATGTTTATATAAATGCAATGGGCGGTATTTTCGTTGTACTTTCACATACTATTGTTGATGACTCTAAAAGCTCTGTGAAGTGGAAAACCTGATTGTTATGGTAAATACAAATAGTAAATGAAACAGTTTTTTTTTTTTTGGTGCGTGAATTCAAAACATTGTACAGTACTTTAAATAGTAATTTTCAATTTAATAAAAAATATAAATATAGTGAAATAAAAAATATTTTATTCAGTAATATAATATAATAAACAATGAAGAAATATATTTCCCTTCGCAATCCTTAAAATAGGAAGTTGCGCACGTCGATAATATCTTGAACGGACTTGTGTTGAAAAATGTTGCATGTGTTTGTGATTATCGGTTTCGATAACAACGCATAATTGAAACTCATTTGTAATCGATTTTCAGATGTGCCCGAAACTCAAATCACATTGGGTACTAACTTACGAGCGGATGACATTCGTGAGGGCACAGATGTATATTTTGATTGTACCGTAGATGCAGTGCCACCTGCGTACAAAGTTCAGTGGAAACGAGACGTAAGATCTTTATATTATTATATTACAAGAAATTGTTTGATGATTCGGCCAAATTAATACGTTTATTGAAAATACGTGTTTTGAATTTTGTTAAAAAAACAAAACAAAAAAATTTTATAAGAAATATTCAGATATATGATAGCTAAGATAGTTTAAATTGAAATGATGTTCGCTTTCCCCGTTCGAAACAATCAATTGTGGTAAGCAAACCAAGTTGCAAAACAAAATAATACTTTTATCGATTTGTTTTTACGTTTATTACTTTGCGTATGGAACACCTTATATGCCCATAGATCAGTCGATCCATTAAAAGATCTGTCGGCATGGTTACCAATGGCATTGCTGATTTTATAAAAAGAAAACTCGTTTTTCATAGCATATTATGACCGATACTCTCAGTTTCTCAGAAATATCATTGTCTATTGACATTAAATAAATTATATTTTCTACTATTATTTGCTACATCGTATGTCATTATTTTATAACCAATAAATTATATTTACCACTTGTTGCTTGATAACTTAAATTTTACTTAAGTAATTTCGATTCGAACATCAATTTTATTAGGCAACTTATAAGATTAGTTACATAGTTACATGGATATATTTTATTTTAAGCTTATAAATCATGCTTAGAAACCAATGACTCTGCATGTTCATAGCTGTGATTTATTTCACTTCAATACAGGGCCGTATTTATGGTAAGCTATCGGGGTAATTGACTTTAAAAATATCCTAAATATTTCATACTTATTACAGTTTGCAGTACCTTCCCGACCATTTTCCCTAGTTCCTGGTTGGCCTAAATCAATCCCTGCTTATATGTATTCACATTTAAAATGCAATCTAAAATAGTTAAAATCTCACAAGTAGGTATACTTTTACATTTGTACTATAGTGATTCCATCAAAATGTATTATCATCGTAATAAAACAAAAATGTATACACTTTTATGTGTATACTCAAGGCTGAAAACTTATTTTACTTATTTCTTTTATATATTAATTTGATTTTTTCTTATATACCAACGTATTGATCGTTTGAAAATTTCTATTTCTATTGTGTACCGGACATTTTACCGTAATATCAATTATAATCATTTACAATAATACAATAATTGTACACAGGGCATGGAACTTCACCACAACGCTGGTAGTGGTAGTGGATCGACCACGACAATAATCATCAGCAATCAATCGCTAGTGCTGCAAGGGGTGAGTCGCCGCGAGACCGGTCATTACACGTGTGGTGCTGAAAACGCCGAAGGTCCGGGTCCTCACAGTAAACCGATTTACCTCGACGTGCTTTGTAAGTTTCCGGTCAACTCGATCGTGCTGAGAGCACAGTACAGTGTTTCATTAAAAACGTCGGATTTAATTTCGTTATTACTTTATTAAAAAAAAATTATACAAATATGTTGTACACACACTCCGACTTATGTATGGAATATAATATCCGGCATGTGTCCCACCTCTGCTTCGCTGGCAAGCTTCAGTTGTAGTCCAAAATTATCCATCACTCGCTGATACATATCCTGGTTTAAGAGTCCTCTGGTTTTTGATAGGAGTTTTAGCATCTCGCATTGAGCATGTTTCCTCGAATTTAGTCATTAATCGACGAATTGTTTACTCATTAGATGCCTCTTTTCGACCAAAAACTAGCACAGCATATCGTTGCGGAGATGTAACAGATGATATTTATTGAAAAAAAAAATAAATAAAAAAATACGTGATCAGCCAACGAGCGAAAAAAAATAAATACCGGGCAATATTTAAATCCGGCGTTCTTAATGAAACACCCTGTATAACGGAACAGTACAACAATATTATTACGAGTTAACGGTCGGTGATCGTTCGGTAACACGCGCGTGCTTTTGCTTTTCGTCTCGCAGACGCGCCCACGTGCACGCCAAGCAACGGTGGTAGCGGCGGCGGCGGCGGCGGCGGCGGCGGCGGCGGCGGCGGCAGCAGCAAGGCCGTCCAGCGAGTGGTCTACGGCGTGGCGAAAAAGGAAACGGTGACGATCGCGTGCCACGTGCAGGCCAACCCGCCGCCGACGGAGTACCGTTGGTCGTTCAACAACACCATCTCGTCAATAGCCACGGGCGGCGGAGCTGGGCCCAGCCCGTCCGGGTCGTTGATCAAGCAACGGTTCAGCGGCATCGGCAACCTGGCCGGCTCGTCACTGAACTCGTCGAGAACGTTGACGTACGCGCCGCGGACGGATTTCGATTACGGAACGGTCGAGTGCTGGGCTCGAAACCGAGTGGGAATGCAACCGCACCCATGCGTCTATCACGTCATTGCTGCTGGTTAGTATATTGTTCACCGTGCCACAGCGGTTCCCACGACTTCTTCCGTTCTACCGCCCACCCAAACCCCTCGCCTCTCCCTCCTCCCGCTTTGAAGAAGATTTTTTCCGAAAATCTCGCCACTCCACCCCCATCTTATTGGAAAAAAAAAAAAAAAAACTTTTTTTTTCGTTATTCGTCAATAACTTATCATGGTCTATTTACGATCAACGGTATAGATATTTGTACAGACTTAAATATGACCATTTTATTGCACAAAGATAGAATTATAATAATTTATTATTATTATAATATTGTAGAATATGTAACGTTTATGCGACTATCGAGAAATGTGCAATTAATATTCATTTTCATTCAAAGATCCGAATAACAATGCAAAAAAAAAATAATAATAATAATAAATTAACTATAAAATCTACGAAACGTTGAAATATATAATCAAAATTATTCTAAGTGAATCGTAGATGAGTAATATACATTTGCTTATTATTCCTGGCCTTACTAATAATCTATACAATAGTTGTGTTTAGTGCGGCATAATTTTAATCGATATAGGTACTGCACGATAACGATAATCGGTGTCCGTTATTAATATTTCATTTATTCCCTGCATTGTAAAATTTAACTTTGTGATGACCGCTTACACCTCCCCAGCAATATTTTCACGACCCCCCCTCTCCAGGTTGAGAAACACTGGTTTAATCGAAATATCGTTTACGCTTTTCGTCTCATATAGCAGAGTTTTTCTGTACCCGGGCAAATTTTACGAACAACTTCTATTCGCTATTCTGCCGACATCATTATACATTAGTAAATTAGTTATATGCTACTTATATTAAATATACTTATTTTACTCTTAATCTTTACTGTATTTTATTTTTATTAGGTCGTCCAGACCGCGTCACGAACTGTACGGTTGTTAACTCCAGAGCTGTCTTGGGTCATAACAATACGAGAAGGTCGAGGAGCTCCAGAAACTTAGCGTCTCACATATTCATTAGATGCACCGAAGGATACGACGGCGGCTTGCCTCAACGTTTGTGGGCTGAAATTAGAGAAGCATCTAAAATTCACCATTCCGATTTCGGTGGTGACGATCTGAATGGAGATTTAGTGTTAAATGTTACTGGCATTGATGAACAAGATCAAGGTTTTTTAGATTCTGATGACGAGGAAAACAAAAAATCAGGAAACGCAGCTTCACCGCCAGTGAAAGTGTTTGTAGCTAGGGGATTAAAACTTGGCTCGGTTTATAGAGTCGATGTTATGGCTAGCAATGCCAAAGGGAGGTCAGAACCATTAACTTTAATGGTATCGATACCTATGGGAATGACTGGAACTGATTCTGACGAACCGAATCAAAATGGAATTTCAAATACTATGACCACAATTGAAGGTCAGGATCCCGATCGGGCACGAAATTTATTATTGGAACAACAACGAGAACAAGAACGTGGTATGTATAATTTAAATATTAATAATAAATTCATTGCAAACATTTAAATGTACAGTAAATATAATATTGCACATTTAATTAAATGTTAGACAATCACAAACAGGAGATACTGATACTCGTAATATACTAGATGGTCCACGAGTATTTAATACTATAATTACAATATTTCTTATACATATCAAAACCCTTCTTTTGTGTTTCGTTTATTTCTTTAGTTATTAAAAAAATAAATGTAAGATTTATAAAACCATAGTTTAAATATTTTCAGAATCATAGGATAAGTATTATTGAATATTTGTAGAGTAAAATATAACATATGGTAAAATATTTTATCGTGTTTAATAGTTCATATATTAAAACGTCATAGAACTTT
This sequence comes from Chaitophorus viminalis, assembly GCA_025469195.1. NCBI lineage: Eukaryota > Metazoa > Arthropoda > Insecta > Hemiptera > Aphididae > Chaitophorus > Chaitophorus viminalis. Next base: position 99,178 of record JAIPRK010000087.1, read on the forward strand.
AACTTACACATTTTTTACTGAAAAACTACAAACACATTATTTAATAAAATCGTCATTATTTTTTAAATAACTCCTGTCACAGTGATGAACTTTATATATTCAATTTTCAAGTGTACGAAATATAAAATGCAAATTTTATGAGAAAACCCAGGTTTGTCAATTAACATTTCTGTAGAACCCAAAAAAATAAAAATGCATGCCATCTATAAAACATGAAATAAATAATTGGTAAACATTAAAATTCTCTAGGGCTACTAAAAGTTGTAATATAATGTAAAAAGTTGTCCTCTCCTGCGGGAATCGAACGCAGGCAGTTTTCTGCAGTATGGTTGCGGGTTTTAAGTAGTTTCCCATAATATTTTGTAAAACTACTTAAAGTACCATATGTGTTAAATTTAAAATCTATAAAAAGGCAATGACATGACATGAAACATTTGAACGCTCATTTTTTGTTTTAAAGGTGATTAACTACTAAACAAAAATAAAAATTATTGTAAATACAGCAAAATGTGAAATCCGTAAACCACCGCAATTAACGATGAAATTATTCGAAAACACCAACATTTACTTGTACTATAAAATAATACGTTCTTAAAAAAAAAAAAAAAAATCAAAGCTATAACCCTTATTAATTATTATATTCGGGCGTTGATTGTGAATGAATTAACCATTATATCGCGTGACATTTCATAATAATATTATACTGAATATTGTATCCTATCGCGGTGATAAAACGTTTTTATAAAACGTTCGATGCCCGAACATTAAGTGGATTATATATCTCAGCAGTTGAATAATTTGAACGCAAAAACGAATTTTTACAAACACACTGCGGTATAACGAAAGCGCGTGTCGTGATTTTCAGACCGGAAACTGCAGGAGAACGGCGGCGGTGGTGGCGTTGGCGATTTCCACATGACCCGCGCCATGACCATCGTGTTGTTGGTGGCCGGCTCGCTGGTGGTGGTCGCTTGCGGCGCAGCCACGTTTCTGCGGTACCGCAGAGACGATGGCGATGACGACGATGACCCGGAGCACGAGCACGGCCAAAGCGATGGTGATCTGACGGTGGTGGACACGGGCACGGCGTCCGCGGCCAACAAAGCGATGATGGCCGCGGAAGAGCTGTCCCAGTCAACGACGGCCGGCGGTGGGCAGCAGAACAACGGGACGCCGAACGCCGTCGGTAGCGGCAACAACGTGGTCAAGTCGGTGGGCGCCGTGCCATGCAGAAACAGCATCGCAGGCCGCGGCGCCGGCGCTCCGGGGTTGCCGGTTGGCGTGTCTTGCGACGGTGGTGCAGGTGCCCCGGACGTGTCTGGTGCACCGGTCAACACCGTTGCGGTGCACGCGTCCCCGCCAACGTCCATCGTTCGCGGCACCACTGCGACCAACAGCGGCGTGTACGGCGCCAAATCGCTGCCGCAGAAGATCTCGCTGCTGTCCGCGGCCGAACAGCCTGGTGGTCCGGTGCTAGGCGGCCGCCTGTCGTCCCAGTCGTACCACTGCAGGAACCCGGACATCATACCGGCACCGCTCATGTCACCGGCCGGCACCGTTTATAGCGGTTACGGCGGCAAAGGTCAGTGTCACGTCCGTAAAATACGTAATAACTAGGGCTCGGATTTGTATATGTACTAGTAAAACCAAAATATGCAATAACAAATCGCTTTGAACAATGCAAATATGGAGTAAAAACAAATTACAAAAAAACATGCTCTTAAAGTGTCAAAAAATTAAAATTAAAACACTTAAATTGAAATTATTGTGACATTGAACCTTATTGATCTTGATAGCATTAACATATCATACGCATGCTCAAATTGTCAAAGTTAAATGATCTACGGTTTGGTCGTAACATAGATTTATACCGACTAAAGGAGCGCTCGACTTTAACAAAGGTAATGGGTGCAAATTTCATATTAAGTAATGTTCAAAGGAGTAAGCTCAACCTGCATTATTACCCGATTCATTCCGCAATGTAAATCTCTAATTAATTGTATGCAGGCTAAGGGGATTGTAAGCCATAACCTATCGCACGCGTAACATAGGAATCTAGACGTTTTCTATTTCCATCCGGTCGATCAATTAATGCAAAAACAATTTTGAAAACTCATTTGAACTCGTTGTGAAGTCTTCTTTTTTTAATATTGATTTTATTATATTAAAATACATTAACATTACAAATATATCATACAATTAAATAAATAATATAATCAAATCTATCTACCATCTGTAAGCAAGCTTGTGATGATGGTAGAGAGTTACATATTCTAATAATTAATATAATAATCAAACAATAGTATAAATAAAAATTAAACACATTATTAAAGTTTCAACAAAAATAAAAATAAAACAATATACGTAAATTACTAGTCTCATAAGACAAAGTGACTAACCAGTTAACAATCAATTTTTTTAGATTCGACTTTTTAATATTTCTAGAGTTAGCATAAATACTAATTTTGATATTAATTGACAATGAATTGAAATATGAAGGGCCAAGGTAATTGATAAATTTATGTCGGAATAATTTTTTGGAATAAGATATTTTAGCATCATATGCTCTATTTTCAAATTTAACATAAATGTTTACTATGTCAACTCAAAGATCAAAATTTTTTATTATGAAAAATATAACTATTTTTTTGTACAATTTCTCTACTGGTAAAACATTTAAAAGTTTAAGATTACTTGTTGTTGATTCTTCTAGGTTTATCTTACTAAGACAGATCCTAATTATAAATCTTTGCTGTATTATTAGTGGCCATAATGCGTTTTTAGCTGTACCTCCCCAAACCAACAGACCGTATTGTAGTATCGCTTGGTATTAGGCAAGATAAGTTATTCGTAAAGTATTTACTGGTAAAAAAGTTCTTCATTTATAAAATTTGAATTCTTTAGATCGATTTTTTTTACATTTTCTACATTTTGTACTTAACATATCTATAAATTAACTTTTGTTGATTTATATGTTTCTAATTTGTTTAATTCTATTTTAATTTAATTTTACGATAAAAATTGGTCGAAATCAAAAATTAAACTTCCACTATTTACAGGTGTCCGTCAAGGGAGGTTTCACTATACATTATTATAATTTACCAATAGGGTTTTTCCGATGACTTAAAATAAAAATGGTTAATAGTTGTATACGATTATAATATTATAGTAATATATTATTAAAACAGAAAAAATCATAAACAGTTATCAGGTTACCCCTATAATTGATTACAATATTATTGATTTTAATTGATTAATATTATAATATTGTGAATGTACAATGAACACACCATATTGTACAATATATTATGTTGAAGAAAATATCGATTCAATAATAATATTGTTTTCCGACATACATCTACATTCAATAATCGAGTAGATCAAAATAGTCAGGCGAGATTATGATGGACGGACGTAGAGATGTAAACATTTTGAAAAGATTCCTAAAGCCAACGTTACACTGTATATAAACACGAAAAAATGACGTGAAAATATATAAATTATGTAGGTAGTTATACGAAAAGGGACATTTCGATCGATTGCAGGGGTTGGAGAAAATGTGTCGGGCGTTTAAAGTTTTTTTGAGTCTAAGACCGAAAGGCGAGAAATGTCTCAAGTCCTGAAGTTCCTCGATGGGGCACTTAACGCACGATGGGGTAACATGATACGGTATCGAACAGTAGGCAGTTGCTTACAGTGGTGAAACCAAGTTTTTGGTGGCTGGACACCTTCCTTAGACCAAATTTATTGAAATCTCATTCATTGACCGTCATGAAAAATATCCTATTTATTTTTAAATTCACTATAATGTTCGTCGAGAAATTATAGTTACTTTATATTATAATATATACACATGACATTATATAAAACTATCAACTTATAGAAAGCACTATTTGATATTGTACAGTGTGCACTGTAGTATAGTGATTTGAAAATAAGTCACGATAGGTATAGGTTTAATAAGTTGAAACTTAATAAATGCTAAATTTATATACTATACTATAATCAATGGCGTATATTCCCCTCCGGGCCAAAAAAAAATTCAAAAAATTGAACCAATATTTTTAAATATTTCTTGTTTTATTGTTAAGCTCTGAGCTAAAAGTAAACATATAATTTATGGTTATTTTCAAGTTGTTTTCAGTTATATTCAATACAAAATATATGTTAATATGAATATAAATATAAATTTTACATAAATTTACACAACTCATCTATACAACTATTTTAGTGCAAGAAAGCTATATCAAATAATATCCATGATGAATTAATTGTTGTTATTTTATTTAAAAACAAAAACATCTAGTTATGCTTTCAATCAACAAAAATGATTCTTTTAAACTCCTGATGTTGGTTGATCTATTAAATAAAAAAGGAGATTAGAATTTTTATTACAAGACTGTAATATAAATAATAACAAGCCACAGTGAATTGAGTGAAGACTTTTTATTTGATTTTTTATTTAAACAAAAAGTACTTAGCTATGTATGTATTTGAATATTGTAAAAAGAGGTAATTATAAATAAGAAGATTTTGGAGTGCATTATTTTTTTTAACCCCCTTCCACGGCAAATTTGAATGTACGCCACTGACTATAATACTAAACATTTCAAATCGTATTGTCATTAACTTTTTGAAAAAAAAAAAAGAGGGAAAAAATTCGCCACTGGTTGCTTATATACAAATATACCAAATATACATAATATATAATAATATATAATAATATGATCTCGTGTTAACATTTATCTCCATGCACGGTGCATGCATTATTACGTATGTATGTATTATAATACTAAAAATATTAAAAACATAAGCGAATCAAAAACGAAATATTGTTTATTGAGACTCTTTGCGTACAGATGTTGGCGGCGACCAGGCGGACTCTATGACGTTGATAATGGCCTCTTCTACGTCATCGTCTCCCATACACAATCACCGTCAGCCAAATCACCAGCACAACCGTTACAACAATCTGGGCCAATACCATCAGGGTGTCATGACGCTTCGTCGTCCCGTGATGATCAACGCCCAATATTACGGCGGCGGTGGCGCAGGTGCTATGCAGAGAAATGTTTCGCAACAACCCGACGTAAGGATAGACCATATTGTCCGATAAGAATAAAAATATAATTCAGAGGTTCCCTAACTTTACACGGATTTTGGTTTTTTTTTTTTCATACCAATGACCTTATTTTCTGCTGTTTTGCATTTATGATAAAATTATATATTATTAGACATCAATAAAAGTTATAAAAGTATAATATGCCTATACTTGTGTTCATACAAATATTCCATTTATAATAATTATTATAAAAATATTTGTATATTTTAAAATTTAACGTGACCCACATAAAATATAATCAAGACCTATTTTTGGGTCACGACTCACGGTGCAGGAACCTCTGAAATATATTATATGCTTACACGGTTGATTTGTAGAAATATTATCCCGCAATCATGTATCATCTCATACTATTATCTGGCCTTGGATTGAAATATTAATGAATATTATTTTATAGTCACTCGTGGGTCACCGAACTTTACGAATTTTATTGGCAAATCTCCAATATCTGAAACGTTTCCGTCATAATATTGGTCACATTTTTATAAATTTTACTAATCCTACAAATCGTGTAGGAGGGATAGTGTGTAGGCGTGAGGCGGGTTGAATGTTTTGATTTTGACGCGAGAATTGTAAATGATTCTGACACCACCAGTGGCGTAGTCAGGATTTTAAGGTTGGGGGGGAGGCAATGATCAATAAATATTTTAATATAAAAACATTTTTTGCGATATATCAAAAGTTAAAATGTAGTGTAGTTTACTGATTTACATGCTATCTCAACAAATATGTACAATTTAATATAATATAGAAATTTAAAAAGCAGGTACAGCAACTTTTATGAAAGGAAAGTGAATGTAGATGGTACTTGGTTAAATCAAAAATCCAACTTCTCCAGAACTTTTTTAAAAGCGTCGAAAATAACGATAAAAAAATTACGAAAAAACGGGAAATTTTACGCAAATTCACGTTTTGACAAAATACATTTTTTTTTAAATGCTCTAACTCAAAAATGAAAAATTGCAAACACTTGAAATTTTCACCAAATTTTTATATTGGCTTTTTCTATATATGGGTTAAATTTTCAAAGTATGTTGATATATTTTGATAATCATTTGTATTTGATTGCCTTTTTTATAAACGTTGAATATGTCAAAACACTTTTTATTTGAACTTTCCATTATAAAGCATTAAAGAAATAAAATATAAGTAATAAAACACTAAACAGTAAACAACAAACACGTGGAAACGATGAAGAACGTATTAGTGTATTATCTACTGAGTACTTAAAACTAATGCTGTTGGTGAATAAAAGCTTATCGATTTAGACCGGCAGGGAATGGATCTGTAACTGGGAACTGGAAATATTTTAGAAATCAATTCAATAGTTTATTTTGGGGGGCTAAACCCTCCCTATCCCCCCTAGTTGCACTTATGATGATCTATATTCTATATGATAATATATAATATTATTCTATTTCATTATAAAGCGCGGCTATGGATGGTACATAAGAAGACCGTACCACACGCCATGGGATCACGGCTTTATAACTAAAATTGTTTTAAATAATTTAAACAGCACTAAAAAAAAAAAAAATCGCCGAAGAAGAGGTAGGGGGGGCAATTGCCCCCTTGCACCCCCCCCCCGTTAATACGCCACTGGGCACCACTAAACTTTTGATGGACTTCATTTTCAATATGTGTCTATTAAGATTACAATAAGTATATTATTATATTTATAACACCATTTAGTCTGAAAGTCTTGGGGTGCACATCAATTCAAAAAAGCTCTTTGTAGTGATAACTTCAACAACCAAATAAAGTGAAAAAGCACGCGTAATTGTAACTATTAGTTCTAGGACTTTAGATAGATATTTAATAAATAATTTTAAGAAATTGAGTATTAAAGTTATTGTTGTTCGGTGTTCACTTGTGCATGTTCAAAGGGACGATAGTAATAATATTTCTGAGCGATTTTTCACGTGAATATCGTATCACCTAATATTGCTATATTATGCGTGTATACATAGTAAATTTATATTACACCTTTCATTAAACTGCAAGTAATACTTTTTGAAATTTTATTGACGAATAAAGTTTGAATACTCGTCTTCTTGTTGTTTATGTTCTTTTTAACACTTTTTTTTATTTTTTAAAAAAAAAGAACAGCCATCAAAATCTGTTTTAAAAATAATACTTTGCTCAAGTTTATACATTATTACTAACTTGGCAAAAAAGGTTGTTTGGCACTTATTATTTAGATAGATACCCGTGAAAACGTTAAATAACTAAATAGGTAGGTACAAGTAGAGTTACATAATATCACGATATAATACACACATAATACACGACTAGAGCATACATGAATAATCTTAATGAATTATTCGCTTTACTGGATTTTGATTAACTGACATTAAAGTCATATGCAATAAAATGTTGGATAGCATCTGTTAATTTAAAAATACTAAATATTGTAGAAAAATATCTCATCCTACTACAGAAATCAAAAGAATATTTAATTTTTCAATGTACTTATTTTTAATTCATACAAACACATCCACAATCAACACTTTTCGTTATCAAACCAAGTCTTTCTTAAATATTAACTATTCGTATACTTACAAAATTACAAAAAAACTTTAACCTAGAAAATTTAAATTTAGATAATAAATCACTAATTTGTAACAGTATAATAATATTATTTTTATACAACAACACTTCAAAATGACTTACATCACCAGCTTATACCTACCCATATCCTTTTTCATCGCAAACAACGATGACGTTTTTAATTTAATGCCAAATTAAATTAAATTCAAGAGCTTAGTGTTTCGATTCCGTTCTTATTATACACCACGGGAAAGCTAAAACGCTAGAAGTCGCAATTCGTTGACTCGTTGTAATAGGTTTTTGTAATTATATTTCTTATGCACGTTCTGCGCACGATTACACTCAAAATATAGTGTTAATCAAAACTCCATGATTAAAGAAATTAAAATAACGTATTAGTGTCACTATATAGGAGTCATAATGTACCTACTATTATAGACAAAGCGATTTTGTTTAGTATTTTATCAATGACTGTAAGCTCATAAGACGTCGTAACAAAAACGTTAAGTTTTACCAATTAAACGCTTTTAGTATATTTATTTACATCAATTTAAAAAGCTATAGAGTTAAAATGTATTACTATTTAGTATTTAGGATTACAACGAATTATATTATTTCGATTGTGAAACAATGATTCTTAGATACACGTTAATAAGTTCATTAAATTTGGTCCGTTAAAATATTTTAAATACTCGTATTGTTTAATTCTGCTACGAAGGTTTCTGATAAGTTGATTTTTTTTCTTATAGAAATATATAGATAAAGAGATATAAATATACTTAAATTCAGATAAAAAATTATAAACCTATAACGAACAAATTAATGTTTATCAACTCCACATTAACATTTATTACATCTTTTACAATTTTTACCAGTTAGTTGGTAAATCGTAGTGATAACATATAGGTATAAAATTTATAAATAATTATCAATTAAATATTTTCAAAAATATTGTGTTCCAACCCGATACACTCGTATTTGACATGTTCAATCGAATACTATGTAATATATGCTACAAATCGTCTGATTATATACCTATTCTGATAATTTTCCAACACTTGAAAGATCCAAGCGTCTTGAAGTCCACGGATTATCTACGGTTAAATCAGTGCTCTAAATGGAAAATTGTCAGAACCGGAACACTCATTAAATTAGTAACTATATAAATAACATAATATCATGCTGATTGATTAGCCTAACCTATAATATCTTTTGGATTTTTATTTGTTACAATAAAATATAAATATATATTTTAAAATTAAAAAAAAGAGTTCTTAGAATAGGTATGTTATCGATAGTGATTTCGGCCACATGCGCCGCGTAGGTAATAATCGTTGCGTAGGTACCTAAATCAATTTTCAGAAATTATAAAAGTAATTTTATTAACAACTAGGGTTCGGATTTGAAGGCAATATAATAAATAAAAAAAAGTATTTAAAATATGAAAAAAGTGAATGAAAAAATGTGAACAAAATTTAAAATACTATCTAGTTTGTATTAAAAAAATATTCACTACCATGTACTTAGATAAGTTGTCTTCAGTAAAACGTTGACGGTTTGGGCAATGGGCTCAAAATATTTTTGTACATCGAAAAGGATCTTTCTACGTCCACCGAAGTTATTGGGGCGTATTTCATACATAAATAGTTATCTAAATTAAGATTACTATATCACTCTATTTGGTTGATTTGTCTGATATTTTCCCATCCTTTGTTTTTCGATATAACTTTGTTTAATTTATCCAAAATTATGAACATATTTTAATCTACGTAGTATGTCAGTCATGGGTACTTTTATGGCAATACCAAATACTCGATAAGACGATAACGGATAGAATATTCAGGGATATCGATAAATATTGCGAAGAATAAAACTCATTCAAAATAAATTTAAACATAACATCGACAATGCACCGTCTTTACAAGCTTTTATCGATTTGTACTGATAGTACATAAGACTGTGTATAAAATTATTAAATCAATTGATAATTATACACGAAAAATACATTTATATTTACAAAAGGCAAAAAAAATTCATCCATCTTCTTAGAAAAATAAACACATTTTTGTATAAAAATAACTTTTCTATTATAATAGAAAGCCTTTCATTTAATAATATATTATTAAAAAAAAAGGCTTTTGCCTTCAAATCCAAACCCTATTAATAACTTTAATTTTGTTGTTTGCGATATGGTCAGAAACATCTTACAAGTGGCAATTTTCTTAATTAAGCAATACATGTTAATATATTTACCGTTAAAAATTCTAAAATATTAATCTTAACCAATCGGAACTGATGCAAAAGCTATTACGAACCGGAACGTCGGCACTTGTCGAGCACTGTTAATGTAAATCCGTGTATGAATCAGGATTTTTGACATGACTTCGTCGCCCTCGTGTACACAGTGTTGACATTTGAAAATGCATCTGTGTTTTATTCTGTTCAGCCGATCGTGATGGTGAAAGACGCTTCGGTGGGAGCCTCCGTCAACTACCCGACATCGACGTCTTCTGCCGCGGCTTATTGTACCCTGCCACGCAACGCCTCTTATCACCAACATCATCACCATCAGCAACAGCAACACTGGCACCACCACCAACAGCAACAACAACAGCAACAACAACAACAACATAAACAGCAACAGAAACAGGTGCACCACCATCAACAGGCCACTAACTTGGAGGTAGACGTCGTGGAACCGCCGCCGCCGCCCTGGCCGCCACACCACATCGCGGCCACTTACCCAACGGTGATCTTAGTACCGTCACCACCGCTGCCGTCACCTCCGACTCAGCAGCATGGGACGCCGGCAGTACCTTCCGGTGGTTCCACTTCCGCACCACATATAGTCAATAAAAGGGAGAGCGCTGTATGACGGCAAACGGACGTGTGATGGAATGATGATGGAAAGATAGAGAGAGATGAATAGCTAAACGAAATAGAGAGAGAGAGAGAGAGAGAGAGAGAATGAGGTGGGAGAGAGTGAGAGGTTCTTGTTATTGGATAGAAAATAGTTGTAAATTTGAATTCCCCCCCCCCGATTCGTTTAAAAATTTTATATATATACATATATATTATATATATTGTTTTTTTCCGTTACTGTTGGTTTTATTTATATATTATAAGGTTTTTTAAACAATGTGTAAATTGTATTATTACAACACTCGATTGTATGGACAAATCTTATAACCATAATAATAATATGTCTTATAGCCGTATACGTGTGTAAACTGTATCTCGCACACGTACACACGCACATACTGTTCGCACGAAATTGATTAACTCCCTTCCATCAATAATTATATACCAACACTAACCGTATGATATAACTATAATTATTGTTTTTTTTATATATATATATATATATTTAAATACAGTCGTATACTAAATAATAATTATAATACTAATAATAATTACTATTATTGTTGATCTAACGGTAGATCTATACCGTGATTGATAACATATAATATTATACAAAAAGATTTTTATTAATACAATATATATTTTATTGTATTCACAATGTTCGTTAATTTTTTTTTTTTTTTAATTCTGTACAAATACCATTAAACAAACTTTAAATACTATTGCATTGTAATTTATATGTAATAAAGTTTCATTATTTCAAATGTTTACGACAAATGCGCATAATTAATATTGTACGCGATCATAATGAAGTACATTATATAAATCTGGTATATATCTGGTAATATAAAGACTTAATAAGAGATATAATAATGTCTCCTGGGCGGCTGCAATATTACATCTATATAGGTACTGGTCGGAAATTACAATCCGTAGTCAAACGTCATCACAGTATAGCTTTATTATATTGCCTTGTGTGTGCAAAATATTGATGAAACCATAATTTCTACTGAAGAACAAATATTGAAAAATATTATCATAATATATACGCACTATAATACGAGTTTCCAATTATATATTAAATGAAAATACTAAATAACAATGATTGCCGATTGGATGACATAAAGAATAATAGTAAATAAACAAACAACAATTTTCCCATGTAGCCAATCGTTTTATGACGTCTTTTTAATGATTTGTTTTTCGATATTTTATGCTAATTAAGTGTTTTATGCTAATTTTGGGTACAGAATGCGAGTACGTCACACATGGGTGCAATACGAGTTATTCGGTTTTTTCCAAACTTCGTTGATTTTAAATTAAGAGGTATAGTCCGTTCAGTGAAATCGTTTTTGAGCTATTGCGTACTTATTTAATTCGTGGTGAAAAACAATTTCCAAACGTTCCTAACACAATGTCAATAATTTTTCCAATTAAATAAAGATATAGTGCATTTAGAGTAAAAAGTAGTTGTTGTAACATGAAACGCATACGTAATGAAATAATTTTTAAGTGAAAAACAACACAATAGGTTTTGTTTTACATTTAAACACATTCTGTTTAATGATTTTGATGAAATGAATTTGAAAACATTTCTGAAGGATTCATTTCTATTTCTATATTGTATGTGTATAATATAATAATAATAAAAATAGGCTTAACTACTAATATTTTCATTTCATAGACATTTCATGGTTTTCGAAATATTTTAATGAAATTCGTGCTGTTTGTAGCTTAGTAGCTATTATGGGCACTTGAAATTTTCGATTAAAAGTTTAACCTATACGGATATACCTATATAGTATTGGAGGTAGTCCGTGAAAGACTATGGTTCACAAAACTACTCGTTTATATTGTTGACGTATCACCTATGTATGCAATTGCATATTAATATATTATCGTTATTAATTATAATTACCAAATTCCTTATATTTATATACCAGATCTTAACATTGATACCATATCCAAGTTATATTAAATAGTAATTAGTAATATGCTAATTATTCATTACCACAATGGCACAATCACATTGAGGACAAAAATAATAATATATTTTAAAATTAAAATAGACTCAGGGTTAAGAAACGACGTCGTTGGTCTTCTCTATAAACGCGAATGGGACATCATAAAATATAGCACCTCGTCAATGCCTAGGTATGCCAATATCATTATCAAGGAGATTGACCAACTTCCTCGCAATAAATATTCAAAGTTGACTACGGATTATTATTTATTCGTAGTTGATGACCGGTATTCTATTATTGTTTATATGATTGATACAGCCATTGAGTCATGTCATAATATGCTTAATGATATTTATTTGACTTTTTTACTATTTCAATTGACTTGTACTGTCAACTTGTTTACTTGTACAATAGATGACTAGACCATAGTTCAGTCCGTCACTTTTTTAAAATTATAATATCTTATAGAAGCCAGTATATTTCCGAGTAAAATGATTAGGCGTATTATATACAATATTACCACAAGTATCATAATATAGTACAAATAAATAACTAATAATAAGAGATAAAAATAAAATATATAAATAATGTGATTTGAACATTTATCGGATGAATCTGTGTTGAAGTTTGACCACATAAGTATTAAGTATAAGTATACATATTAAAGTTGTTGATTCCGGTCGAGAAAATGTGCAATTTAAGAATTTATGCCGTTTGTAAATATATAATACACATACACAATGATGCCTGTCGAATCATCTTGCCAATTCAGTCGAACTAGAAATACCGCATATCAAATGTAATTTGTATACAAACGGCAAGTATACGTATATTAATAATTAGTTTTAGGAAATAGATACCTAATTGTATTTTGATTATTTTTAGATGTGTTGTGCTATTTTTTTTAAATATTTACAGTGTTTTATAATATGTTTTATAAACAAAATATTTATATAGATGCCTGCAGTAGGTACCTGTATTGTGCTTTATAGTACAGTATTTTCCATGTTTCTACAATTCTAAATTTATATGTTTTTACCTACTTTTGTTGATGTTATCTAAACTTATTATAAATGCAAATAAGGAAAACAAAACAAAAAAAAAAAAATTGATTATTGTCGATCTTCCAGGTTTAAAAAAATGCATAAATGGGTCGTATCATATAAAGTTTGGGGACGGACTTAAGACTTTATGAGTTATACAGTGCGACGGATTCAGAGCTCGGGAGAGCTTGTGAGAAACTTTGATACAGCGACGTTCTCGTAAAGTTAGTGCCCTCCACCATAGCACCATATAAAGAAATTTGGTTCTACGACTACTAGGTCAACAGTCATTAGAAACATAAGCCGATCCACCAGCGACCTCTCACTGAAAAATCAGAATGGTTTTTATTTTTCGAGAGCTATATGGTTCATCAGTTTCACTTTCAAGTATGATAAACATTTAAAGACCGACGCAATGAAATATCATTCATCCGTTCCCGTACCCCACCCGACCGTGAAGTTTTCTCCCTCCGTTTCGGAACAAAATATTATATTGAACGTGATCACGCCATTACACTATTCCGAATACGTCCAACACGAACGAATGACGATCAGCTGATGTCAACACTGAACGGCGTTATCATTATTCTGTTCGCCTCTTTTTGTACATTTACCCGCCAAATTGAAGTCGATGATATGATAACAGTGTAATGTTTCTGCCGAAGCCGAACAGTGAATGAGTGAACAGAACAGGGACATGTTATAATATACATCGATTCCAAACCGTATTGAAAATGTTTGCCGTTCAACACTTTTAACGCTTACGGATTTTAAAAAATCTATTCGTCTTGTTACGTGTACGCGTGTCGATAATCATGGTGAGTATTTACAATTAATTCCGTGTTCCAATATTAGTATGTCGCGAAACGATCGCTGGATTACTAATAGACTACACGCATTCATTTTTATTAACATTTTTTCCATCCGTTTGTTATTGACAATGCAACGCGAGTTTACAGCATTTGATGGCTTTAATAAAATCAACTATGTTTTTAAATATTCACTTACAATATCGCCATAAGCGTACTGTTTCATAAACAACATTTCAGTATTTCCGTTACCTTTCTCATATGCATTGTTGACAGACATTAACGTTTTGATGTGCAGTACTAGTTATTTATAAGCGTTTGATTTAATCGAAAAATAATTGATCGCAAGCTACATTTTATTAATTATTGTTCTATTCATGCTTGAAATTTTTCTCAAGGGATGTTGCTTCACCTCTTGTATCCACACCAGTTTTTTGAATATTTTTTAGACTCTCAGTCATACTTTTAGTCAAGACAAATAACTTATAAAAATATTAATGTATTTGTATTTTTGAATCATAATGGTTTGTATCTAATAAATGATTTAAAGAAACAAAATTACCTATAAATTCTAAGTTTTTCGATAATTATTCATTGAGTTTTGTTTAACAATTTCTGTTTATAAACACTGACAAGAATCCATTACTATTTTTTTAAATATTCAAATCTACAAAACATATGATGTGTTTATGTTGAAATATTTTCATTTGATTTTTGTTGGTTAAGTATTGCCTATGTCAAAAAACTAACAAATTTACGTTTAATTTTTGGTATAAATTTCAAATTGTTTTTTTTTTAATATTTTATTTTTACTAGATATTATTTTCATGTAATTTTGACAAATGTCAATTTTTTTTTAAAAGTCATCAAAAAACAGTAAAACAAATGTCGATGATATAAGCAGAGAGACTCAACGATTAATTAGTAATAGTCATGTACGTTTACCATATCATAAACCTAAACAAAAATCATTGAAGGATTTTCTTAACAAACGAAAAATTACTACAGAATATCAAGCATCTATAACTGGTTCCAAAAAATTACTACAAAAAGCATGGTAAGTAAAACTGATTGTCTTTTTATAGTAATAAAATAAGAAGTAAATTCATAGTGATGCATTTAAATTATATTGATATTCAATAAAAATTGCATTTACTCTAAAGTTACTTATAATTAAATCTTAACTAAATATTAGTTTAAGTTGAATTTTTTTTCCAATTAAATGTTTGTTTACCTAAAAAAAATATATAGATAAATCAAAGTAAAAATATTAAATCTCTTTTCTTTCACTTAATTATTTTTTTTTGTGTAACCTTAGGGAATTTATTGAAACAAAAGAGCAAAATGTAGAAAAATTCTATAATGAAGATTGTAGTGAAGATGATGAAGATAATAAAGTGTTACCTTCGAGTAATGATGATGTTAAAGCTACAAACAATGTTTCTTTAAACAGCGATGATGAAAACATTTCTAATAAAGGTTTGATCTAAAATATTAAAATGTTTCGAATTACATTGTACCAATTGTACAATAATAGCATTGATTACTTTGATCAAAATAATAACAGATTTAATTTACCCTAGGTCCTTTGCTTTTTATTACAATTTATTTGTACTAAACAGCATTACTGGAAGGTTGTACTAAATATAATTTTGTTTAATAGGTATAAGTGATGATGAAGAAAATGATGAAAATGATTCAGTCATAAATAGTGATCTATCACCCAACGATGTAATGTGTTCATTTAATGATGACGAGGAAGAAGATTTCAGATCAATATCTTCAAGCTCTAATAAATCTCTAACAGAAAAAGTAGTTCATATTTATCATAAAGTATGACATTTTTATTAATTGTTTTTTTTTTTTTTTTTTTGTTAGAAAAAAAGTAAAAATTTTGAATGTATTTCAAATTGTAATAAGTAAGTTTATCATCTTAATAACTCTAAAAGTTATAGTTAATAGTAAATTATATATTCTATCTATTTTAGTACTGATGATGATATGGATTGTGAAGATGAATTAACCGACAATGTAGGCAAGCAATTTATTGATGATCTAGCAGAATTATCTGAATCGGATGACAGTTCGGAAGATGAGGAAGGTGTACCAAATTTAATTGATGATTCTGACGAAGAAGAAGATGGTAATTATACAAAACTGTTATAAATATGCTATTAATGTGTTTTTAATATTTTTATTTTAACCTGTATTATAGAATTTTCTAAGAAAAAAGTTCGTAGATTAGTGGTATCAGAAAGTAGTGATGACGATTCAAATTTGGAAATTAACCTAACAACTGATGATTTGATGCCTTTATTAGACGAACCTGAAACAAATGTCTCTACTCAACAATTAATAGGTCTATGTTCTGGACAGTTCCAAACACAAGAATCTCAAGAACAGGTTTTATATTTTAGATTTTATTTTCAAAGAAAAAAAACTTGAATTTTTTTTACTATGTTTAGGAAGATGATGAAAACTTTGAAGATAATTTTGATTCAGAAGTGTAAGTTCATTATTTATGAAACATTGTTTAATTTAAATTTATATTTTATATAGTTATATGAATAATTGTTCTGTACGTAGTCCTCAGAATGATGCAGATAGCACTATTAACGAAGATAATGAAGAGAACCCTCTTAAACTGACATCAGCTAAGGACTATTTTGATGACGAAGCAGAGTTGTCAGAATCAGATTGGAGTTCTGATGATGAAGAACATATGGTTGGTGCTATTGATAAATTAGAAGAAGAAGAAGGTGATAAGGATAAACTAGATGAAGTTGCTGTTAAAGATGGACTGGACAAAATTTATATGTATGTTTTAAAATTATTCTTATTATGTATTGGTTTAATTCAAAAATTATAATTTGTTATTTTGTATTTCAAAAAATGTAGTTAATTATATTGTATGTTATATTAATAATTAGGCGCCAGCTTTTGGATGATGATGATCAACAAGTAACTGCTCTTAAAGAAATGCTTCTTGAAGATGGAGAATTGCATACTGATTCTGGCAGAAAAAGAAAATTTCAATGGGAAGGTTGGATTCTCAAAGCTAAAATTGGTTATAATCAAATTATCATATAATTTATTGTTTAGATCAAGATGATGCTGCTTTTAAAAAACCTTTGTTTTCTGAGGACGAAGATGAAAATGAAGATGATGATTTAAGTGATGATGACAAGGCAGAGCAGTGGAGAAAAGACCGTTTCAAACGTGAATCATATTTATCTCTGGTATTAAATAAAGATTCCCAATTTTAATTTATTTCATATTATTCTATTAAAATCTATGTATAATAGCCAAAATTGTTTGTTAGTAACAATACAAAAGTTAATTACAAATCCCACAAGCCTTACATAAGTTAACTAGTGTTATTTAAGTATAAAAATGTATAGTGCGAACTATGATTTTAATACTATTGTAGTATTTTGTATTTTTGACAACCCTACTACTAAAATATTCAGTACAAAATTATTCACTTATTTTTAATTTATTTATTATTCGTTTTTCAGAAAAATTACTCCGATGATGAAGAACAAATTAATGAAGATGAAGGATCGAAGAGTATTCTACAACCTTCAGTTTCAGTTGTGACAAAAACTCATATTGTAAGTGTTGAAATATTTTTGATTTTCATATTATTGATAATGTGAAACATTAAAATGTCCAAGCTATAATTAGTTTCATATTTATAACTTAGGTTAAGTATCAAAAAGACCAAAGTAACAAAATGTGCGACACCATTAATTTGGAAAATACTAATGAATCTTTGCTATTAAATGATGACGATAACAGTTTAACTTCAATCGTAAGTGACACTATTGAGGCAACTAAAATGAGCAGTAACACTATAATTGAACTCCAAGTAGCTAATATAATCGAATCAAAAGTAAGAATACATTTTCCATAATAATTGTTTATTGCATTAGAAAAATACTTGTTAATATTTCATTTAAACCGTTGGTATTTTGCAGCCTAATAAACTTATAAAAGGATCATTTATGAAACGTAACAATGAGAAAAAAATGACTAACTCATTATTATATATAAATAAAAAATCACTCATTGATGTTGATATAAATAACGATAGAAAATATAAAGATAACAGTGAAATTATGCCAATAAGTACAATAACTGGAACAGCAAATAATCCATTTGCATATTTGTTAAGGTCTGAACAAGAAACAAAAGAAATCTCCACTAACGGTTCAACGGTACGTACGACTTTAATAACTCATCATATTTTTATACTTTAGTTAGGTTGCATAAATGTTCATTACAGATTCACAGGCAATTCACATTACTAACGGTCTCTTTAAAAAAAATTGGGTATTGCTTATACAATTGTTAGTGATAATAGCTCTAACGGCTACTGGATCAGATTTAACTTCCAGATTGGTTAATATAGTGATACAAATTTAATTACTTAACTTTTACACTTGTTTTATTATTAAAAATTGCTTATACGTTAATTTTCATTCATTAATTCTTAAACTAGAAAACACTAAGTCATTATATAAAATATAATATCATCTATTTGTTTTGTATGGTTAACTTTAATTTACAATAATTTTGGTTTTATTATGTAATTAAAGTTTTTTTTATTTTTAGAATGTGCAAAAAATAGAAAATATCTCAGTTATTAAGTCTAGTACCAGAGTGCAATCAAGTCAACAGCTTCAAATCAAAAATCACAAATCAGTGAAGAGTATATTGAAGCAATTAGAATAGTTTAATTATAATGTATTATTGTAGTAATGTTAAGTTACAAGTTAAAGTCTTAAATTATCTCATATTAATTATATTTATGTACGAAGAGTTTTTATATTGTTTAATATATTGATTGGCTTTCTCAAAAATGATCATTAATATATTTTTAATTTAAGTATTAAGTACTGTATTTAGTATTCTGAATTAAATAAATCCCCAACAATAATACAATTAAATAATTGGTTTTAAATTTTGTTGAAATGACATTCAAACTGATATTTACAGTAAGATTATTTTATGTTTGAAGAGACAGAATTCAAGGGCCCTAAACATCCCACTTTGCTCTCTATGTTACATTCATAATAATTTGTATACATTTTTACTATTATATTAACTAATAAGTAATAATAAACAGAGTACAAAAGAATGTAAAGAAATAAACTTTTTAGTTATTATTAAATCAAAAATAACCTTTTTCAGTTATATAGTACAATATATGTACCATATTATTTATAAAATTTAAAATGCTAAGAAAAAGGCAAGAGGGAGCTATGAATAAGTGTATGAATTAGATATTCTACTAGGTACTAAATACCCTACTTAGATACTCTTGATAAGCTTAAACTCCATTGTATAATATACAGTTATATAAACTCACCGATTAAGAATTGTCCAAAACAATTTAGTGATCAGTGCTTCTTGCATTAGGGATCCATAGACAATAACTCTTATTAAAATGAAAAACAAATCTAGATATAATGGAAAGTTATTGTGGATCACTTTTACTGGACATACTATTCATGTCTTATTCTTGTTGGTATATATGCACTAAATAAGTAAACTAGTCAATTATTCATTAAAAACTACAAAATTTGTTTTCTTTTTGGAAATATCTAAATTAAACAATATTATCAACACTGTTAACTCTGTGTCAGAAATGTACACAATAAAATCTGAATCACATATATATGGTTGGAAGTGGCCAAGTTTGTATTATTTTTTTACTCGTGTATCAAGTACAATTGGATAAACATATGCAAATATACCCGGTAACCCCAGAAAAAAATTAAAAAGACAGTGGTGTCGGGACCTACTAACCTAGCTCAAATTGTAGTTTAATACTATTGTAAACTGTATAAAAATAATATGTATATTATGAGTAATTGATTAAAAGGCTTCTTTAATCTGTCTCTTCTTTAAACCACAAACTAACTCATCTTTTTTGCTTATTGTTGTTATTAATATTATTAGTAACAGATTATAAACTGTATTGTACAAATAAAAAAATCTTAACCATTAAAATATAATAACAAGATATTTGGATAATGTCACACATATTTATGTCGGTAGTAATAAAGGAATCAACAAGTTGAATTTTGCCATAATAATTATTATGTATTTGTGAAAAATAAGTTCCTCGGCAGATATAAATGCAAATGGATGGAATCCCTTTGGATTGCTGTTGATTGTGACATCACCTGACCTGACCAATTTTATAGACTCGAAAACACAATATCACTTATTAGCGTAGCATTTTAAGCATTATTAAAGAGTACTTTAGTTGTTTTGTTGGACAATAGTGAATATCGCTTTACGCGTCACTGATTTTCTAAACGGAATGCATTAGGTGATAAGAAATTGATCGCAATTAGTGAACTCATCCTCAACAGTATTCCGTCGTTGCGCGTAATCACCGTGTGCCAAGTGCGTAGTGCATATATCTACGTTTGCCTCTATCAATAATCATTAATTTCGATTTCGATAATACGGGTGTTTATGTGTTATAATTTTATATCTGCGGTAGATATACACAATGTATCGCTGTGATGTATTATTGCTCAGCCACCAAAAGTATGTAATGGCTGGTCCCACTAATTGACAGGAATTTAATTAACACGTTCTAATTCAGGGGTCAGCAATTAATTTCTATGGCGGTTCAGATAATTTCAAAAAGAAATTTCGAGAAAAAACAAACATAATTTTATCATAAATATATTTATTTTTGTATTACAAACACATCTTAAGGCAAACTATTAACGATGAACGCTATCGTAATTTCCAAATACATCATAAAAATTCTATATATATATATGTATATTCTATCTATCTTTATTTCTACATTTGAATATTTCTATAACGAGCGGAACACTAGCAAAATATTTTTGGCGGTGCAGTTATTTCCCTTCCGCGGGCCGCCTATTGCCGACCCCTGTTCTAGTTGATATGTTTTTGTTACTATACATGCTGTTTTTGTGATGTATCAATCATGGTTTCGAATGTAGATAAATCTACATCGTGATGTTGCCATGTAGGTACTGTCGTAGTCAGTACTGATGTCACCCATGGGACACGAGAGTATTGAGAAAGGGGCATTGTTCAAAACAATCAAAACCGCAAACTTAATAAACGTCATAACCGCACATTTTACACCGTTCAATACAGCACACAGCGTACGTACGTACGTACTGTTGTATGTTCTATTGTTGAAAAAGAAAATACGTGTCAGGTCGATATTTCAAATTTCGAAACAGGCAAACAGCACACATCTGATTGAGATGGCTGTGAATAAAATATTTAGAAATAAATCATAACTTTTTATGATTTTTCATAAAAATGCTATTGTAATAATTGTGGTGGTTATAACTGAAGATTATGGGAAGAGCTAAGGGGGCCCAAAATTTATATACAAATTGGTAGTATTATTGAAAACAATATTAATAACAACTTTGCATTTAATGATAGTTATATAGTTAATATAATTAACAATATCCACGATTTTTCTATTGACGAAAATTTAGTTGAACCACGACGTGTTCCATGGCGTCGCCATGAAATGTCGGTATTTACTTATGATAAATTAATAGATTATAAAAATAGTTCTCACATTATCACAGGAAATATGAATTTAAAATGTAATTTATTGTCGTGCATTGAAATAATCCAAAGAGCCTGCAGGTTTTTGCTGTTCAGGAGGAAAAGTTTGTTTTGAAAGACATTGCTGATCCACCTGAACCATTAAAAAGTCTCTTAAATTTTTTTCATGAAAATTCAAAACATTTTTTTGACATGATACGTGTTTATAATTCGGCTTTCCAAATGACATCGTTTGGTGCAATAGAAATTAGACATGGAAATTTCATGCCAACATTTGAAGTTCAAGGTCAAGTCTATCATTTGGCTGGTTCTTTATTACCCAGTGGTACAGAAGAACCAAAGTTTTTACAGATTGCACTGATCATATCATTGCCGATCAGAGAGAGACAGATCAAGAAAATAGTCGTATTGCTATGTCAAAATTGTGTTCTTTGTGTTTCTAGCGAGTTTAGTACAAATCAGTGAAAAAGTCTCAAGTCGTTAATTACAAATATTAATATTAATCAACATTTAGTTTACACAAAACAATACAAATTATTATTAAAAAATGTTAACCGTTATTTCGGGTGATAGCACTTAAAAAGGTATTGCTTCCACAGTTCCACAGAGATTTAAACCCAAAATGAGTTGAATATTCACAATCATTTCCCCGGGCAACGCTAGGTAACTCAGCTTGTATATATATATATATATATATATATATATTTTATTTACACACATAAAAGAGGCCTTACGTGCATTATTTTTATACGATTAATATGATTATACGAAATCCAACGGTATCACTGCGTATTTATTATACAGGTATGAGACATTTGCTGATGTATCTTTAACTAAAACCACATGATTGATAATTCAAATTGTGTAGATTTATAATGCGTATTAAAAGAAAAAGAAAATATAAAATTTCTAAGTTTTGCGTCCCTTCCGTGCTGGCGACCTGGGCAGTCGCCCAGTTTGCCCATAGCTTTCGACGACCCTGAATATAAGTATTAAAAAAGTTTGATTTTTGACTTGCTCAAGTACCATCTACATTCCCTTTTCTCTCAGAAAAGTTGCTGTTTAAGAAAATCGAAGCATTTTTACTACTCCAAAACGTGATGACAGACACAAAACTAAAGTATTAAAAAAAAAAAAAGAACGGGTGGGCTTCGTTTTGTTGTACAGTTGGGGGTGGAGTGTACCTCGTTTATAGGATAGGTTATTATTGTAATGGATTTGTTAAATTTGAATGCAATGATAGATATCATTGTATACGAATAACGATTCTGAACAGAGTTAATATGTTTGTCTAAAATGTTTATATAATAATATAGTATTTTATATTTAAATTGAATTATAATGCAATTTCGTAAAAATTTAAATTTCAAACGGTCATAAAATTTTTTCCTTTTGGTCCGGTAGAAATTTTTTTATATATTTTTGAAGATTAGCTTATGGACAAATTGGTATTAAAATTTGGAACCTTAAGTATAAACAGAAAGAATTTTATGAATTTTTAACTACAAAATAACTTGCAAATAATCGCGATTTTAACATATTTTATACAAATTAGAACTTTATGGGCTTATAAAAAAAGTTTGAGTGAAACCATCTCCGATATTTTTTAGTTGCAATTAGTATAACTTATAATTAATCCTTTAATACATTTTCAAGAGTTTTTAGATAACCAAAAAAATGTTATAGATATTTAAAAAATAAACTTACAAAAATCGAAAATTTAAATTGTCTATAAATATGTCAAAATACTTTGAAAACTTAACCATGTATAGAGAACCCTAATATAAAGATTTGGTGAAAATTTCAAGTTATTGCGGTTTTTCGTTTTTGACTTAGAGCATTTTAAAAAAATGTAGTTTGTAAAAACGTGATTTTGTGTAAAATTTCCCGTTTTTTCGTAATTTTTTTATCGTTTTTTTCGATTTTTTCAAAAATTATTAAAAAAGTTGGATATTTGAATCGCCTAAGTACCATCTACATTCACTTTCCTTTCATAAAAGTTGCTGTTTAAGAAAATCGAAGCATTTTTACTGCCCTAAAACGTGATGACAGACACAAAAATAAAAAAATAAAAACACACATCATTGTAAAATCAATAAATTCAATCACTCCGTTCAGAATCTAAAAAAAACACACATTGTTGTAAAACCAATAGATTCCATCACTCCGTTCAGAATCTAAAAAAATAATTAACATTATGAATGTATATTATTATTGTATTACTATAAACTTCTAAGCATTTTAATGACTTAATACATTGGTCAAAACAAATTGGCCGCTGTGTTAATAATTTCCCGGGCCGATTTTTTATTCCAATCCGTCCCTGTATACAATATACAAAAACTCCTAGAATAATTATTGAGTAGGAGAGCCCATAAGCACTACTCAATATTTTAAACTTTTAAAGTACACACATGTAATAAAATATGGAAAAAACGATTTTTACTGCTTATACTCGCACTGGAACATATTATTATGCAACAATCAATTACTTATTTATAAACATAACTACAATAAAATGATGTATCTTTTTTGTTTAGCAAAGCGTGTAATAATATTTTTAATACCTATAGAAACGTCTTTACGACTGTGAAGTAATGTAAACCCATCCAATCGTTCTTCACCAATTATTATCTTTGATCTTAACTATGTTTTCAATCTATATAGATAAAAAAGCACAATTACATCGTGCGTAATGTAAAGATTAAAAACGCAAGGAGTTCAAGTCAAGTCAAAAAAATCAAATAAATAAGTAGAAATGAATAATAACTAACTGAGATAAAAAAAAATGTGCTAAATTCTTTATATATAGGTATAGGCAAATGATTAATTATCTATTTATTATTTAATTATCATTATTATTTAATAAGCTATATAATTAGTTGACAGTATAGGCGTGCAGTAGATAGGATAATATTTATATGATAAATAGTTTTTACTGTTGTAAAAAATGTATTATAATTGTATACAGATTAAATATTAAAAATGTATTAAGTAGATTCAATATCCGCATACCAGTATTATTCCCGCTGACCGCATTATTTTGGTAGATAATATTATGTAATTCTATTATATCTACTCGTAATCAATCGATAACAAGTGACACAACTACACAAGTCAAAAATAAAAAATGTAATATATAATTTCTGAAATGTGTATAATATTGGTCTAATGTCCAAATTCTGAATTCACATCTCATTTATTGTTGATTTTTATTGGTGGTGAAAAAAATCATTCATAGATTAATATTTTATGTCAAATACTAATACATTTTACTAATATAATATATTGATTGAACATAGTTTCATAAACATAATCAAAGACAAAAGTATAAGCAAAATTTAATGAGCTTTTTTTTCGGGAGTAAGCGCAATCTACTTGCACCGATTAGGTATGGTAAGTGCCCTCCCAGACGTTGCGAATTCGGGTTTAATGGTGAGGATTTGAAAATTCTTCTAAAAGTGTGCGGTCTTGACGATCGCCGGAGCACGGGATAATATCAGTAATAAATAATAATTGCTGTTGCACTGCAGCAGCGGCTGGTCGGTCACTCGGCAATTGCATCGGGTACGTTCGTTTTGGCGCGGCCAACGTTCTTATCTGAAATGCATCGTGTTCGTCGACCGTCCATCGGGAACAGTGTAAAACACGTCCCAGGGGGGGGGGGAAAGCTGCAGCCTGCAGCTGCTACACGGTTCATTGTTGTGCAAATATAATATAATATTTTATTACGGTCTGTCTACGGCGCACCGCGGTCAATATTTTGCGCGATGCGTTATCTATGGAGCTAGGAGGCTCTGATAACACGGGCGGCGGAATTAATGTTGTGGTTGAGTTGGTTGACGTGCACGTTGCCCATACGCCGTGACTGTGTGTGCCTGTGTGCGACGACGACGACGACGACGACGACATACGACGAGGATACTATAAACATCATTCAAACAACGCGTCGCAATGTTGCAAACGAAACGTTGCGCAATCCGCGTATGAAGTACATCCCGGTTCAGAGTATATGCGGTCATCGACGATTCGCGTAGCGCCGAGAAAAAAGCCCGTCCGCGCCCGCGATCCACAGCTAATCCGTCGTTTTCCCCGTCCCTTCGGCGACACTCGCACCGTCGTCGTCCGTATTGCGTACCACTGCTACTTGTACAGCTGTGACCCGATTCCGTTCGCCAACGACTCGTGTGAGGGGGAGGGGGACGCGAAGACATGGCCACGAGCACGGTTGCGGCCGCGGCCAAGATGACCAGCACCACGGCCGTAGCCGTGAGCCTGACGCTCACCACCTTGGCGGTAGCCAACGCTTTCCATCAAAAGAAACAGTTTTACCCGGCCGTCGTGTACATTTGCAGATCCAATCCGAGCATGGCGGTAAGTCGACCCGATTCGTTGGTCGGTACAACAACAAAAACCCCTTAGTTGTACATACACAATAATATCATCCTATGTACACGTTAAACACAATTACAGTCCCTGTGTGCCAATCGCACACAACACATAACGCGATATATATTACCTATAGTATAGTCAGAACATTTATTTCGATACCCATTCCTAATACATTTTACTTACTGTTTCTTATTGTTGTTATTTGGAAAAGTATTGATGATTTATCCATCCAATAGTTTTGGTTCTATCCACTTATTACCATAGAAACACACCATATATTCTTTAACAGCGTAGAGTATTAGTATTATGTTATTAGGGAATAAAAAAACTACATCATTCTCTCTTTGTTGACTGATATGATATTATGATGAAATATTTGAAATTTGTCAAACTGAACTAAATGCATTGCACATCTGTAGATACTGTGAATACAATTTGAGAAAAAAAATATGTGTGTTAAAAACCCTCAAAATATGAATTTATTTTTATATAAAATCATACATTTTATTAGATATTTTTTTATCGATAAATGGGTATATAGAAACTTTATTATTTAGAGTTCTTATTACTATTTTGTTGTTTTCATTATTTAATAATTTTCTTGATTTTGATCAATAATATTATCACTATAAATTAATAGGCTCGGTCTACAATAAATAACCCAAATTTAAAAAAAGTTAAAATAAAAATATATTAGTCACAAATTCTTATATATTAATTGACCTTATTTCACTAATATATAATTTTTTAAATTACTGCTTTGCATTAAAAATTTAAAAACAAAATGTAAATAAATCTTAGCAAAATATATAGGTAAAATAAAATAGGTGTTATCTTAATAAGAATGGTTCAAATTGTGTACATTTCTTATCAGGTTACAAATGTCTTAGTCTAATGTATGTATTTATTTACATAACATAAATATGTTACTTACTGATAATAATTTGTATGCATTTAGGCAATGTACATGCAAGCTTTAGTAACAGTCTATTTACTGGGAAAATTAATTGGAAAAATATTCTTTGGTACACTACGCGCTGCTGAATCAGAGGTATTACTTTTATTTTTCAGTTGAATATAATATAATAAATATTGTTGTGTTTATTAATTTAATTATTTTTTTATCACTTGTTGTTTTATCATTTTAGCGATTGGTAGAAAAGGCATGGTACGCTGTCACAGAAACATGTTTAGCATTTACAATATTTAAAGATGATCTAAGTCCAAAATTTGTAGCTCTATTTACCCTATTATTATTTTTAAAATGTTTCCATTGGTTGGCAGAGGATCGAGTGGATTATGTATGTATCTATTATTTTAATTGTATTGGTTTTTTTAAATAATTTTGAAGTACATTTTTATTTTATATAGATGGAACGAACTCCAGTCATATCATATTTATTCCATATACGCATTTGGTGTAAGTTTTCAAAAATATTATTGATATTTCACAGTTAATTCAGTATACAAATTTTACAATTCGAATTGTTTACATTTTATTTCAAACAGTACTATTAACTCTTTTAACTTTGAGTGATATATATTTCGTACACGATGCATATACTACTACAATGATCAAAGGTCCTTCAGTGCAATTAGTTTTTGGATTTGAATATGCATTACTCATCACACTAGCAGCTAATGCAGCCTCTAAATATATCCTACATGCAGTCGACGTTTATAGTGATACCTTTTGGGAAAGCAAGGCTGTTCTTCTTCTGTATCTTGAATTTGTCATTGGTAAATCAACTTAAAGTACTTATTTAAATTTAAATTAATTTTTAAGTGTACAAAAATAATGTTAGCATTAATATTAAAATCATTATTGTAATATTTTTACTGATATTACTAATTGATTTTATACTAATTAGTAATTATTCATGTTTATGATGAAATAGGACTGTGTAAAGCTGTGATGTATTTGATATTCCTTACAATTATGGTTCGAACGTACACAATACCTTTATTTGCATTCCGACCTATGTATCATACAGTAAGGTAAATAAAATATAAATTATTGAGATAAAATTCAAATTATAAAATTATAATAAGCATGATTAAGTAATGTGCTAACCAATGTTAGTAATTCTCCCTTGCTTAAAAATTTGATTATTTTTTTAAAGATTATTATTAAATTTATCCCTCGAAATGTTATGTTGTAGAAATTTCAAAAAAGTATTCCAAGACCTTATATTATCTCGAAGAGCTATCCACAATATGAATACTTTGTATCCAGATGCTACTGCACAAGACTTACTATCCATTGAAAATGTATGTATTATATGCCGTGAGGATATGACAGCTGCAGGTAATTTTTTAATATTGTTTGAATAAGGCCCAGGTCTTCAATCGTTAATTTATTCGTCAGATAACTGTTTGTCAAATGAAATTTATTTAGCAAATAAACTTCTGAATAAACTAGGAAGTTTTTCAATGTAAAATTATCTTCCAGTTAGTTATTCGACGAATAATGTTATTCGTTGAATAGTGATACTGATATTACTAAAAGTGGATTGGGAAACAAGTTGTATTTAATTATGATTAGTCAATTTTAAATTTTGAAAACGCACAATCTGTTATCACATTATTTTATATAGTCATTTGTCATATTATTCATTTATATGATAATAAAAGGAGTAGCTGTTACATGGAAAGGCAAAAATAAATGTTGGTTAAAAATTAGTGAACAGTACAATTCATCTATATCAGGCTGTGTAAGTACTTGTTTTAAACTAGTACATCATTGTTTGTTATCTTTGATATAGTTATTATTACCTGAATCGTTTACACCCGTCTTTGATGATTCAACAATTTTACAATTTCATCGTCGTCATCTTCAAATATCTCCAATAAATTCATTTGAAATTGAAAAAAAAATAGCTATTTTTTAGATGTAAGTCAATAGGTGGAAACATTATGACTTGGGCATTTGTTAAATAATGGTAATAAACCATTTTATAAGTGATTAAATGATAAATGTTGTAGCATATCTTATTGTATATTTATTGCTATTATAATTATAACTATTATCAAGACTTAAACGTCAAATAAACTTATAAGGTGAAAAAAGTACCAGATAATTATTCCATGTTTTATTCGTTGAATAAGCGTTATCTGGACATTGAAATACCTGTTAATTCTCTGTTTTTCCTTATCTGCCGAATAACTAGTGTTATTCGACGAATAAATATGATTGAAAAACTGAGCCTTAAAGAAAGAAAAAAAATACTTTGGTTGTGAAATAAGTATTTAATAAAAATACTCTTGTCTTCTTTTAATAATAAATTACTATTTTAATATTGATTTTTTCTTATGTATGAAAATCTTTCCAGCTGCTAAAAAGTTGCCTTGCAATCACATATTCCACACATCGTGCCTACGAAGTTGGTTTCAACGTCATCAGACATGTCCTACATGCAGATTAGATATATTGCTCCCTATGCCTAATGTAACTCCAACAATGCCGACGCCTAGACCAGCCCAAGCACCTACAACTGTTCCAGGTAATGTGCGTCCCACGACTGATACCAACAGGCAAGGATCATTTACTGGTAATGGTCCGTCTGGATCTCAAACAGGAATTAGTGATAACAATCAAATGCCGCATAACTTTAGACCGTTTACGTTTCAACGACCAGCATTCAACAATGAAAATAATTCCAACAATAATGATCCTAATCCAAATAATGGCCAACCCCTACATAATATAAATGATTTGATTGAAATGTTGAACTCTTCAGTATTTGGAACCGAGAATATATCATCACTGCCATCATTTATAAGTAAGTCAAATTCTGGCCTCAGATATGAAAAGGAATTTTATCAAAATATTCATACATGTATGTTAAACAATATTAGATAATGCACAACAGTCCAACTTCATGCCATCGATCCCACTGAACTTCCCATTTGTTGGCGGTAGGTTTATTTTGAAAACTTATTTTATTAACTTGTTACTTTTTTATATTTATGGTTTTTACTTAGATTAACACCTATAACGGTACAATTCGCTTTTTATATTTTTTAAATATTAAATACATTTTAACCAATTTAATGTTTTATTTATGTTAAAAGGTATTGCGATTCAGCCTCCCCATTTGCCTCCCAACTTGGATGCAATATCTGATGATGAGTTACGACATCTGGAACAAAATACTAGACAAGCATGTGTAGATCGCCTGAAATTTCTTAACGATATTAAAACCATGTTGGATTCAGCTGCTTTATTGATGAACCATTATAATTCTGCATATCTTATATCTGGGTAGGTTATAAATGATATTAATTTATTAATTCTATACAGTTATTTTGGTAAAGATTTAAACAAAAGCAATGATTTAGTTTAATATTTTTTATAGTATGTATATTATAAATGCCTTGTATATAAATATATAATATAATAATATATGATAAATAAATGTCAAGAATTATTAAAATATTATTTTTTGAATAGCATTCTTCAATGTAAACTAATGAGGGTAAAGTATGTCAAATACTAAAATAAAAATGTATTTTTATTTCAAAAGAATTTATATTAATTCTTAGAGGCGCAAAATATATCATTAACTTCATACCAACATACTTTGTTATTTTTTT
This sequence comes from Chaitophorus viminalis, assembly GCA_025469195.1. NCBI lineage: Eukaryota > Metazoa > Arthropoda > Insecta > Hemiptera > Aphididae > Chaitophorus > Chaitophorus viminalis. Next base: position 130,106 of record JAIPRK010000087.1, read on the forward strand.
GTTATTGAGGAGCATATATAAATGTTTCACCATGTTATTATTTTATTAACTGTTATTTAAAATGTTCATTATAACCTATTATAATACAAGTTGTGGTTAAAATAAAAAAAGTTTCAACTATTCACATTACATTATAATTTATTTATTTATTTAATTGTTTTTTTTTTTTTTATGTCATAGAGTTGATAAAAGTGATACATTTACTGATACAGTGAAAACCTCAGGTGCTACAGAAAATGATGAGCAATCAGAAACTAGACCACCGAGTAATATATCTTCTGAAGCCGATTCTAGTATTTCTGATTTTAGTAGAAGTGGAGGAATAACTAGGTAGATACCATCTTTAATTATTTTAGGAATTCTTTGAAAAAAATCTCAGAATTTTGTTTTGCTGATGAAAAAAAAATATATAAACAATATAGGAACAATTTAAATTTAATTATAAAAATATTAATGAAAATTTAAAATATTAGCAGCTCCAATGGCAGTGACAATCAACTACCACAAGAAGAAACTGAACAGCAGCGAGTTATCAGATTAAAGAGATTGGAAAAATTTAGCAATATTGGGAATAATTCTACGTAATTTCTGCTAGTAAACAATTACTCCAATAAAATAAACAATTTAAATTTATAAGGATTGGTCTTAAATTTATGTTATCATTTTAATCCAATCAATAAATTGGTTGGGTTTTTCTTTTTTTTTTTCTTTTAACTATTTTATTTTTTTGTTTTTATTAACTTAATGCTGTATATTTGAAGTTAGTTTTTGTAATTAAGTATTAATTTTCCCTTTATTTTGTCCATCTTATATTATACAACTATTTAAACAACTTAATTACTATTTACCGTAAATGTGATTTTATTATGGTTCACTTATTTCTAACAAAGATTTCAATAGAGCCATAAACTTTGTTTATCCTTTTAGTAAATTTTAACCTTTTTATGGTAAATTGTATGCGATAACTCATACTATAAAAATTGTGTTATGGACTAATGTTGTATTTGTGTTTAATGGCATAATATAAAGTAATGAGCACTTTTTTTCTTATTGTCTAAAGGCCCGCCTTGCCTCTGCAATTAATCATATCTTTTATCTTTTCATTTCTTTGTAAATAGATAATTAGCTTTTTTATATTTCCTAGACTTGTTTCCCTTGGCTGTCCTCTTCCTTTTTTTTTCCAATTTATTTTCCCTTTCTTAATATTTGTAATATCTGTAATAAGTGTGTTATGTGTCATTTTGTATCTAAAAAGCTTAGGTATTCTTATATTCATTATTTTAATGATAGTCTTTGATCTCTTTTTTTCGTTAATCATGTCACTATCATATTCAATTTCTTTGCTGTCCAACTGATCTTCATCATTTTCTTCCATGTACACATTTTCATCTTGTCTTAGTGATTAAAATGTATTTACTGATTTTAATGAGCCCAGTAAAATATGATTTTTTACTGTTAACTCAAAAATGGTAGTATATTTCTATTATTGTCTATTGAGTTCTATCTACATATTATTAATTCAAGATTCTCATGCATATAAACATATTTAGGCGACAAGTACTTTACAACTCAAGTAAATTTTTTATTATTTATATTTTTTTAAACTTTTCTATTTCCAGAACCTTGGTATTAATTATAAATTCATTGTATTCTTACAAAGCAATCTCATAAGACATGATTTCAGGGATTGTAAGAAATTATATTATTACCAATATTACTACATTAAATGCATAAAGATATTATTATATATATAAGTGGTCAGCAAACACAACATAAACCGATTGATAATTTCTAGTCTCCATTATGTAGACTGTAAATTGTACTACTAAAAGAAAAACAAAAGATTAGCCAATTTGTTGAGACTGGGAACAGTAGCGGCTCTAGGTTTTGATTCTTGGGAGGGGGGGGGGCATAAACTTCACACACATTTTTTTCAATATAATATGATATATTTATTCAAATGCTTCAACATCAGTGCCACATATTACCTACATTAGTACAAAATATTATACAAAATAGTACACAAGTCAATAATAGTGTATAATATTATGTTAAATTCCCGTTTTTTTTTTTTAGAGTTTGGGGGGGCATGGCCCCCTAGAGCTGCCACTGACTGGGACTGGATTTATTATTTGATTTGAATAACAATCGCATTTTTTCTGTTATAGTGCACTTGTACTCTTAACTGACTAATCAGTTGTTCAACGCTATCCACTGAACCAATGCTGAATCAATTTATTTTGAAAGCTAGCTATAATTATTTCAATTGAATTTAGCCGAAGGGCCATCGTATGAACAAGACTCGCTTATGATTTTTTTACACATGGATAATTAAACGGATATGTATTTAAATCAAATATAACTTCCTATATAATATTAAATTTAATGAAATAATATTAATATAAAAATACAATAGAATGTTGGCGGGCTAATTTAATCGCGTCAACGGGCCTGCGTTTGAGCAGCCCTGACTGGACCGTCACTATGAAAAACATTGTGGTGTGGCGCGAGTCATTGTAACAATTATATTATAAGAGCATATGCCGCGTGTTGTGTGGATTTCGTAAATAATTTACGGCGCTCATTTTTAAACGCTTAGCGAGTGTATTTGGAAACTCAAATATTATTGTGTTTATCCAACATTTCCTCTAACTTCAATTAATCTGTCCGAATAATAATATTATTCTTTATTTTTATTTATTGCCAATAATAATGAAAATGATAAATTGTTGAACCCTCCCTAGATAATATATCAATTAAAAAATAAATAAGATAAAACAAATATTATTGTTAATCGTAGAATAGGATCAACAAATTCAATGGATAAATTTTAAAAAATCGATAATATGTCCTTTACGTAGGGTTTAAAAAATATTCCCGGATGTTTTGACAATAATTAGAACAGTGAAAAATGTCATATATTGTATTGAGATTTTCTGTATGAATCATAAATATTACTACTGTTAGTACATAATTATTTATCTAGAGGATTTTAAATAACGCAAGAAAAAATTTATTTTTAAACAATGTCCTGTATTTTGATTTAAATAGCTGCGCACCCTAATTCCTTATTAGTCTAGGCTTTGGTACTTTCAGACCTAAAAAATATGCAAATATATGCTTTAAAAAAACAATTTTTTTTAATTTAAATTATAGGTACACCGAAAACTTAAAAATTTAAAATACAACTATAGGTGGTACTTTAATAGATACTTATTTGAGATTGAAAATGTATAAGTAGCCAACTATTCGTCGATTGTTGTACGTTGTAGTTTTAAAACAATAAAAACGTACAAAAGGGAATATAAAACACTAGAGCAGCGTTTCTTAAATATTTTTACCCACGGAACTCTTTTTGATGTTCGCTTTTATCGTGGAACTTTTTTTTATTTGTATTAAAATAACAATAAAAATAATAATAATTTCACAGAATTATAATATACATATATATACTGTATTTAATTCTAAAAATATTTTAAATAACATACAAACAGGACTTATACTTCAATTGTTTTAATTTTACTAATGACATTGATTTAAATTGTTTTTGCAACAATAAATCAGGGTTCTACGGAACACAGTTTAAGGTATAGCGTTTCATATACATTGTACATAACATACATACGTATAATGTATACTAATATAGCAATATTATTATTTAATTTTAATATACAAATATTTTTTTTCTATGATGCAAACATCTTTTCCCATCCTTATCCGCTACTAATCTTTAGTTGGGTTTTTAAAGTAATTTTCTGGAAATGTTTGAAAAAAGAACCACTTGAGTTTCGGGAAATTTCCGTGGAACGCAATTTGAGCGAACCGCAGCACCAGAGATAACGGTACACTAAGATTTTATATTTTTGTGTAATTATGGAATAGGGATTATACAATATTTATCTAAATGATCAATAAACGCACTATCATAATCATGTAATGACTTATGACTATGCTATCGGTACAAATGAATTTGAACAATATAAATCGAAAAACACGTGTATGATACCTACATGGCATAGGTACGCGAGAAAGGAGCTTTACACATATTATACCTACTGAGAATTATGAGATTTGAGTAGATATTCATCATTTATAGTAGATAACTACTTCAAACCCTATATATTGCTAAAATATACAAATAGATACAAAATTAAAGGGACTAAATTTTCTACATCATGACTACCTAGTATTTTTATATTTGGCTTTGTTATTTTTTTAACCCATCGTTGGTCGCGTGGTGAGTGATTCTCTCACTTTCTTTAATGTGTCATATAATATGTTCTATAAACTAGCAAGACATATTTATTATGTAAATGATCACTTATAAACTATATTATATATTTCAGTATTTATATTTTCTTTTATACAAAATACATTACACATTACAATTTGAATAATCACGCATTAAAATATTATTGTTATTATAAAAAATTAAAGAAACTAAATGTTTTATTCTTCAATTTGCGTATTACAAATGCAGGAATTGCACATGGCTGTAGCATTGATTAAATATACTTATATTAAATATAATTTGTAGTATGTTTTTTACAAATTGGACTTGAACATGTAGCGCAACTTACTTATGTTAATAATATATATATTTACATGTATAAAATATGTATTCAAATCTAATTGGTATATGTATATTTTCAATTTACATTGATTTTCCTTTTATTTTTTAAACGTTAACTACACATTAATACATTATAGTATACAATACGTATTCTAATTGGTATATTTTATAATATTACATATCACGCGAAGAGCTTTTTCCGCGCTAACACGACCGTTAAAACGATTTTCGACTTTGGAGGAAAAATTGCTAGAGACCGCCTTTATGCCCAATAGCCACACTGTCGTATAATTATCCGCTTGACACGTAACCGTCGTCGTGTGCAAGTTGTATTTCCCACACAAATGATTATGACTCGGATTATGAATCCTTTGATTAAAATAATTTCGAGATTGGTTAGTGAAGTTTTGACTGGTCTCAATAAAAAAAAAAAGATCGAAAGTTTCTGATTTATGTAGTTACTCACGTGTACTTCGGTTATGATATCAATCGTAATTCATTTTTTGATTATGTGCAAAGGTTGTTTTGAACAAATATTATTTGTTCTATAACATGTCTATAATATAATATGTGTTCTACTCGTATATCTGTATCAGCTCGGGCATTTAAACTGATCACACGGAAGAAATTTATTTACAGAAATCCCCATCCGTACCGAAGTTACGGTCAATTCGAAACATCACATGGTATACCTACGCAATAATATATAATAATAAGCGTGAGCGTGAAAATTTATCAAAAATTCGAAACGATTTATCATTTTATATAGGTACGATTCGGCGAGTCAGCCGCCACAGACTTCTATAATATGTGCACGTGGCAGTGTGGCACGTCGTATTATAAAATAAGTTCGCATTAACTATTATTATTATTGTTATTTGTTATGATATCTATACGTAGGTATCTGAGGTTGCTATAGTACGTCAATTATTTTATGAACCTGAATTTTGGGGCTATTTAAACGGTTATCTAAATTGTAAAAAAAAAAATAAACGTTTATTATATATGATATGAAATAGTTCTGCAAACTATTGATACATTCCTAACTAAACAGTAATCGATGATCAAACTAAATCTCGAGAAAAAAATTAGCAAAGACGATAATTTATGCGAATTAAATCTTTATTGTTGAATCAATTATCATTTGTGTTACCTTACACTTGTATAAATATAACAAAAACATTCAAAATAATTTGAATATTAATGAGGCGAGTAGATATAAGTAATTATATTAGCTTGCATTAGAACCACGTTTATCGTTGATAATAAGTAATAAGTTACTACTAATAACTATTTATTATGATCACAGTCTGTGTGATTATTTAGTAACCATTTTATTAGATTACTGATAGTTTTGGAAATCCATTGAGTTTTCAAGTGAAACAAAATTTTATTTGTGATCTATACTTCTAGAATTAAACGCGTACTGCCTAAATGCATTGTCGGAACAAAATGAGAAAATGATATCCGTATAGTGGTAATATGTAGGTAGTTGCCGCAAATTGATTTATAAAAAAAGTATCCTGACAAACACGTCACGAGTCCATAAATGTGTCTTGACAGCCGGTGTACTGTACTTTCAACACGACGCCTACTCACGCTTTGTCTGGTATAGCGACCACCTCTATATATAAGTGTAAATTTCTAACACTTGATACGATAATAGCGCATCCGCAGCGTACAACAGTATACCGCACGAAGTAATCGAAGATAGATTCGTGTTAAAAGCAAACGATTTATTTGAACTTTTCCAACAGGTACCAAAACGTTTGGAGCCGATACGCACCACAAATTAATCATCCAAAAGCTTAAAATAAAACGCAGAGCAGGATGTGTTCGGATGAAAAAATACGCGTGCGTATACAAAATAAAACATTCATTTGTTTTGATCAACCAAGCGGATTATGATTTTTTTTGTGACCATGCTACTTCCCTATAATATTTACCCACTACACACGCATACGTATTATATTTTACACATTAAAAAAAAAAACGGTTAACGGTACGTGATCCATACCTGATTTGCACACAATACACTGAACATAATATTAGATAAATATTGTTACGACACGAATTTGAAAACGTTTTGAATTGTATTTCGTTAAAAACGAATGAATTGGTAATTGTATGTATTTTTATTGTACTCATATAGCATTTGTAGTTTACGGATGGAAAAAAAATCCTTATGAAGACGATACACCCGTATGCGTATTGTTTCCATCTTACATAAACGTACAACATACGAGTAGCAAATCTGCGTCCAGTAGAACTAATTTTGGGTTGTTAACTTTAATATTAGATTTATTGGACTTATTATCTAATTTAAAGTGGATAACATTATCTGTGTATTCTGGTAGGTTTTTTAAAATATTTTAATTTTTAAGTGATTTATGATCTTTTTCTATTTTTAAATAATAATATTTTACAGTTATATCTCGATTAAAAATCAAAATTTCGTAAAAATCTACAAGAAGACACACATAATAATATATTTACCTTTAAATTTAATAATTGGTCAGTTAACTCTAATACTAAAGACCACAATATTAATTTTACTGAACGTAGATTTGCTATACGTTTGTAAGCAGGCAAGTATCCAAGGGGGTGGGAGGGGGGGGGGTGAAAGGGCAGTCCACCCATAGCAATTTTTAAACATTTGTTAACAAAATAATAATGATCAATAATAAAAAAGATAACTTATTAATATTAGGAACACTTTCTGAAAGCGTCGCTTCAGCAGAAAGTTTTTCCATACTTGGCAGATCGTATATAAATTAGTATGCCAATTTTTATAGCATTTTACTTTATAGCAATATTATTATGTGTATCAGACGTTATAATTCCTTTAAATTTGTCATGTCTCATTAGTAAGGTTTATAAACGTAAAGACCTTTGTCATATTAACATAAATCTGTGAAAAGTAAAAGTGTTTTTTTCATGATTATTCAAGTTTTTAAAAGTACATTTATAGTACTTGGATAATACTTAAATAATGATAGATATTAGTTTAACTCTCACCTAATTGTATTTTAGATTAAAAACTTGGTTAAAGAGCCAAATGGACCAAAGACGTAAAGTAGATTGACAGGACTGACATAATTAATTAATGCAGTGGTAGGGAAACATTATCAGATCAATATGAATAATGTAATTGATATATATACAATAAACAAACGAAAAACCAATTTATGATGTATATAATTAACTGTAACTAATCATTCGTTATCTGTATTATATTAGTAATTATTGAGTTAAAATAGGTTTGCCCTTTCTCCTGAAAACGGTCTAGGGACGCCCCTGTTTGTAAGACGGTATAGCGTCGTTTTATGTGATAAAATAATACATTAAGAGAGCAATGGCGATCACGTGTATATATTATTACTAGCTGAGTTAACCGGCTTCGCACGGGACAGTCTTGGCCGGGCATAGTTTTTAATATTCTCCGGATATTAGCAACATTTTGTTTATATAAATATTGTATTCTATAATATAATATAATATACAAATATATGATATTAAATTAAAACTTTGCGCAAACGCGCACAATTCAATCGCAGTACACTGATGACTCATCAGTCATCAGTGATGAGTAAATAGTGATGAGCCGACAATCGGCGCGCGTTTGGCGTCTGTTGGATTTTAACACGTTTATCGCATATCGATGAGAAATTTATTATTATTTTTCGATAACACAATTATTATTTATATAAATTGAGCTAGTTTTCTAAACAATTAAATACAGCCTCAGAACAATTCATATCTACATGCCGATAAAATACACATACAAAAAAGGTCAAAGTCCAGGTAAATGGAAACCCTCGGACCGCCGTGCCGTATCGTATTTTCCGTTATCGGTCGACTGCTATTGTTATTATAATATGAATATAGATATACAAATTACATGTAAAAATTATTTTTATCGATTTCAACCCTTTAAAATCAAAATTTTGAAAATCGGGCGACGTGTTGACTTAGGAAGGTATTTGGAACAATTCTGTGAAAAAAATTGGAAAAAGTTAAATAGCGTCGTCACAAAATGGGTACATAAAAAGGCATATTCTTTTATACATAAAAGGATATATTCATAAAACCATAAATATATATAAAAACTATATTATTAATATTATTATATAAACTTGTTTTCTGGTAATAACCTGGAAAGATTATGTACAAAAACTGCAAGTATATAGTCTCTTTACCACTGATTAAGTATCCGTTTCAGATATTACGCACATACGTAGGTATGCAAATGCAGCCTTCAGGTACATAATGTCGGCAAGGGGCCAGGGAGTGCGAAACAAGACGAGCACGTGCACGTAGTCGGTCCACTACCTTTTATACACCGCTTGTTTGCTACAAAATCGTTATTTTTGAGTTTCTTGCGAATAATTATAGCAGTATTGGTGTTATTTTCTGTAATTTAAAAACGACCTAGGTGAACATTCAAGATTGGCCACTAGGTGGCAATTGTGACGTTATTACATTATCAAAAAAAAAACCTTAAACTAACTTTTAATTTTATAACGATAATATGGATGTGGTTGAGAATGTTTTCTTTTGTGTTATGTTGTTGTTGTAGCAAATAAGCGATACGTATTGTCATTGACCAGCATTCCACACGCTGTTTTTGTCGTGCGGTTATTTTTGGTCGCGAGTCAAAGAACATCGCTTAATAGGCAAGTTCGCCAGAACGTGGACACGGATGCACCGGTTGCTTCGTTCAACTTCGTCACGACGTGCGTAGACATTATATTCCTAGACGTGGTACCACGTGCAAAATTATCGTAAGTTATAACAATCTGAATGGTTATACTCTTGGGCGGTGGGCTGATGATGGAGAATCGACCTGCGCAGGAAGGGCGCAACTGCGCAAGTATACGTAATACGGGAGAGTATGGAATTTTCACGTAACCCGTATACAACTTTATCACTCTCCGTTCTAGTTATTACAATTTATTAGTAATCGTATTATACAAGTAATATTCTGTGGTGGCACCGATGCGAAATGTCACATACGATTATGGCGGTACCTATTCTCGGAATATCTGCACATATACCTAATCTGTTCTCTATTGAATTTGCAAATAAATTGTTATTGACATTATTACTATTATCATCAGTTTGTAGACGTTATCAATGTATTGTTATCCCGGATCACGCGGGAAAGAGCATCATTCATCGATTTCACGCATCTACCTGGGATGAACCCATGCGTTTTTAGTAATATTATGCAGTGGACACGGCATATGGGTACGTGACCGACCGCAATGAACACAATAATAATTGCGGTACGTGATAAAAGTAGCTCGCAACCCCTGGTACACATAAAAAATATAAAGTAAATATTCAGATAAAAAAAAAATTCAAATATATAAGTATGGGGCAAAAATACAATACCTAACAAGTTTATCGTATACTATATTATATATATGGCCATATGGGCAAGCACCGAACACATTTGTATATACAGAATATGTGACGTAGATAAATGTAGGATTGTATTGAACCAGCAGCCTCAACTATGCGGACCTTTAAGATATTTTTCGCGCACTAAAACCGAATTGTATACAACATTACTTACTTTATTTATACATTGTATTCTGTAAATGTACTTTATAACTTACTTGTTTTGTTTCTCTCGTCGAGAATATAACTAAAACTAAAAAACTTAAATTAATCAATTTCCATTGCATGTATATTTGTTGTTTCCTGGTATATTATTTTATATTACTATAAAATAATATACCAGGAAACCTATTCATGTATATTTCCAAATGATTTTGAAGCATTGTCATGAAAAAAACAATCAAAATCGTTTATTTTGTAAGATCTACATATATTTAAATCACCGAAAATCCCAAGAATTTTTATTCAAACTATATTGTCAATTATCAATAGTGATTACATTATGTAAATTATATTGAAGTAAGACAGTTAATCAAAGATTGAGTCTTTGAAAAATTTTTTTCATCTTACAAAGAAATCGAATAGTTTATTCAATTTAAACAATCGATATTAATTTAATATTGAAATAAAATATATATTATGCTTATATAATATATATTAACTATAAATTGTTTGTAAAATTAAAATTTTAAATAAATAAATAATAAATAAATTTTAAAATTTGTATATCTTTTAATTTTTATCAATACTAATGTAGGTAACTAAAAATAAAGGTATTAGGAATTTATTTTTACATTAGACGAAAAAGACGTTATTTTTTTAAATAAATATTGCCCAAATCCATATTAATTCACTGCTTGCGGGCGGTCAATAATTTTTAAAAACGTTAGTCGGTCCATTTCCAAAAGCCCAGTGGGTAAGGTTAACAGGTATATGATATTTGTTGACAATGTAATTCCACCTAAGGCTGTAAAATATTACGTACCTTTAACTGCCTGTAGTAGACGACACGATAAACCATATTCGAGTACACACACGAATATAATACACATTGGACCATTATTATTATTATTATAGTGTTCGTACTGCGCAGTTATTTACCTTGGACCACTCGGACCTCTTGTATATAGAAATAATTGTTGGAAATATCTTCTTTTTTTTTTTTTCTTACATTTTTCTTGTCCGTGTATACACGACAATATGACGCTGGGGCGTTGAATGTATTGTGAAACTGGTTCGGACTGCTGGCCGTGAGTGCGTATAGCCGCATTTCCCCGGGCTATTCGCGAAAACAAAAACACCACGACAGATGCTGCACAGTGCGCAGGTAAGCGATGTGCCGAGGAGGACAGAGGGATTTATTCTTATTATTACTATATGTGCGACGAAAACGAATAAACGAAAAAACCTATTGACGGAGCAGCAGATGTCGGTTAAGAAAGATCGAAATGTCGGTCGGGGGAAGAAAACAGGATTATTTTTCACATCTTTTCAATACATTTCTGCGAATGCCCGCGTAACCGCCGCAGCAGGTGGCCATTGGGGTGGTTCTCGGTAGGCCCACTTCACACGCGCACGCACGACCACACAATACACGTATAGGGTACATATTATACCAATGCATAGGTATATCGTCGTACACATTATACAGAGCGCTTCAGGAAGATTCGACAAATGCGATAAATTTTGTTCTATTCATATTATTATTTTTAATGATTTCATTTTTTGAATAAATATATTAACAGTACTCAATAGTATTAAGAATTTAATAATACTGCGTTATAGCGAAATCGCATTAAAATATTTTTATTTAATTTTTTTACGTTTGGAACTCAACAATAAAAATCTAAAATTTTATTGTACCATTAAAAATATTCAAAATAGTCATTTTGTTAACAGGATTTTAAAAAAAATTATATTCAAAGTATTCAAAGAATTATTATTAATGTTTGGTCATTGATTTTTTGTGATTTTTTAGATTTTTTAAAAATTTGAATTTGATAATTAAAATTATTGTACAGTTGTTGTACGTTCTATCAAGATTATAATAATAGGTTCTATCTAAAGTAGTGGTGTTATACAATATTATGACGTGATAAAATTATGCGACACACAATATTATTGTTAACTTTTACACAAACTTATAAACAAAAATCGTAGATGATCAACGGATAATCTTTTATTAAAGTTTTAAGAATCAAAATTCTTCTAAATATATCCGCATCACAAAATGGCTATTTTAAATTTTAATAATTCTAAATTCCACTAACAGTATAGAACAAAATTAAATAACAATATTAAATTTGGGTTCCGAAAACAATAAAACAACGTAATTTATTAACGTGAAAAATAACGAATAGAACTGCGGTTTTATTGCATTTGTCAAATCATCCCGAAACACCATATATATGGCTGTAAGTACATATGTATATATATAGAATCAGTAGTACATAGATGTCATAATAACATGTACATGGGTCCCGGATGTTGCTCGTCCAATGCACATATTGTGTTCACGACGTTATTATTTGATACGCAGTTAATAATTTTCATCTCTGCCAACTATACTGCGCCGGTTTACCTACCACGCTACACCCCCTGTTGATTCGTTTGCGATCTGGCGATCTGCGTGGTCTTTAGTTCGGCGAACGTATAATTTTATACCTGCACAAGCAGGTATAATGTGGGTTGCGTTCTATAGGCCAACCCGTGTACCGTAAACCGAAACAAAAGTACCTCTATTGTACAACTATATAGGAGTATAATATTATATAGGTACGTTATTATATTTCACTATACCATTGGTTTTTAGTTTTTTTTTTTTTTACAATCATCAGCACACTCTGTATGCGCGCTATGTTTATACAACATTTTGTAAAGAACACCAATCCCCCGGCTATATATACACAACCCTTATGATGTTATTTTTTTTTTTTTTTTTTTTTTTGTCATTATTTAATTACCCGAAAAAGACCACTGCAAAATTATATATGTATATGTACTGCAGTTTTAAAACCTTAGGCTGCCTTATATCTTTGCAGTATTCAACGGGATAATTTTCGTATAAGGAGACTTAGGCAAGATTAAGAAGGACGACACTTCAATATTCGTACAATAATGAGTGCATGTGTGTCTCTGTAAGGTACATTAGGTGTTAACTTCCTTGAGTTATGTCCCGTTAATCGGGAACGTATGTAGGTATACACATCGGGAGAGAAATAATGGAAAACACTGCTTTTGTAATTTTATATATTATGATTTACCACAAAAATATTGAATTGACGCTAAATACCTAAAATAGTATAGGTACGAGCTTATATAATTATATTTGTTTAAGTATGTAAATATGTAACTACTATAAGTACTTGATATTAAAAATATCATATTATTATTATTAATTTTTTTTTTTTTCTTGAATGTAAATATCTTATGTAGTTGATGAGTATATAGGTATGATAATATAATAGTAATTTAATGCGAAAAAAAACATTTACAATAAATAATATTATGAATCGCGTCGATTATTACGATGATGAAAAACTTTAAAATACGATTGTAATAATGTAATAATAATATTATAATATATACTGCGTAAACCCGTTAGTGACTTTACAGCAAGTCGCTAGAGGATATATAATAAAGGTTCAAAAGTAATAATATACAATAATCAAATAATTACGTAATCGTTACAGGAAAAACAAAATTATAATTATTCGTAACACTAATCTATAATAATAATATGGATTATTACAATAATGAAACGCCCTAACACGGCTATAATATTGTACGCGTTAACATAATAATAGTTAAGATATAGTATTGTGAAATTTTGTGTATTTTATAATACACCTGTAGGCGGTCTATCAACTCAGCCATTATAAGATACATTTAATAACAATTAAACATTGTATAATAATATTATTATGTAGTTATATTATTATCGTCATGACGGACAAAAAAAAAAAAAAAAAATCAACAAACGCGATTCATAACAACCGACGTCTAAATAGTTAACAACAATATCGTATAAGTATACCTATATAGAATATATTATTATGTTTAAAGGACTGTAGTAGTAAACAACGAAATTTGAAACGCATGGTATGGTTAACGGTGAAAAACAATTTTTTCACCGACTTCAGCAGTTTATAATAAGACGATCATTTTGAATCGATAAAAACAATGAGTACAATAATATTAATGAAAATAATAATAATAAAAAAAAAATATATTAGAAAATTGAAAAAAAAAAATGTATTTATTACTAACGAATTTATAATTAATTAGTCTCGGAAATTGGGGTATAAAGCGGTTTATACCGAGTTTTTATAAAGCATCATTTTTTTTTTTCGTCCTATAGTAAATACGCTTAGACGTAATACGTACATTGTTGTTCGTACGAAACTGTACTATAGAACAATAATTATAAACTCGTGCACGTTTTAATCACACACATGGAAGATGGGGGGGGGAGGAAACATCGAAAAACATTTTGGAACATCATTAACACTATACCTATTATTATTATTATTGTTGCAACAACAACACACCGAGCAGAAATAATATTATTTTTGGCATTTATTACGAACCGTTGTTGCACATTTATTATTTAATTGCATTGATTACTAATCGCGCGGCGACAACATCATGTAATATTATTCGCATTTGCTGGCCCAGCGTTGTTGACCGGTATTGTTGCGCGGACGGACGTTTTAGCGATCTCGTTTGTGTCGTTATCGTAAAATCAATCATCGAAACGGCCGTGTACTTCGCGCGAACCGCGTTTTATATTATTATAATAGCGCATAGTCGGCGGAAAAGGCTCGCGCGAACATCCCGTCGAACGCGTAATTATCGCGGCGACTAAAATCATTTACGTCCGTGACATGTCCGCTGTTGTATATCATTATAGTCATACGAAAACACCGGATTAGGCAGCGGGAATCGGGGTTTTTTTTTCTTCTTCTCTCGAGGCGGAAAAGGGTCGACGAAATAAATCATGGTGAAATATCATTGCGCGGATCTTTTATAAACACGCGTCATTCGGATAGACGAGGTGCAAAATTTGAATATTTCTCGACCGAATATATATTATATAGATCAGGTCCGACGGTGATACGAACTTTTACCGTGATTACGATGTACGGAGAGGACTGGGCCGAGCGAGACGCGCAGAACGTTTTTCCGATTGATGTATCATAATATTATGTATGTAGGTAATATTATTATGCACATGAAAAAACGGCGAGTCATAAAATCAATCAACAATTGGTCCAACCGCGGATGTTAATATGGTAAAATTGTCGTGTACAAGTAGACGATGATTTATTATTGTATTTGCGACGGGACGAGAAGGTGAAGAGACCGCCTCGGCCGGTACTGCAGCTGCGTCGGTATTATAAACATACTCGAATGGCTTGAACGTTGGTGATATTCATAATTAATAGTAGGCAACAATCAGTAACGATACGCGCGACGTGTTCGGAAAGAACATATTAACATCATTCGGGTACACGAATAAGAACTATACGCGATCGCACGCGAGTCATAATATTATTATGAAAATAAATAGTGATTTTATTTCGGAGAAATTCGTAAAAACTCTCGCCTTACTCCGATAATGACGTACGTTAACTATATGCAAGCCTGAACTATAACTATAACTACCTACGTATAGGTATCGCAAGTACAAAAAAACGAGTTGTATACGAGTATTGTGCGAATCGCACGGATTCCGAATTTTTCGAACATTTAATGTGCCGGCAAACACCAACGTTCCCGGTTGAAAAATGCGTTGATATTATCAAAAAAATGACTTGTTTCAAGAAAACTTTATGGATTATTATAATATAAACGCTGTTTATGATTACGAGAAACAATATATTTAACGACGCGATAAGATTTTTCGAGTTTTTCTTTTTTTTAACGTTACATAGAGGTAACAGAATATATTAAACAACACGGACATGAAAACCGTCGGATGTGATGTATGTACTGTTATGATTATGTAGATTATGCTGCACAAAAGACAACGTTAATTATTATAATCATTGTTATTCGTACCTAATATACACGTATATATTATTATAATATTTATATTATATGTATGTATATATATATATATATACATATGGTGGCACGATTTACCCTCACAACGACTAGATCTATACACCAAATGACAATATTTTTCGGTAGTTTTAAATGAGGTCGAATTGGATAATGCTAATAGCATTTATTTATATGTATATATGTATTTATACAGACAGCGTGTTATGAGATGAAACGTTCACGACAATTTATAATTATGTATGGGGCTCACTCGTTAAGAGGCTTATAATAATTATTTCAACAAACGTTCCACAAATCAAAACGTACGTCAGACTTACATGTAACTAGGTGTATGTAAATGATCTAAACTAATATATATTATACACTATAAATAATTATTAAAACCAATAGAATATTACAAGCTATTTAGAGTTATTTATGTACAAAATAATACGTGAAAACGAAATAATTAGCATATTGTATAGTATGTATGCGCTGTATATATGTGTGTTTATCGGAAAAATTAAAATTATACAGGGTGTTTAAACACTGTTCCAAAGTTTTTAAATGCCCTGTAGTACGCGAGAGAGCAAAATATTATTTCAGTACGTTTATCTACGCGCCAGCGTCGAATGCAAAAATATTCATTAACAGCAGATAGATTTTATAATAATAACAGTAGTAATAATAATAATGACATTAGTAATAATATTAATATAGTATTAAGTAAATACAGATATACTCTGCTGCGTATATCATTTTAATTTTAATAGGAATGACATTTGAAAAACGATATTATTTTAGACATAATATTTAAGGAGTAATGATGAATGGCAATAACATCGAAGCAGATATTAAAAATGTTGGTAGGTTTGAATACGGGCTGATCAAATATTGTTATGGAATGCAATAATTGTTTTTATGGCTGCAAAATGTATTACGTTTATATATAAAATAATAATAAAATAAATAAATAATAACGAACATAAAATGAAAGTAATATATTATTATCAAAGTTAACATTTCTTGTATATGTAAATATTGTACTGTCTCTAGTTTTTTTTCTGTCGTTCAAACGGCAAAATAACATTTTAATAATGAGTATTCCTATGATTTTGATATTTTAGAGGTATTGTAAAGAATAATAGTTGTGATAGTAACTATACATTCTAGAATAAAATGCAAAAAGTTACATTATCACGATAAAAAAAAAAATGTAATATACGTATACATCTAGATAATATATATATATATATATATATATAGATATATATATATATATCATAGTAATTAATAAACATACATGTTCATGAAAAAGCTATTTTTTTGTGCGAGCACCGAAACTAAAGTTATGATTATTATTTATTACATTGTAGTGATTTAATATGTATGAATATATATAAAAAAAAGGTCGTTCTTTTACTGACTTATGTAATATATCATCAAAAATAGCAATAAGAAGGGTTGATAAACAATATTTTGTTTGTAAATTATGTACAGTTCAACACTTCGAAAACAGCGACGAAGGCGAATAATGAAATAATAATAAAAATGATGATAAATTACCATAAACAGAAATCAACGGGTCTTATCCTACGGGGTGGTGTCCATGCAGGCGGGCATGTAACAACACCGACAACGAGTCTTTAACCGCGTGGTACATTATGTTCTTGATCTGCAGTTTATCTTCGTGATTGCTATGGTTACTGGACAGACCGCGGAACTCGTTCATTAATCGGAAACACTGAGATACGTTCTCGGGCGACACAAAGTCTTCGGCCACCTTGATGCAGTTGTGTAGATTTTTCACCTGCGGACGACGAAAAACATTAAACGTTTCGCGTCAAGCGCCATTGTATTGTACAAAATATAGGTGCGCGTGTGCACGACGTAACAAGTAATAAATAAACCAGGGCCAGCAATGTTCAATTTTTCGTGCCACATACACGAGGAGCATTAGGTAAACGTTTGCAACCTATACGACGTATGGTCGGACGCAGTTATACGGCCTGTGCCGTTCTAAAAATGTATGAAACGGTATATCATACGCAGAATTATAGAGAAATGATGTAATTTTTTGCCCGCACTTGCAGGTGTATGTACTCGTGGTGTATGCACTGCAACCGTTTCTACGATATTAATTGTTTGTGTAAACATAACTGTTTTTGTGACCCAAATTAATAGGTATACGATTTTGTTGCAGGTACTATAGTATTATAGCATTCCAAATTTCGTAGTACGCACATTTTACTTTTGCATTAGGTACATGAAGAGCATCACGTATACTAATGCACAATACACACACGACTTAAGGCCCGTACAGCGATACCGTATTCGAGTGGGAGTGGGGTGAGGGGGTAGTAAGTGGATCGGCTATTAGTAGCTAAATATTTATATAGTATATAGTTCCATTGCGAGGGACGTGTTATTTTCCAGTTATCAATGTGCGGTTATACTGTATATTGTGTGACAAAGGCGAAAAGTGAGCGATTGTTTAGTCGCGGGCGAGGGCTGCATTTCACACCAGACTATCAAATCGCCTTCCCGCACGAACCCCACACAAACTCTATTTTTTGTCACGCCCTATTATTACTACGAAAATCGTCGTTCGAAAAAAAAAAATAAAAAAGGAAAAAATGTCTAGTCACGCCTTGCTAAATACACTATTCCACGAACTGGTCTAACCGTGCGTAATAGACGATTAAATATACTTAAATTGCATTTAATACAAAACAGCATGAGAGTAATCCACATACTGCGGCAAGGGCTGTATACAGGAGAACCCAACTACTAGGAATCGCGGCATAGTAGATATAGAAACGTTAATCGTGTACATTTGATGTATATTTATCCATTCTGAACATTTATTTTTTTGCGGGCCATAAAGTAGTTTTACCGCCCTGCTACGGTTGTAAACTAATATTATATTTACCGCACGTTGGACGGAGAAAACTTTCCATCGAATTTACTCGCATCGAAAATTAAACTTTTGGCGCAAGCATATAGATAATAAAAAAATTGATAGTCTGATGGGATTCGCTCATATTGCTATAATAAGGGGTCGACTGCCGGAATAGGGAAAAGAGAAAGACTGCTTGTTCATTCCAGTATGATAAACTCTCATGGCCTATCCATTATTTTATTATCTATGAGTGTCAGGCGTGACAAAAATTTAATTATAATACCAGGGTAAATGGTATTGTTAACACGGAGCATTCGTATACAGTGTCCCATCAAGATCTGACAAATGCAACAAATTTTATTCTAATCAATATTTTTTAATTTTTCTTTTTATGTTTCTTTTAAATTTTAGATTTTTCAATAAAATTATTATTGTTGGATGAAAAATATGTTAATTATAGTGCTAAAGCATGATAATTAGATTAAAAAAAAATTAAAACGTTGAACAAAACAAAAGTTATCGCATTTGTCAGTTCTCCGTGGCACACCCTGTGAACGGGTAAAAAAAAAAAAAAATTACGAGTACGATTGAACACAACAATCACGGGTGCGTACCTGGTGCGGTGCTCCAGCCGGGATGAATATAGCATCGCCGAGACATTGCAGGATCGCGTAACCCTCAACACCGTATTCCTTGTACAGCCTGGCCCTGAGTTCTGCGTCCAAGTACGAGGACTGATCGTGAATGGGATCGTGGTTGGGCTCCAGCGGTTCGCCGCGCTCGGCGCTCACCTTGTTCAGTAGATCGCGTATGGAGTCCGCGTCCCTGGAATGATACACGTGCCACACCGCGCCCGGTAACTCTCTGGGCTCGCGGGCCCGTCTCCGGCTAGCTATATCGCAACCGGCCTCGTCGACCACACGATACGCTTCTGCAATACAAACCAAACATTGTTGTAGCATATTATTGATGTATATTGAGCATTAATTATTATTGATATATATAATATAGCGAACTCTGAAACCGCCACACGATATGATGTGCACGAAGAGTGGGGGACTGTTCACTCGTATGCGGTTAACATTATTTTATATTTATATATTATCGTTAGTATACCTCTTAACAAAAAAGGACTGTACTCATACGTATATGTAGCAGGGAACGGATCTGGATGCAATTGGCATTATTTCTGCTTTCCAAGCAAAAAGTTCATTTCATAAATCAGAGAATTATTTTGCATTTCATTGCACTTATCTGCATTATTAAGACTTTTTTACCAAGTAAAACATTTTTTTTTCGATACTTTATAGCGCATTTTTATGTTTTTAATCATTTTTACATAAGAATGGATAAAAATTGACCAAAAATTAGTTAAAAATAATAAAATGATATATTATTTGTTTTGCCTAGTTGCACTTGTTTTTATGTTGTTTTTTTTTTATGTTTTTATTGATAGAATAAATGTGAATCTAGCTATAATTGCTACTTAAATATATACTATACATACAACATACATACAAGCAACTAGATAAAAATAAGCTATTTATCTTAATCATAATTTCGTATTGCAGAAAATAAGGATTTATACACTAAGAAAACTAATATTTTCAAAGTTAAAAATAATTTTAAGAGCATTTTTCAAAAAAAAAAAAAAATGTATTAAAAGAGCGTCAAATCATATTTTTCTAAAGTATTTTGCTTGTTTTTTAGAGCATTTAAATCCGTTCTCAACTCAGGTGTGTCATATGTGTTATTGTATCATATTTATACATAAAACACAACATTGATTATTATTGAGTAAAAATAAAAGTCATACTAAACGAATAATTGGTAAAACGAATTAATTCAATGCGTTTTTGAATTAATATGAACTATTTTATGGGATAAGAAATTACCTAATTATAACCGTTGTAATAAGTTCATTCAGTACTACTTATGTTTTCAAGCGAAACAGTTTTCATAGAAGCGTTGTATGAGCTTACTTTTTTTCATGTGCCAATATGTAAAAGTAGTTAAACTAACCCTTTATACGCCAGTCGACATCCGGCTCGTTGTTAATTTCTCCGTCATCGTTGTGCGTGGGGGACACGAAAACCATAACATTTACAGCATCAGACACGTCCAAATGTAGATTGGTCGTGCTCATTATCGGTCTGCCTGTGCTTGGTTTTCCAGCGTGTCCGTAAGCGGAATACATTTTTGGTCCGAGGTCTGGTCGCACAAAGCACACAGGCAATCTGGCCGCCAAGTTAAGTTTTCCATCACGTTGCGTATAATCCTTTAGCGGCAACGCAGTCATTAAATCGTTAAATCTATAATTAATTAATACGTAATTAATGACGAACAAATATAATGGCTAAAATTGTGCTCATAAACGGTTACCTTTCTGGTAATGTTTCGGAAAAATCGGCAGCCACCGGCCAGTCTTTTAGTTTCAACAACATCTTTTTACCGTCATCATCCGTTATTCTTTTGGATTCGTCTAGGAAACCGTCCCAAAACTGTTTCATCGATTTTCCTTCCACAACCATACCGGTAACGCAGTCAATCAAGTCGTTAGAAAAATTGCCAAAGTCACGGCAAAACGAACTCGGAGTCCACAAATCCGGACTTAAACTTTTACCTACGTCACTAACCAATACCGGTTGCCCTCTTTTCCATTGCTCCTGCAAGTACACGGTCGGCATTATTATTACGGTCGCCTATTGTATTTTATTTTACGTGCAACATACATATATTGACTTTAACACACGTATCGAACACTCAATTGCCCGAAAACGATTTGATTAAACCTGAACAATATTTGGATTATAATTTACCTGAAATAAGTCACTATTTGTAGGATCCTCGGGATCCAAAAGTCTTAGCAGTTTTCCATTACATAGCCACAAATGAGGATTGTCTGGGAAGAGTTCCCGGCTTTCCGATAACGTCATAACGCGTGGGGGTAAAGATTCGCGTGGAATTGTTCTTAGATATCTATTTTTCTTACGAACAAAATGTTTCAGTTTGGAACTTTTCGCGGAAGAGTTTGCTTCAACACGTCTACTGTTCGAGGGCTGCGAGATAGGTACAAACAAAAATTGACAATTTATTAATTGGATTATTAATTTTTAATATTTTTAATATTTAATTATTAATTTATTAGTATTGGTTTTTTTTATATCTTACCCCAGCAATTTGTGGTTCAATAATAACATTAGCATTTTGAGAGGAACTGCTACTCGAGCTTTCGCCAAAATTACTTTTAGAACTGCTCTCAGGCTTTGAAACATTTTCTAATTTTTCAGAAGCGACATTATTTTTCTCATCATCCTCATCAGAGCTGCAATCATTCTTCGAAAAATAAAGTAAAAAATTACAAAATAATATAGTAATTATCAATTCTTACATTATAATAAATACTTAATAAATGGCTAGATTTGTGGAATTACACATAAATGAAAAATGCACATAGTATATTACAAGTAGGTGATGGGGCGAATTCATCTACTGCAATACAATATTGTACAATAATTATCTATTTTTCTTATTACATGCATATATTATCTTACTAGTTTTTTTCTTTTTACTAATGTTGTAATTCATAATATTAATTTAACAATAAGTCTAAACATCAAATATCTGAAACTTTTGATGAAATAATAACAAAATCAATCACCTATGTTCTATTATGATACAATGGCCTCTTATTACACGACTGAATTATTTATTTAATAACCATCACTATAAACGTTTGTGATATTTGAACTAGGTATAAATAAATATCGATGCACAGCTAATAATAAACTAATACGAATAATCAATGAGATCGATTGTTGTAATATACACTATACCGATAAAATAATAATAAATAGTTATTAATTGAACTAATATAGAAGGTTAGAATATGCGTGTACATTCTACAATTGTACATAGTAAGCATATCAAAATAAAATGAGAATGCGAAACGCTCCTATGTTAAATAACTAACGCTGGGATTTTAATACAAATTATATATATTTTTAGTTGTTTTATAATTGCTTTTTTGAAGTAAAAAATTGGTCTTATAACCAATTTTAAATAAAATTTAATTTTTATCATGTTTATAGTTAGAATTATTATAGCGCTTTTTCACTTTTAAGTGCAAGTATAATACACTACCTACATAATTTTTTATTTGTTGCGAATAACGGCAATTTATAATGAATTTACATAATCCTAAAAATTTTGTTGGAACTTGTTTGATATCTTTAACTAGGTAATGACATTTTAAAATATATAATTCGTTTCGAAACATAACCATAAAAATGTATACTAATTAAATATTAAATTGAACAGAGGGAATCATCAAACGAAAAATGTGAAAAGTATATTAATAGGCATATTATATTAAACTTTCAAGTACTACATGCATTTTTTTAAGTTTTGGGAGCATCAAATTTTCAGTTAGTTTATAATATTACTGTCTGATAATGAATACCTCAAATTTTAATAAAAATTATTATTCAACCATAATTTTTAAAAAGTTTTAAAGAGTTAGGTTTTCTAAACAACCAAATATTCATATTTAGTTTGGCAACGTATTAACATTAAGTTACAAAAATTTTAAATATAAAATTTGAATTTTATTATTTCGATTTGATTAATACATTTGAAATTAAAATTTGTCAAACGTGTATTAAGAAGTATATAAACGCAAGTTTTTTAATTGCGATCCGAATCAAAAAATTGCAAACCTATAAACATCAAAACTCCGATATTATATCGAACAATATACGTTTCATGAATTTACGATTTATAGCTGGATTACTTACTTTTTAGTTATATACAAAGAGAATACGCAACAAAAAAAAGTAAATAATTTCACTTTAAGACCTAATAAATTAGAATTAGAAAAAAATCCATTACTTTAATATGCTATTAAATTTGTAAATAATTTTTTTAGAAAACATTTTATACTTATGAAAGGAAATTCGATATAGGTACTAAATGACGGAGAATGTTTTGGTATGAAACAGTTTATTTTATGAAATTTGAGACTTTAGTTTAACCAGCAAACTCTGTCTTTTAATATGTTGTAAGTCACACCAAGTCAATAGTTATTTAATACTTTATTAAAAACATCATTTTTAAGGTAATTTATAAGTATTTACTTTTTACGTGATATATTTGTCATATTTTGGACGAGTTTCGAAATAGGTCATTGAAGTTTATTTAGCAAAATTAAAAAATAAAATTCCAAGTAACTTTATCAATCAATATTAATAACGTTCAACTATATTATAAATGTGACTATGTTTGTAAATGAAAATATAATAAACAATAACTATAAGAGTACCTATAGTAATGTCAAAAAACTGATTTTCGTATTTATTATTATTATTATTAATTATGTTAAACTAAACTGATATATCGAGTATTCAATCAGTTCGACAATAATAGCAAGTTTTAGTATTAAAATTTGTTTTATAAATCCCACATAGTATTCTAAGACAAAAAATTCAACATTTACACTTCAAACAGAACTATTAAAATATACGCCATGAATGTTTGTACAATTATATTTGCTAAAATTATTTACATTTAAAAAATGTTCAATGTTTTAATCAATCGAAAGACGTAGATTCGTTTTTATGCACGTGTACTGTGTAAATAAAATGTATAATATTTCTAAATAATAATACCTCTTACTTAATACCTCGACTTTTAACTAATTACATTTTAAGTATTATTAAAATTAAATTACAAAGACGCACATAGGATACTTTTGAGAAACAGGAGTACTATCAATCAGACACGTAGATTTAAGTCATTGACAGGATAAGAATACGATTGTTACGTTAATTTTTGTTAAATTTACAGAAAACACAAAAAAAAGAATTATTCGAAAATCTTTACATTAATTCTTGTGTTTTAAAAAAATGCATCCTTCATTAACTCATTAATTCATTAAACATTTAAATACATCGTTCAAAGATATTTTGAATAATAAACAACATAACGTTGTGTCGAATTCGAGAGAGTAAGGAACTTACAAAAATATTTCCATCATACACGTGTATAAACTGCACAATGGTTCGTGATTGGAATTACAAGATAAACAATGAGCAAAACGGAACGAAGAGATGAGATTAAAGAGTGTTCAAACAGTATTTACACTTATGAAAATACCAAAGTATGTCTGTCTTAAATAAAGATATTTACCATTTGCTGAGGAAAAGGATGACCCGGGCAACCGCATTCAATCTCAATATTCCACTGCTTAGAGACTTCGTGCAAATTAGAGTAAACGATGTTCATCGAGTCACCGGCCACAATTTGTGTTAACATGAGTTTCTCGATGTCGTGGTTTTGTTTACTGTTGCAAGTTATCCACATGAACGTGTCCTTTTCACGTAAATCCTTTTTGGTCATGTTCGATGCGTTTGGCGACACCGCTGTGCCATTGAGTCGCGCCTGAACAGTTTAAGTATTAAATGCCGTACAAACAAACATTTAAAATTATACGTCTCTATTGTTCACACATAATTTAAGTTTAAATTTGTCAATTATTATTGGTAACATATTGGCACATAACTACATTTATAGAGATGATTTAATATTATCCAACATAGATAATATTCTTTCAATGAAACCATTTTTTTTTTTAATTGAGCAATATTAAAAAATGTTAATAATATAAAGTACTATACTTTTTTTTATTAAAGCGTCTCCATAATACAATAATATTGTAGATATAAGACATCAATATTCACTTGTATACTGTATTTTAAGAGAGAGAGATATCAAGAGAAAATTAAATATGATCATTTTGTAAAAACATATATATATATATATATATATATATATATCTTTAATAATGACTAAATTGTTTTACATCATTGAATTTAATATTCAACGGGTATATACTTCTCTTAAATAATAGCGTATTTAATAACAAAGAATATAACATTTTAAATTACTTCTTTTATAAATTGAAATATGAGTACTTATAAGTTACGGTTAATATTCAAAATACTAACTTAAAAGTAAATGTACACAAAATTTATTTGAATTTTATATTTATGTCTTAATTTATATGAATTGCATCACTTAAAAAAAAGCGAAAACAGAGTTTTCTTAAAAAAGTATATTTCTAGTGCTTTAGGTTTATTCCTTTCAGTTCTTCACTAATATAAAACAGTAACTTCTATGAAATATTATTTAAACAATATCTACAATTGTAAGAAATATATTTGTGTTTGAACTAATATAATTGTAGCACTGGAATACAACTAATAAACCAAAATAACGTACAAGTTAAAAATTTAAACTTTCGTGCTCAACTTTTATTCCTAATGATTACCTATAAGAGTTATTAGAAAAATACTTACTCTGACACAGTCAATGCAAACTCCAAAACCACATTTTTCACACGCCCAGTGGTAATTAAAAATAGTTGTAAGACAAACATCGCACATTTCCCTAACACCATTAGCAGCTTTTTTCCACGCTACAGGTTTGTCTGTCAAAGGAAAGAAATAATAATTTTTTGCCTTTAAATTTTCGCGTGATTATAGTTACCCCGAAAGAATGGTGATAAATATAGAGCCTTATTTTCTTCTTTCACTAAATAACAAAATTGACGACCGGCTTCTATTAACACTTTTTTCGCGACTTCGATACCATATGTTGTTGGTGGAAACTTTGAGTTGGGCATCCAAAGATTTAGATCATCCTATAATATGAATATAATTTGTTAATTAGTTATACACTTTTAACTGAGTCATTAATATAAGAAAAAATAAAATAAAACAAATATAAAATAAAATAAAAAATAAATAAATATAAAAAAAATAAAAAAATAAAATGAATATGTACATAATTGTGTAATTTCATAAAAAAAACACTTAATATATACGATTATTTATAGCCAACCTAATTATAAAAATGAATAAAATAATAAACTTATTATTTTTAAAAATTATATGTAAAAAATATACATACATAATATAAAGGTGAAGCTTGGAGTGTTAAGAGTTGTACGACCAAAGTCTTGAATTATAAAATAATATTATGAAGTAATCCACAACATTCGCAATTATTTTGACTTTGTGAATTACCTGGTAATGAATTAATTTTATAATTTGAAACCGGTCGTATACAATACACAACTCATAATACTCCAGGCTACGCATTTATTTATTTATTTCTCTGTGTTACTTATTTATGTATATATAATTATTTCGAATACCTAATATAATAATATATATATTATTTTATTAATTTTTATAATTAAGTTGGTTTTTAGTTAATCATATAATATAAAATATGTACCTATATATATAAATATATATAATAAACATATTATATATTTTATTTTATTTTATTTTTCTTACAAATATTTACGAGTACTAACTGTTTACAAATTTTCGTTTTATTTATCACATAAATATTTGATTTTTTTTTGTACTCACCACAGTTACATCTTTATAGGGGTCAGGAAATCCAGCATTCATAAACTGTCCACCTCTGTTTGTGAATAATCGCCGAAATGCGTAGAATCGGCAAAATATATTATCAAGGTCATCTTGTGTTGTAATTTCTTTCTTTTTTTTGCTTAAAAATATACGACATTCTCTGCATTTGTGTATTTTAGGACCAACGTTTAAACATGGGCCGGATTGAAAAAAACCAATTGTTTCATCATCATCATCGTCTTCAATTTTACCTTTTTTTAAAGGAATACTTACAACAACTTTAGGTTTTCTCCCTCTTTTTTTTGGAATTTTAATTGGTGGAACTTTTTTTTCTACCGCAAAATCTGAATCCTTATCACTTTCCGTAGTATTTTCTGAAAATACTTTTGAATTAGAATTTTTTCGTTTTTTAAACTTTTTTTTTCCGTTGGTCGATGATTGACGTTCTATGTCCGACTCAAATGGAGACATCTCTACAGATACTTCTTCTATATGAACATTATTTTCTGATGCACTTTTTGATTTTTTCCTTTTTTTCACAATTTCACATACTAATACAGGTGGGGTATCATTAATTTGAGAAAAAGAGTTTGATGAACTTTGATCAATGTTAACGCCTGCTTCTTTCAAATCCTCAGCCCACTCATGGCGTTGCAGCCAAGCTTTTTTCAATTTATGATGATGAGGTTTTGAAGTTGTTTCAGTATATATAGCGGGCATAAGAACTGGCGGCGGAGTAGACGGAGAAGAATCGCGTGTTATTAAATTTGGCGTCGAGATAATCGACGAAGGTGTTGTCGAGACCATTGTTGAAACAATAGTACATGGTTTGTTTTTTGATGTTGCAGTTGGGATAATTTTAGGAATATCTGTTGTAATAGTGGCCGCGATAGTTTTTGTAACGGTAGTTGGACTAACTATGAGCTTAGTCAATGGAATAGAAGAAGATATGGAAGTTGTGATAGCTGTTGGATTGACCACAGGGACGATTGCACTAGCAGATGGGCTTGTTATTATATTGCTACGTGGAATAGTTTCTGTGATTGTAGTAACTGATTCAATCTGTGATTGAATAACTAGTGAATTAGTCGATGAGAGAGCCGTAGAGAGAATTGTTGATTTTGTAGTTGACGCGCTTATCAGTGCGTTCGTTGATGCACTAGTATTATGGTCAGACAAAGAAATCTCTAAAACGTTCAAATGTTTAGTCTTGTCATTAGTATTTAAATCACATTTGTTTGCAGTATTTTGAGGATTTTGTATGATATGGTTGTTGCCAGTATATAATAATTGTAAAGGAACTTCGGTTTCGGGCGTATCTGATTTGAGCGATCGAGTATTACGCGTTACAGCTAGATCTAATGGTTCCATTTGGAGATCATCGACTGGTACTGGTACAGGTACAAACTCCGGCAGAACACTAGTCATCACGGCATTTAAATGAGCTGGAGGAGGCGCGTTTTCATCTTTTTGAGCCGAAGTCAGAGGAGGATAAAATGCATAGCGACCATGCGTATTTAACAACGGACCAGGATGATGTGTTTCTTGAGAAATGTGAACTTTTTGTTGACTAGTGATTGCAGAAGGTCTGGAATAAAGCATAGGCTTTGCTTCTATTGGTTCTATTTTATAATCTAACTTGATAGCGGGAACTGAGAGAATAGTAGGAGTACGATTGTTAACATAACCTGTTGGTGGTGGTTGAGTCGGTGGGTTTTTATAAGATGCCTCATTTCTGACTATTACCGATGAAGCAGAAGCAACATATCCTTGACTTGAATTCATGTATGGAATATACGAGATCATATTTTTATGGTTACCACCTTCGTTGGCATTTACTGATATATTGTCATGATCGTAGTTTATATTAGGAACGGCGCGAGCTCTATAGTTATCTTGTAGCTAAAATAATAATAATAATAATGACGATTATTATTATTAATTCGACAAATATGCATAAATACCTATTAAATAAGTGTGTACGAATAAATTAATTGAAAATTATTGTTAACGTTCCTAATATTTTTAAAAACATTAATCTTTATTTAAAAACGCGAGAACAACATGATGAATGAACAAATGGATGGAAATATTAATAAAAATTATAGATTTCTATCCTCAAATTACTTAAATTTATTACTCCTACATCGTATTAATAAATTCAGAAAGTGCCTGTATATTAAACGCAAAAAATGTATTAAAAGTATTATGTATTATGTAAGTAAATGTATTAAATATACATTAAATGTACATCTTAATATTATCGGAAGTTTATTTATATATAAATTGTACTTTGTATCAATATATTATTATCCGTCACACTAATATGATCTGCATATAAACTTGTTAAATTTGTTTATTATAATTATTGAAATCTTAAGAAAATACTTTCAAATAAATATTTTTAATAACGATTAGGTCAATACATAAATGTTAATGAAACTCAACTTAGCAGTAAAATGTTACAAATGTTCAACATTTTATTTAATGTTAAAAGTTTCTCATACGAAGAAATTAGTTAATTTACGAACTCTATTTGTATAACCTAATAAGTAATAATATAATAAATATTATAACTAGGGCTGTGAATTTATAGGAAAGTGCATTTTTTTTTTTTTGGTAATTGTAAAACATAGCTTTGTAAGTACATAATTTGAATTATGTAACTACGAATCCATCTATAAAACTTTTATTTTGCATAATTTTGCATTTTTTGATGTTTTTAATTTTTTAGGTTATTTTTTTGCATTTTTAGGTCATATTTTGCTTTTTTAGTTCATTTTCTAGTATGCTTAATCAAATACCATGAATTGAAATGTTTGAAAACATTTATTTTTATTTTACACAGGCTGTATATTATGTCAAATTTATATTTGAATAGCATTAACTTAATGCAAATTTAAATTAAAATGCAATTAACATTATTATTATTTTTTTTTATTAAATAAACACTTTTCCGTACTAATATATAATATTAATATAAATATAAATTACAAATATAAATTTTATACTATAATTTTTGGCATTTTATATTCCTTTTTTTTTGCATTTGAATTGCATATTTTGCATTTTAAGTGCATATTTTATTGCATTTTTTTGATATTTCAAATGCATTTTTTAAGGTTTTTTGTACATTAATTCACAGCCCTGATTATAACCGTACATACCCGAGGCTTTATATATATTTAACATATGTAATGTGATATATTTTTTTTGTGAATTAAATGTTTTTCAAAGGAGATATATGTATGTCAAGTTTAATACAATTATAGAAAATTATTTATGAATTATTTTAAACTATAAAGCAAATTTAAGGTTGATAAAACTACAACAACAAAACTAAAAACAAACAAAAACTACACACAGGCACACATAGCCGGTAGACAATTTATCAGCGAGTTTTACTCACAACTTTTGATTTTGAACATTTAATTTAAAATGAAATCTTTACGAATTATTTCAGGTTACATTTACTTTTTTCATAAATGAGTAATAAATAATAATTTTATTTCAAAATCTCTACAAAGATATGATATCTTTATTAATACTCACGGTCGAAGGTGGTCTAGAAGACGTTTGTTCAATTAGCGCCAATCTAGATGGAACATACTGCAGGTTCTTCTTTTCTTTCCATTCTTCGCGATTGTTGGTTGTTGGGAGTGAAGGGGGTCTTAGTTGGGACGCGTCTTCAATTGTATGCCCTTGGACTTGGCTTAGGTACACATTTTTCGGCGGGATAGGTAAATTCGATATCCAGTTAGTTCTCTGATAAAATCAATATTTAAATAATTAATACATACATACATACATACATATATAGAGTATAATATTTTCAGCAATAATCTTACTTAATAAAATTAACGATATAGGACAATTATTAATTGTTGGGTTTTAGTTAAATGGATATTTATTTAATCAGTTTACCAAAATATTAATTCGTAAATTAAAAACTAAATACTATTATAATATATTATAATGTAAGTACGAAATAGCGGGTTTGAATAAATTGCATTACAGTTTGAACAAGGTCCAATAATAATACTGTGAATAAATATTTGTTCAGATATTATAAATATTTATGTAATTTATGTACCTAATGAACCCGTAATACATAGAAACTACCTATATAGAATTATTTCAAAGTTGTATAAACGTAAACTTTCGTCCCTTTAATTTTTTATTTTTAGAGAGGTAATTCTCAGCATGCTTGCTACCAAAATCTTTATACCTAACCGAATACAAAGATATACGCTTGTGCATTTCTACAATTTACCGTAAAAGCAAAATAAACCGTAATGGAGATACGTTCCATTCCCAATCCAATCAGCCATAATATTCAATAAACGCTACACAATTAAAGGATATATTCTCTGAAGTACAAAATTCCATTATCCGGTATTTTATAGAAATATACTCTACGCACAATGCAGAGAAATAGAATGCAATGAACCCTTTACAAACATTAGTTAAGTATTGTACAGTATGAATACTGTTTGTTATCATAATGTATCAAATCAAATTTATGTATACAAGGTCATTCGTTTGAAATGTCACAGAATATATTTAGCAATTGCATTGATGATTTCCAAGTATAAAACACATTTCGGGGTTCAAGTATTACTCTTTCTTCGAATAATATATATGATAATAATAGATTTTAAATGTAATCCAACTTATACAACACGTCATTAGAATGTAGAATCATAATTTAGCATTCAGAATAGTACTACATTTCATGCAAATTGAAAAACTATTTAATATTACAAAAAAAAAAAAAAACAACTCTCAATCTCCTACGATTACGTGGTTAAAACTGAAAAAGAAAAAGAAAATGCATACTCTTTGTTGCTGCGCAAGTTTAAAACTCTCTTCAAAATGTTGGTGTACAGCTGCCTCGGCCTGTTGCTTTTCGTTGTGTTCTCGATTAGTTCTTTGGTGACGGTTGACCATTAGTTCGATTCCAACTTGTCCATAATCATTAGAATTGTTTTCATTAGGCGGACCGCCGGCGGGTCTTTTACCCGAGCCGGGCTGGCCAACATTTTGCACGTACAACGACGGCGGTTTCATTTTTTTAATCACTGCATAATCCTTGTCCGCGTTCCCTCTAAAAACAAAACGTTTAATATATATATATATATATAACGTTCAGAACGAAAATCCGAGATAGGTCGATGTATTCGTGTTCGAGTCCACCAACCTGTTGAGTCTGAGCTGTTCGTTGGGACGGTGGTAATAGTTGGCCGCCGGATTGCCGTTAACAACGCCAGACGGTTTCCACAACATTCCCGCGGATTGTATCGGCGACGACGGAACAGATGGCGGTAAGAAAGACTGGTGGTAAGAAAGCACCTGAGGCATTTGTGCACCGTTCGATATGAAAAGGCTCTGGTGCTGCACACTGTCTACATGCGTTATGGGCCCGTCCATGGACTAGAAAACACGATTATTGCATTTTGAGTAAACATAATATTGAGTAAATTAACTCCGGATGCACAGAGCAGAATATTATATTGTACACACCAACAAAAAACACTTTTATCAGTTCCGTGTAAGAACATCACCCAGTAGGTAAAAAAAAAAAAAAAATTTGTATGTATAGCAAGCATGTATCGATGATTTTTTTGTGTTTAACGAGATACTTCCCAACTAAGTGCGTGTTTCCTTTAGAACAAACACTCATAATATTCTCATTGCATATTTTTACAGAATTACCAACGCTTAAATAAATTCCACAAGCAATCCACTTACAAGCTAGATATACAAGCAATTGGAAAAATCCGTACTACTATAAGCCAATAAAATTTATGACAATCGCCTCAGTCAACTTTTGACATCACAACTATTTTCAAACTTAAATTACATTTTTTATTTTCTATAAATGTTTTTACATGGTAGTTTTGGACGGATAAGTGCTATATTGTATGAGATACCATTAATTTTGATTAATTAATTAATTTAATAATTTAAGACCTTAATATAAATTATACTTCGACTTATGACCAACAATATTTACCCTTGTAATAAAGTTTTTTGTAATTTTCTATTCCCTTATCATGTTCTACGTTATAGCTGTAGTAGAGTTTTAATTGCATTTTAACTTTCGGATATAGAGCTTCTACGACGTTTATTTAAAACTATTCGGGTCTTTGAACAAAATTGTTATTTCACATTTTTTCTTTTTTTTTTATATAAGCTTTATACACCGTGTTGTACCTAATAATAACGCGTACCTACTAAATTAATATTAACAAACTATATACACTATATAGCTGTATACACATTGTACTAAACAAAATTGTGAAACCACGACATTCATTGCTAACGCGCGGCTTCGTTTAAACGATCACCGTGAAACTATAATTAATAAAACAGTTTATGGTGTTTACACTATTAAAGTAAACTGTAGAAATAGATTAAATATTTTACACCGCCGTGGAAAATCACCCAAAACCCACAAAATGTCGTAAACAGTCGCGAACGGTCGCTGTACTACATACTATACAATATGTGCACCATAGTGAACATCGAATATAATTTTATAGAGGTACTGTAGAATTTATATTTATATTGTCTTATTTAGGTTTCGTTGCTCTTACCTAGTACACGATACGCATCGTCGTTATCCCTGCATCCTGCTCCCTGTTCAAATAGACACCGATCCCAACCAACCACGTTCCACTACATTTACAAGGCTGCCCGATTTATTTTGGAATTTATTTATGTCGAGTTACAATTACAACTACGTTTAGCCGGCAGACCATCATTTTACGCGAACAAGATTTGCTTACGCTTATGCAATATTTTTCTACATTATACACGTGCAGTTAAATGTATGGATTGGTGTTTAAATCAAAGTTTTGAAGGCAGCAGAAGAAACACACTACCAAAAAGCGGGTGCGGGTGACCGACTGACTCGGGTCTTTACTGCACGATACTTCGAATAGCAATTAAAATAACAAAAGAATTCTTGGTGGGCGAATTCAAACGCGTTGACGGGCCCGCAGAGTTCACAGGCAGCCTTGCACCACAACGTGTTAATATACAATGTAAACACTGGCGAACGGCTGATATAATATTATGTATTATATGCGTCTAGTTGTTTAGAACGGTTAACGTTTAACGGATACGTAAAGTCGGAAAAATTGATCGATTACCGAGCTAATAACTACATTTGCCCATTTTTCAGGCCGTAACCCTATGATCAAATTTAAATTTAAAATGCATCATCTTCTATACACAGCGTACCGACCAACCCGTGCACGTTTTAAGTCAATTGGTCCATTAGCATAGGCTGTACAGAGTGTTCGACCAAGTGTTTCGTTGAATAACCGAATACGAGTTGGCCATCTTGTCACGCACCACCGCTATTTTTTTCTACTTAGTTCTACAGGAGTAACCCCCGGGTAACACATAATAATATTATCTCAACATTCACAACCCAAGCTGGACAAGTTACTCAAAAATGTTCTATCCATATACAATAGTTACTCTAAAATAACATTATCTGTACAAGTTACGCGAGTTCAGGCACGCACACAGGATTTTTGTTTGGTGTGGGGGGGGGGCTTAAATATTTTCCTATTTTCTTTACACACAAGTAAATAATTACCACAAATTATAAATGGTAATTTTTTTACTATTATTATTATATGTTTAATCAATCATCAATGTAGTATTATATTTGTGAAAATATGCTATAATAATGTATAATTTAGTGAAAATATATTTTTTTTTTTTGAGGGGGAAGGGCTTCAAACCCAAAGCCCCCCTTGGGTGCGCCAATGCATGAGTTACATCGAAAATTCTGAAAAAAAAATTTTATGTATTTTTATTATATAAATCACAAAATTATAAAACATAAATAAATACTTATAAAATTTAGTTATGTCAAAAATTGACTAGGGTATTAAACTATGAATATGTATAATGTATATAATTGTATTAATAATTATTTCAATTGAAACATTAATGAAATCAAGGTAGGCAAAAGTTAGCCACAAAAGCAATTACTCGTATTTTCAGACTTTAATTAATCCAATATCTGAGAAATAAGTTTCAAAGGGTTTAAAATGTTTGAGTATTAACAATAATTTTATTTAAATACTACAGTTTTAATTTGAGTTCCTTTAGATTATTGTTCAATGTATCATTAACACATATGCACAGTAGCACAAACAATTTAAAGTTTAAATAAAAAAAAAAAAATCGTATATTAAAGTAAATAGTCTCTTAATTACAAACTACTATGAAAGTTACAGTTATTACCCAGCCCTGATCACAACTATGGTTAATCTCAAACAAGTCCATACAAAATAACTATCTCACCGAGGACAGAGATTAGTCAATTTATCATTAAGTCAACCTATATTTACTTAAAAAATGTATGTGAAAATGGTTTTTGGTTAACACCTACTCTTTAAATACAAACAAAGTATTATTAAATATATGAATGCAAATGCGTGTATAAAAACTAATGATGGTTTTTTAAATCAAAACGTGTCGTAAATTATTGCACAAATACATAATAATATTCCAGGCAAGATCTTTTATTAATTTTTATATTTTTTTCATATTTATAACTGACTTAAGTGTTATATATAGTAATTTTTAATAAATGGTTCATGTATTTAATCGTACATTGTTCTTACTGCATTTTTTTACGAGTGATTAAAAAAAAAAAGGATTCATTCGAAGAGTCCTGGATTGTGGAGTTAAATGAGGTTTCCGTACTATTAAAACATAATGAGTCATTCAACAACCTATTAATTTATTATATTATAAAGTAAAAATACACGTTTCTTAAAAATGGGATTTAGATGATAAATATTTAAAACTATATTAAACACGCATCCGTGCACAACAACTCATATTAAGTAAGTTCACAGATCTATAAAATGTATAATAATGTAGCATTATATAATATACGTTTTTCAGGATAGTCTATAACGTTGGACAAATAAACAATAAACATGTAAGCACATATAAACTGCGCTGC
This sequence comes from Chaitophorus viminalis, assembly GCA_025469195.1. NCBI lineage: Eukaryota > Metazoa > Arthropoda > Insecta > Hemiptera > Aphididae > Chaitophorus > Chaitophorus viminalis. Next base: position 166,474 of record JAIPRK010000087.1, read on the forward strand.
AATAGGCATTTGTTCAAACTTAACGAAAACAAACTATTTGTTAAACGGCAGAGATTTATAATATAAAGTTTTATGTTTATATATAAGATTCAAATTAGGGTTTATTTATTGATTATCTGTCAAATATTGTTGAACTTCAAAGGCGAAAAGTGATAACAATATTGTTTGGTTACCGTGACTCATCATCAATCATCATTCATCACGCAATCAAATTATTTTATCATACAAATATAAATATAGGTACCTACAATGATTATATTTAATTCCATTTAATGCTGGTGTGTTTATTAATTGATTATACTCGGTCCGAGGAAAAAAAAAGGAAAAAAAAACATCGAGAAGATTCAAGATAATACTTCGCAGACCTTATAATAATTTAAGCCCTTGAAGAAATATTAAACGTATAATAATTATCATAACATATTTAATGATGTTTTAATTATTTAACAATATTTTAATGTTATGATTCTATAATGCTATTTTTTAATACCTCTACGATGCAGTTGTATATATATATATAACAGCTTATATAACAGATTAACGGGTTTTAAATTATCTAAAGTATTCATGACGGTACGATAATTAACTGTTGAATTTCCTTTTGTAAATAAATATGAGCATAATATTTATATGATGTACGTAAATTGCAAATAAAACAAAGTATAAATTAATGAACAAAAATTAAAATTTAATCGCATGGTATGGATATGATTTTTTTGTGTTTTCATTTTAACAACAAAACATTAATTAAATTCAAAAAATAACTAATTAGTCTATAATTATTATGCAAAATACACGTAGTTGTAGTACCTATCATATTATATACTTATATTATTACATAGTACTGTATAATTTGCTTTACATAATATATTTGTATTACCTATGTAATAAGTTATGCTGTTATAATAGTAATAAAAATGTAAGAACTTTTCATTTATTTGTGTTTTTTAATGTGATAACACTGATAACTAGTTAAATCAATATGTGTTTTGTTGAATGTTATCGGCTCTTAATGTAATCTCTAACCGTTACATGGTAATTATTATTGTTTTTCATGCCTACTATAAGTGTTATAAGCTACCAACCCACATTGTCAATAAATTACTCAAGAAGAAACATAAAGTTGGATGATGTTGCAATGTCTTTCAAACAACATGTAGTATTTAATCAGTATAATGGTTCTAAAATAAAACCATTGCAGAGCTTTTATATGATTTTTATTTTATATTTTGAAAATACATACGAACTTTGTTTGTACTTTGAAAGAGGTTTTTATTTTATTTTAATTAAATATGCATACATCATTATAGAATTGCAAGTGAGTTTTTTTTGTTGTTTTAAACATAAATTATAAAATATCATAACATATTAAGAACTCAATAAAAAACTTTTTATTTTTCTATGAGAGATCAATTGTTTCCGAAATATTTTAAATCGAATACGAAAAAACAAAATAAAATTTCAGTTCCTACCAATGACATACGAAATAAGGTCCTTGTTTCCAGGATAGTCAAAAGTTGCATAGCCCTCTCTTAGAGCACATTTATTTGCAAAATATATTTATACCCACGTAAAAAAGATAATTTTTGCTTTGGTTTTTATAAACACTGTTTGTATGGATCGTTATAAATGTTTAAAACTCGTTATTGATAAATTCTCATCGTCGGTCTATAATCAATATATTATTATATATAATATTATAATAGTCATGTTAAACTATACCGAATATGTATATGTTTTTAAAATTTATTCGCCTCACACACAATCATGTTAACTATAAATTTGTTTTAGTATTTAACATTTATTAATTTTAAATACACAATCATTCGTTATGTCAATTTTAGCTATACAATACTATTATGAGAAAAATAAAGAATACGTATAGTACTGCATGTTTATTTTATTGTCTACATTATTTTTTTTGTTTTTATGTTATTTTTTTGTACTTGCGCGCATTGTTTACGTTTGGTGGCTTATTGTTCGGTATAAGCCGAGAAATTATTTAGTAACTACTGTAGATATGTACTTTATTTATATTAAACTCGATCCCGTTTTTAACTGAACTGAACACTTTTTTTTGTTTTTTCCAATTAATTTTTTCGACTACTTACTCTTCGAGATTTTATCGGTTTTCGGATCGGAATTACTTTAGATGTATTTATTTACGGTCATATTATATTGTATTTAAGAAACAAATTTCTTATAAGATTAATAATGATAGAATCAAACATGATAAATTGCTTATCAATCTAAATATGCATACTCTTTTATGTAGAAAACATTGTTTTGATGTAAATTGGATTTATAAATTATTAAATAATAAAATTGATTCTCCAGAAATCACGAATTAGCTACTTAGCTACTTATAATTGTTCCTTAAGTGGCTTTCCGTTCTTATCCTATGTTATACATACCTACTCGCACACAGAACTATAGTAGAAACTTTCCGTCAAACCACATACTGAACTTATATAACAAAATTAATAATTTTGATTATATGGTATTTTCCTTGGTAATATATATAATGCTCGGTATAATGCCAAACGTGGACTAGGCAAAATTATAAAAATAAACAAAATTGGGTATGATGGATAAGCTGAGATGTCTAAAACAATTATATACCATAAGCATAGTATGCCAGAAAAAGCAACTATAAACTTTCGATGTTCCAACACACACTGAAGTGACAATTCGAACATTCGAAAATGATAAAAGTCAGAGGAACTGGTTAAAGATTTTTAAAATATGTTTGTTTGACCAAGTGCCAAAATAAAATGTGCATTTTCCTTAAAATTAATTCCTTGTGCACTTCAAAATGTTGTTTTTTTACAATGTGTAGTAATATAAATAGTACATATAAATAATAAGCAAGGTATAAATAATATAATATAGTATAGAAATAGTATAGAAAAATGCATACAAATATAATAATAGATTTGAATTAAATTTTGACCATGTATACAAGAACCTAATAATATATAATAATTTATGATAAAAATTTTAATATAACATATAATAAATTTTTTTACTTTGCCTAGAAAAAAGATTGGAATTTTATACATAAGTAATGCCTAAGTATATTGTAAAATACCTAGGTTATGTGTAAAATAATATTGAAAATAATATGAATTATTATCCATTTGCCGTACATTTGTACAATTGCACATTAATTATAACTCATTTATCTCCTCATATTTAATATATATATATATATTATTAAGAAGTTATTTTTGCAATGTACTAAATTCATTATATTGTTATGTAGTTTACTTGTTTACTATATACTGTTATGTTGTTTACTTGTACACTATATATTTTGATGCAATTAAAGTAAAAATAAAATAAAAAGTAGGTATCATTGTGTGTACCTATTATTCGTTTAGAAAATTCTTCATACCTGTCATGTCGGGTACCTATATGTGTGTACTATTATTATGCACAACTATGAAATGTACATATTACATGCACGCGCTCCATACCAGAGCAGAAGTGCTCAGAGTTTTTATGGCACCGACACATTTTAAAAAAACGTTTCAAATTTTAGCGACCCGCAACATAATGTCAATGACCATTTAAATTATGGTTTGCCGTGTCGAAAGATCGGTTTGAACATTCGTGGTCGCATTTTCGAAACAAAAAAAAAAAAATTATTATTTAAAAATAAACCACGCGGACCCGCTAAAAATACCACCAACACCTCTGTACTAAAGGATATCATAAACGTACCTGCATTATGTTGGGATCCCTCCAGACGGGTACCTTTTTGAACGGCGGAGTCTGCTGTTGATCGTTCACCGGCGACATGGCGGCTGTATGGTCGTCGGAACCGCTGAACGCGCTAGAGTGCGAGCCGGACCGTTCGTCGTTCGAGTTGAGCGTGCGTGACGAGCTGAGACCTGAGTCGGATCGGTCGGTATCCGCGTAGAGCACCGCCGCAGCCACGGTGGCGTGGGACGATGAGGACGACGAGGACGCGGACGACAAGGGCTGCTGCTGGAGCTGTGACGGAAACGACGACGCCGGATTCGCAGTGATGGCCGCGGCAGGAGCGACCACTACTGTTGTGTAATGCTGCTGTTGATGTTGCTGTTTTTGCTGCTGTTGTTGCTGCTGCTGCTGCTGCTGCTGATAACGGTAGTGTTGATACTTATGCTGTTGAAATTGCTGATGGTGCTGCTGCTGTTGAAATTGTTGTTGCTGCAGCTGCTGCTGCTGCTGCTGTTGCTGCTGTTGCTGCTGATGCAGTTGCTGCTGCTGCTGCTGCTGCTGCTGATGCAGTTGCTGCTGCTGCTGCTGCTGCTGCTGCTGCTGTTGCTGCTGCTGGCGTAACTGTTGCTGCCGTTGCTGGTGCTGATGCTGCTGTTGGAAATGGTGCAACGGTGGTGGCGGCGGTATCATTTTGGTTTCGTCTGCACGGGCCGTAGCGGCGCCGCTCTCGCCGGCCGATCCTTCGTCCATGAAACGTGGCGGTGCCCAGCGGGCCGTCGTATAAGCATTATCTGCTACGACTCCGGGCCCACCAACCCACGCCAGCGGTCGTCCTTGTCCTGACGTGTTTGCCCGATCCACGTACACTTTGTCAAAGACGAATTTGCCGACGGCACGACGACGCACTGCGAACACAAAAAGCACCGAGACGCACGTGCGTTATTACTACTGACATATTATGAGCGCTGAAAACCGGCCGATCGACGGCGGACCCCTGTCCAGGAATTAAAATGATGGGGAGAGGGGCAGAGACTAGGATACAAGGTCCCCCCAATTTTCACTGTAGCGTATTTTAGATTTTCACATTTCTACGCGTAAAGTTCACTGCTGGAACAACGATCAAGATTTTCGAGCAAAAAAAAATCGCCTACATTAAAAATTAGGTATGCCCAATTGCCCAATTAAATTAGAAATGTATTCTATTTTATAACAATATTATTATATACGTCTTTTGGCAGTCGACCGTATATATATAAATATTGTATACATACAATTTAATAATGTATTTATAATATAAAATATATGTATATATAAATAATGAACGTGATGAGAAATAATTTTATACAAACTACAACTAACTTATATTAACTATTTTTATTTACGTAAATATACATAATATATATATAACTATAATCACTAATTATAAGGATAAGAACGTTTAAAATGGTATACGAATCATAGTCCTACTTGCGTTTTTTTTTTGGCCAATTTAAAACTTGGACGAAACGTGTATAATAGGTATAGCTAGTTGTATTTAAAGTGTTGAATAATAGACGGGTAAAAAAATAAGTACATAAAATATTGACCGAGAGCGAGAAAGATAGATAGATAGAGAGAAAAATACGCACAATTTATTGTGACAACGATGACGTAATTATTGTTCGTCGTACCTTTATATGTGTACGTTTTATTATTAAACCGAAACATCTTTGTCCATGCGTGTATCATCGTCATTATTCTTTAAATTTTTATTTCGATCATTTTAAATTAAAATACCGTTTTACCCTTTCAGTGCACAGATTTCCTTATTATAAAACTAATATACCAGCATACAAATATAATATTGTAATATAAATTTCATTTAAAGGGTAACAAAATTATTAAATCCAGCCTCCGCGGAACCGAGATAAAATTGATTATACACGTTCTTTATATTACACATACGAGTAAGTATGACGTATTTATGTGCACGCCTTTTGCAACATAATAATAATAACAATAATAATAAAACTCGTCACATAACGATATTTGGCCGAGGTAAGTACAACGACAGTGATATTCGTCAACTATTACAAAGGTCGGTTGTTTTTAGTCTAAATGCTGTTTGGTAGATAGCACAAAAATTATTTCTACTCAATTACATTCAAAATTTTGTGATGTTCTCAAAACGTGCAGCCGTATAACGAATGCAGAGAAGAAAACATCGGCTAATACGTCATTTTGCGAAACACGCAATAATATGATCATGCTGCCAGTCGCAATATACGCCCCATCATCAAATTACAGATAAAAATCCAACATGTTATGTGTCTGGAGAATGCGTCATAACTCCCATAACATGCTGAAACGCCGAAGAGAGTGTGTGGATTACTGGATTATAACGTTTTGAAACAATAATAATCAGTATTCAAATCACTATTGTGTAAACAATGTCAAGCAGAGAGGTTTTTGATAAAATTATTCAACTATTTTAACAAATATACAGTCTTATTTTCTTAATGATTTATTTAAAAATATAAAATAATAAGCATTATTTTTATTACTCTAAAAATATTCATCTAGTAATACATAGAATTTCATGACTGGAAAATCATATCGCTTTATACTTAAAAATTGAAACTCTTCAAGTCTTATAAAGGAAAAACTTTAAATAAGTAACTTTAAAGTAAATAGTTATATATGACATTATATTATACCTACTAATAATAATACATATTAATACATTTTAAATTCATTTATAACGACAAAAGTAAGTATAACATTAATATTATCAAAAAATTGAAAACTGAAAATATTTAAGAACAAAAAATAAAGATAAATCGATAAAAGAATTTTGTGATGATAAATATTGTAATTTCATTTACATTTTACAAAAAACACTTAATTTAATCGTACGAGTATATATTTCTTATTAAACCTGATAGTATACTTTCGCTGCCGATGTGTTATATTGGAATTTAATTATTTAGTGATATTTACTAAGTACTAAGATGATCTAGTCTTATATAAGAGGTCTTACAATTGCCATGCCACATACATTTTATAATAACCTTCTATACTTGGGTATGGATGATATAATCCATTATTAAACACTCGTGCGACCACGTACACACATACAAAAAAATATTATAATATATTTATTAATGATTAAATAGCAAAAATAAACTTAAATTTATTTTAACTAATAATGTAATTAAAAACAAATAGGTACGCACTTATCATTTTACATAGTGAACATTACAAAAGTTCCTACATTTTATGAAAATATTTTAAATGCTCGTATTTTGTACCGATAAATTTAAAATAATACTTATGTGTTTTCTCTGAAGGAAACAAAAAAATTTTGATTTCAATTCTTATACTATTCCTATAAAATGCGTAAAACAAGATGAATTGTTTGTATTTAAATAACTGTACACTGTTTTAAATTAATAAGTATAATGAAAACATTGAATTGTTCTAGAACCTAAAATAAGAAAATAAATATCTCCTACTGTTAAAATAACATTGTATCTTTTAATGAACCTTCTTCGAATTTAATCTTGACAAAAATGTTATACATTTATTTATCAAAAAAACAAAAATGAAAAAAAATATTTATTTACCAACAGAGAATATGAAAATGCATCAATAATGGTATCCTGCGATGGTTATTCTGTTGAAAAACATTAATAACTCCCATGTATTATATTATACGTTTATACATGGTTATATATACCCAGCATTATGAAATATATAGGACCTCAGTACGTTATAAAAACAAACTAGTTTTAAAGGACCAGTATGGACTACCTGAAGAATATTTTTAGGACGATATTTTTCCAAGTCAAAAAAGGTGGTTTCGTTCCCTTTATCATCTGTTTGAATCTCACAAAATGTCATTCGTATTTCTCTTCCTTCTTCAGAACCATTACAATATAATATACTGTAAAATAAACTTGGGGCAGTTGTTTCCACAATAGATGTAGGTACGCTAATATATGTCGCTGTACGATTATGAGTCAGCAAAACGCGTTATAATGCCCTATACTTGTAGTGTACAAATATACACTCATGCCAATGACCTAATCATTCTAACGATTTAATATTACTTTTAAACACTATCATTTCAAAAAGCCATAAACGGTATTCCTTGTAAACAGTATTCAAGTATAATAAAAATACATTGTTCTTTATTGCAAGATATTTATAAGTTTTTTATTATTTAAATCAATTAAAATACCTACGTAATTTTTTTCTTCTGTTAGATAATGTGTATTTATAGTGCAAATATGAATTTGTATTTTTAAAATAGCAAACATCCATATAATTTTTAAATGTTTCATAGTTTTTTCATACATATCTACATGCGTTTAGATATTACATTGTATTGTAATTACTAATTATTACTAATTAGGTAAGTATATATAGTTATTTATTGGAAATTATGTATAAGAGTAAAACATTGTAGTTTTAATCCATTCTATGTTTACCTTTATTAACCGATAATGATAATTGTTTGGATTTGTGATTTAACTAGTTATTTCAATTGACTTTAATAAATTAATTTGATAATATTTTAACAGTACTAAAATTTAATATTGGTTCTGTAATTAATTTTAATATTATATTGAACTTTGTAATCATTCTTAGTTTTGATTTTACAAAATAACTGGTTTTGTGAAGTATAAGTATAATTATTTTATCAAATGGTATACATCACAGAATATTCTTTATTCAATTTCCCAGTCACACAGTTTTAAGACCCTTTATCTATCTATCTATATACATATAATATCCTATTAAATAACTAAATTATGATTACTCAACAAATTGCGGCGTATAAGTATTGTCAGATAAGTAACTCTAGTAAAATAAATTGATGTAATTTTTCCTCTAACTTATTTCTTATATTCTAAATTAATCCTAGGTCGTCATGAGAACGTTTTTTTAATATAATATTATGTCTGCCAAAAGAATTTATTAGGTTTAGTAGTTTTTTATTTTTCCAAAGTACATTTATAATTACTTTCAGTGAATATCGTTTAATTATTTTAATTCCAAGAATTATTATTATATTTATAACAAAACATTTTTCATTAAATATATTTCGAATACATATCAAGCATTTTTCAAACGCATTTTTTTCTTATGAAAACGTATTTTTTTGTGTCGACAATAGTGGAGTAGTGACAATAGTGGAAATGAATCAGATAGTAATTTTATTATTACGCCAGCTATATACAGTTCAGATACGAAATAAAGTTCAACAAATTCTCATAACTTTAAAAAGTAATTTAAATGTAGTTTCTGCATTGAACGGTTTTGTTTTCAAGGTAAAAAAATTTTGTTTAGAAAATTACATTATTATATTCGTTTTATATTTAATATTATTGCTCTGATTGAGCTGAACAATATAAAAACATATTATATCTATATTTAGGATGATAAATACACGCATTAAACCTCTCTTTTTTTTCACAATTTGTATTCGATATGCTTATACATTTATCGATAACCACACCACGCATGCACTCATTGATATCCATAATCTATTTGAATATAAATATGTAGGAAATTTAAATCTGATTCTTACATCATAAGATGTTCTTCACTTGGACCAAAATTTAATTTGATCCGCTACATATTTTTAAACAAATTTCTCTCACATTATTACTATAGCGACATAAAGGCAAATAATTTACATGGTCACAGAGGAAATTATTTGTCAACATAATTTGCAATAATAATGGAAAACTGTAATGTATTTACAATTCTAAATACTATCCTCCATCGGAAATTACTCCTAACGCTCGGAATTCATTAACATAAAAAAACCTAAATAAAAACAAATGTCAAAGGACAGTTAATGAAAAAATAACAAAAATTGAAATATTTCAATGTAACTAATTGTAGTGCGTAAGCTAAAACTGTGAACATAGCAGTTCATGAGTGGGTTTATTTTAAATAATTCCTATTGAAAAAAATATATTGATTATGTTATGGTAGCAAAACAAAATCTTAACGAGATAAAATTAAAAACTTGATAAAGGGTACTAATTGTTTGTCTTTTTTTTTCAAGATCTATTTTAAAGATTAATTAAAATATGATACTTCACCATTAAATAATAAAACTTAATTATTCTCTAATAATTATAACACTAAACAGCAACTACCTATATATACATATAAATATCAGATACAGCTGTTTTATGAGTTTCGGTAATTATTTATTTCTGGTGATTAGAAGTTTATAATACGAAAATTAACAACCATTAAAGATTCAAAATATCAACATTTAATTTTAACCTTTAGCATAGGTACTAATGTGTTAATTAATTATCTTATTAACAACTCGCAGTAACACATAATAGATACATACATACATAACACATTAACCCAGTTAAATTAACATGTTATAGTTTATACTAATTAACTCTAGAAAAAACTAATCATATTATGCAGGTAAATGATTATAAACACGTTACATATTTGAATTCAAGATTACCTGAGGTTACATAGTACAGAACTAACGAACAAAAATTTAATTTAAATTATATATATTTATTTTAATAATTTAAGATGAACGGAAGTGTAGTTTGTATACATTATGGTTCCAGAGATAACAAATAATATAATAAAATATTAATAAGTATAGTATCTTATTTAGAGTAGTGCCATTTCAACCCCTTCAATCAAGCCGTCCAGCCCTCCTCTAATCAATTATCTATAATCTATATTAAAAATTAATACAAATTGTATATATTCTTATTTGTTCTTAATAATATAAAAACAAAAAAAAAGTAGTACCTATCATCTATTAGTATTTTTCAAAACTTGCAGCCTTAATTTTAGTAATAATTTGTTAGAATTTTTTTCGAAATGATAGAAAACAAATTCAAAATCAATATAGGTCACGGTAATTTAAAGTTTAAAACAAATAATTCAATATGCTTTACTTATTTGTTAATCTTAATGGACACTGGTTATAACTTTCGTACCTTTCAACTTTCAGAAAAGGAATGGTACTTTTAATTCAACACTATGATTTGTATTTCAGAAAACACACACAAAAAAAATCATGTAGTTCAATCAATCAATTGAAAATACCTACAATATAAATAATATATTATGTATAATCTCTTATTAAGTTTAGTAGTATAAATCTAGGATGATTTTTAGTAATAATTTGTGACGTTAATATTAATAAATCATATAAAAAAAATATGGTTTAAGTTTGTCTAATTGCTTTGATTAATTCTTTACTTATATGATGTCATATGGAAAACATAATTTTCTAATAATCGATAAAAATTAACAAACAAGTTCGATTTATGTATAAAATATTAACACTTTAATCAAAAATATTAGACAGGATTACTTAAAATTCCTAATGTTCCTATACAGTATTGATAAAATTCATAGTGTATTATAAATAGGTAGGAACTTGATTTTTAATGTTTATTATGGTTTCATGTTATAAAACAATGACGTCGTATTCCCAAAATTCATCGAATTTAGCCTCGGTAAATGAATAGATTATACATAGTCAATTGTTCGAATTTCTTTCCTTATTTAACAGTTGAAGGTTACACGTTTTACATTTTATTTTAATAGAATAATTATTATGGAATATTTAATTAAATAAAAAAAATGTAAAAAACTTTTATTATTTAAGGCTTTATTTTAAAATAAATTTATTTAAAAGACATGTTTTTGAATAATATTGTTATTATCAAATAATATAATAACCTTAAAGTCCAATGATAAGATACACTTTTGTATACGAATTATACTAATTTTAATATCTATACCTACCATGATAAAAGTTTAAACTAGTACTAAACAAACAATTAATAGATACAATTATTTATTTAAACGTATTTTAATGGTTAAATAAAATGCGATTTTAAACAACAAACAACATTTAAAAAAAAAACTATAAGCCATGCAAAATTATTCCAATAAAAAAAATATAAAAGATAGTAGGATTAAAGACATATAGTAACTTAAATGATTACAGGTAATAACGAGGATAATACTAAAATAATTAAAAGTGTAAATTAGTTTGACGATTACTGATGATAATTTTGTTGTTGTTAGTTTAAAAAATTATAACCTACCTATATAATAAGAACAATACAATTTTTAAAAAAAACCAACATTTTCAATGATCTTTATTATTTTCTAACTTAATGTTAAATGTGAATAATCTAAAACACGACTATTTAAAATACAAAAATTAACAATGAATATTGTTACATTTATTAATATTACAAAGTGTACGTCATATTCTTCAATACCATATCTATTGTTAATAAATAATAACATTTCAAGTGGAATTTGATTTCACAATAATGATAATATATTAAGTAGGTAATCTAATGTATACGAAATTTCAACATTATATCAAAAAGATATAGCATTTTCAAATAGGATTAAGCATAGGTGCCTAGTTATAATAATTTTTAAGATTTTTTTCAGTAATTATTTTTATCTATAAATTAACAACATAATACTATTAATATTACACATATGAAAAATAATTCTACACCTGCATTTCAATTTTAGATAAATTAAAGACATAATTAATTTTATTTAAGATTAGTGTAATATTTTCATTGAAGTATTTCATTGGTATCGTATATTATATAGTCACGCTTCGGTAGTCAATTTAATGTAAATAAACCCTAATAATGTAAATTAAAATATATCAATTATATTAATACTTGTAAGTAATTTATTTAAGTAAATGTTCAGAAGTATATAAACTGTATGAAAAATATTTTTAGTACAATACGTAGCTTGTGAATCAACTTGATTGAAAGAATTTTACACGTACTCATTATACTTACATACAAATCTGGTATTCAATATCTATATAGATTAAAAATTTATTAATACGAAATTATTTATGCTAAAAGAATTAAAAAATAAGTAGAAGTTATATGCATTTTTTATAGAAATTTTAATTTATGCTGACGTTTAAAATCGAGATAATAATGTTACGTGAAATATATTTAAAATAACTTTAAATTATATTGTACAAAAGTATACAATTTAGCCACCAATAATGTGTCGGCTCAATACCTTTAAATATGCTCCTAAAGTGGTCAAGCATCAACGCGGAGTACTAAAATGTTTTAATGTAATTCCACAAAATACCTACATAAAATAAAATGAAGTCGAATTTTTTTTTCTTTTTTGATTAATTTATTATTGAAGATATATTATTCCCGAAAAAATGACATTACAAATCAGTGGTTCAAATATTTTACGAACAACTCTTTAAAAATAGTATCCAAAAATGTAAATAACATCACATATTATAATTTCTATTTACCAATGTTAAAATTGTACTTTAGATTTTATTTATTAAATACTCCAGTGTCATTACTCATTATTCATTACATTAGTTAAACATTACACGAGTATTTTAATGCTTAAAATAAAATTGTCAGGCATAACAATTAAAATGACTATAACTTTATGATTAACAAAAACCTGTACATAAAAATAGATACCTAATAAATATATTATATTATTTTAAGATAAAAATGTAGAATAAAACAATAAATATAGGATATCGAACTTATAGTTATTAAAACATTATTGCAATAACATGAAACAGGTACACTTATAATTTTATCTTGGGTCCCTATTTGGTGTAGGTATGTGAAGTTACTAGTTGCATAAATTATAGAACACAGATATCTAACCGTTACGGATATTTAATACTTAAAATAATTTTTTTCAATAAAATGAAACACTTTTCATCCAATTTTAAGAAAATATCGAGTAGTTTACAAGTAAAAATAATTTAGATTTTAAACGGTATTTTTTTTTTCGAGTAAAGTTTGGTTTTTAATAGTATTTTATAAAGTTTTTTTTTTACACTATCTATTTTTTCTTATGCAAATATAATTAAAAAAACAGTGATAATGGGGAAATCAAAAAGATTAAATAGGAAATAGGAATACAAATGACAGATAAATTGTTTGTAATAGTAAATAAACGGTCGTTTTACTTTCAAAACGAATACAACTATGAAACTTCAAACACTTTTTTAGAAATATTCATTTTATGTACACATTCATTTATAACCTAAAATTAAAAAGAAAATAACACGACTTGAAAATGTATTAGGTTTTTGAATGTAGGTATACATTTTGAATAATTTATACTGTGATAATGCATGAATAACATCAATGAAAAAATGTTATATACATAATTATCATTCTTACTAAATTCAATGTTTTGCACATTTTACGGTTATGTTATTGTCATACGAGCTTATACAATATACTTAATTAAACACAGTGCATTCAGTCCACATGAAACATTTTATATTTAATACAAGATTCATTTTTGATTCAGTTAAATATTTAACACTCACCAAATCACGTATTATCATATTCCGTCCAACAATTAAACACACACTGAAACCGTCATAATACCTAAATCGTGTTTCCGTTAATTGATTTATAATAGATTATGCGCAGTGCATTTCACCGATTAGTACCTAAATAGACATTTTCACACTATAATATGTACGTACACATGATCAAATTTGAATACAAAATATATCGGATTACATACAGGATTTAAAAATGACTATTGATGTACAAAGTGTTTCAAATTGTATACGACTGATTTTATAACACCAATATTCATAAGGGCATTCAATGTGCATGGTAATATTAAAATATTATAAAATTAAAAATCTTATTACATATATCATGATTAATAATGTAAAAACATTACAAAATTTACAGAATAATTCAAAAATTCTGAAATAACATGAAATACATAACTACATGAGAACCTTATAGTATCAATATAATTAGAATGCTACTTTTATACGTTTACAAGTAAATAACACGCACAAACTCGGGCGATCGTCATCGAAAACGAACGGATTTTTTTTCGTTATTGACCGGTTTATTGATGAAAAGCATACGGCAACGAACATGACGACGGCGCCGATGCAAATCAGATGCGGGATTTAGCGTGGAAAAAAAATAGAAAGAAATAGAAAGAAAGAAACCAGACCTTCATCGTTTTCGTCATCATTTATTTCACATTCGCACACGGCGTATATATTATACATACACATATATATATATATATATATATATATATATATATAATATAAATATAAAATAATGCATTAAGACAAAACACGTTTATTGCGCATGTGAGAATAAACGGGTAACATTTAATACCGTTTTTTTTTAACAATACGTTATTTCGAATTCCAATTTTCGGAGGCGAGTTCCTTAAGATAAAAAAAAAAAAATATACGAATCAAATGTTTTTTTTTTATATCAGCCGTAAAAACAACAACGGGTAATAATTGTGAGTGCAAACAGGTGATATCGGTGGCGACGGCTGTGACCTAGAGGTCGAATTTGTGTAAGCACAAGAGATGATGATGAAGGGGGAAGGGGCTGATGTCGGTCATTCTTGTGTCTATACAATAAACTTATAAAATATCATATTGTAATTACATATTATTATCCCGTTTATTCTATACACCGGGAAATATTACAATATTTATTGATAACCACATGGATTTCACATTTTATTCATTAAAGTTTTTATTTTTTCGAAAAGGATACCGGTATACTGATGTTTATCGTAAATGAGCGAGTTAAGAGTTTAGATAGAAACTGTATATTATTATCGACTTTGTACGTACACGACCGGTCGCGTATGCGTACATAAAATATTATTGGTACTTAGGTGGACATGTTCCGAGTTGTACGTTAATTCTATTGTTGATCGTCAATCACGAGCGGCACGCGTCTGCAGATTATATTGTACTATATTTTATACTTTGAGGTTGCACGCACATACAAGACATACGATACATCACAAACTGTGGTAATGTGGTATTAAATAATGGCAACAATAGCATAAAATATGTATCGAGCGAAAATAAAATTGCATTCAAGGTCGTTTCATATGAATAAATTCAATTATGAGTTCATTACACAAAGATCACATACGAGTATTTTACGATAATGTTTACAATATTATAAACATAATGTGTTTTTAAATATGTTCCTGATTTTTTTAGAATTTTAAATAATTTTTAATTTCTATTTTCATTTTGAGTTTATTGTTATCGGTATATTTAGAGGTATATCGAGATTATTGTTCTGAAAAATTATCTAATAATAAATTTATAATTTTGTAGATAACATCAGATTTTTATATTTATTTTGATTCATTCTTTTTTCCAATAAAACAACTAAATCGCAAATGAAAACCTAAATTTAAAATGTATATTTTAGCTATTTGTTCAAAGTGAAATAAGCATTTAAAATATTAAACACAAAATTGCTACGTAAATAAATATTTAGAACTCGACAGTTAATTTAGAAAACGAGTGTATTTTATTGAATATTTTTTTTAAATATTAATAGAAAAACAATATAATATATAAACCTAAATAATTAGGAAAAACAGAGGGGGCCACGTTATATAAAAATACATTTAGGTACCATTGATAAACATTATTTGCCGTTTAATGCAAAGAACAATTCTCTTTAGTAATTAATAAGAAAAATGTTTTCCAACAATTTTTACAATGAACGATTAACTCCGATCCATTTTGTAAATGAAAAGTAATAATGTTAGTATAATCATAATGGAGAAAAATTAATTGGTTATATATAATTAAAAAATTTAATTATATTTATTCTTGATAATAAAATTGTAGGGAATCTTGTATGTACATTGTACAATGTACAACGTTTATCTACATATACTTCATATCTTTGTCAAGCAATCTATTTTACGTGGAGTCGAATTATAATTCTTTACGTATATAATAATTGTAAACAATCAATGACAAAACTGACAACGAACTTGATTATAACAAAATTGATTAAAGTAATAATAATATATTTTTGACACAGTTAACTCTGTTAAAATACTGTTATTAAAAACTATTATATTTAAATTCTACATACTTAAGATTGAAACATTTGAAACGATGTTATTGACTTCGGCGCCACTAGTTTTATAGTATAAATACAAATTATAATTATACATATTACACTTCACATCTAATAAAAAATAAAATGGTATCTATAACAAAAGTACAAAACTTGAAATCGTAATTAGTTAAATTCTTTCCACATAGTCAGATATCCCACAAATATGCGTAAAATAAAATTATTGAGTTACAATTAAATGTAATTACATGCCTCAGTTTTGATTAAATATTTCAATGAACTGGAAAATAGTTATAAAATAGCTATGTAGTCATTAAAATTTGTGAACAGAGAATCCCGATAAAGCCATTTTAATGATCAAAGCAAATACTTCAGCGGCGCGTTGTAATGAAATGATTATTGATTATTTACTAAAGTTTGGGTAAGGTAAGTTTTACTTGTTTTTTTTTTCAAACGTCCATCGTAAAAGTTTTGTGATAAAATATCAGATAATATGAGACAAATGATACACAGTACACACCCACATAAACTTAACACATATTATTTAGAAACATCTTTGATTTTGTGCATGAACTTAATCAGCGCCAATTTGTTATCTGCGAAAACTTGTTCCATCATACCTCCATTACCATCATAAACCATGTCACTCACGATCAGTATAAAAAACAACTACGTATGTTAAGGTAACTATGCTTAGATAAGTAAAATAATTGTGTATACCTATACATAAAAATATAATATTTTATAAAATTGTATGTCAATCAATACTGGGCCTCACTTGAATAATTCGTGTAAACTGCAATTATAATATATATAAGTATTAAGTACTATATTATGGTCGATTTAACCATTTAAAAATTACAATTCATAGTAAAATGATAATCAATAACTTAAATTTGAAATAATAATCAGTTGTATAAGGTCAATTATAATTGGTTGATGGTTCATCTTCATATACACTGTTTAGGAAATTAATTATTCTTATAGCAAATAATACTCTGTAGGTCAACTAACTAAAATTCCGATAAAAATACTTAACTAACAGTAATTAATATTAAGATTATAAGTCACAGAATAAAAATATATTTTATCTAAATACATCTATATAGAATAATGTTCTAGTTTATTATCATAAGTCAAGTATATAAATATGTATAAATTATAAAATATTATGCGTGAAATTAATTTCTGTGATAATAATAAATAAAACACGTTAAGATGCACAATAATAATTATAATTACGTGGGTATTATTCGTTACCTCCCCCTCCCTCGTAGATCATAGAGAACTTTGCCCGTCGATGAAACACGTAGTATAGAATACGGATTCATTGCCAAATTCCAGGGTGATCACCCATGCATAATCAATAAACAATAGTAAAGCCGGGCGCAGATTAGCCCAAGTACCGAAGATAATGCTTCAATATATAGAGAGGCGACGAAGAGTACATTATAATAATTGCAATATAAAAAGATTCCTAATTCATTATTAATGACGAATGAGCGAATGAGTAATGAATAGTTAAAATTAATAATAAATTATAACTAAAATTATTCAATGGCCGAGATTCTATAATGTATGATTTTTATTAATAAACACAAAAATATATTTCTCAATATAAACGTATTAATATACATTAGTATACGTACCTACAGACGAGAGTTGTATTTCGTATTAATTTAGGCAACGTACTACCATTGATAATAAATAATTAATTATAACATTTATAATCAATGGTACTACATGCAATTAGCATGACGTCATAAAATCTCATCATTAAAGTTGTAACATTTTATTAATAAACAAATTGTTCATTAAAATGTTGATACTATTGGTGTTGGTTATTTTCATTCAAACTCGAATGCAATGCACTTAAATATTGTAATTTATTTAAATTGCACAACTCATCAATAATTAAATATGTATATGTGGATTATTATGCAAATAACTAAATTTCTATTAATGTTTTGTTGGAAAATATTTCCTTTAGCGTAGTAAATAATAAACAATCAATTCAAACTTCTGGCTTGAAGTAAAATATAAAACTTTAGTAACAAATCTTCAATAAATAAACGACGAAAATGTTCTATTATTCCGAAGGAAATAAAAAATTATTTTCCCTCGATGAAACAATTATACTAACTTTTTACTCGTACAGTTGTCTGTTTAAAAAAAACATTAATACTAGAACAAAATTGAAAATACTCAGTTATTATAATTTTAATTAATTAATTTCATTATGATGTATGTTAATTGTTAATTAAATATTAATGGTTGATTTATTTATCAAAACCTAACTCTCAATAAAAAAAAAACTAATAAACTCTTCAATTACCTAATATATTATAATATTACCATATAATACAATAATATTTTTTTTTAATATTTTACCATATTTACACCATATTTGTTTATGTTCTTAAAATCCTCTAAAGTTTTAATATACTATACAGATAAAATGTATTACAATACCCTAACATTTTTTGTGTATATAATAAATTATCGTAAAATTATCTAACAAAACGGTTAATTTAATTTAAATGATATACTATAGTATAGATACTGGTAGATAAAATCATAATTTATAAATATATATAAGCGTATTTACATTATTTGAAATAATGTACAAAACATCGATATTGTAATAAATTATTAACAACTGCGATTATAGAAATAAATTAAATTTCTATACTACCTAAAAAATGCTCGTATTTTGTTTAATGATATTAATTGTAACTTAATGTTTACTAACTTAATTGAAAGTTGCAGTAAGGAAGGAATAATCATCATTATATTATTATCAGTGTATACAATACCTACATATAAATCTTTTGACTTTCACACAATTATATCATTGAACATAATAATTAATGACTTTTGTAAAGAAACTATGAAAAAAGTATTAAACAGTTCAAGGCATATCTACATTGTTGATAAATACTTCTATATGATTAATAATATACATTTTGCAAGCTAAGAACAATTATCGCTATAATAGAGTCATTGATACAGAGAGATTAATTCGACCAAAATAGTATGTAAATCGACAATACTAACTGATTTTGTTCTTATCAGGAATTTTATAAGATGATTTTTATACTCGTGTTCTTATCTAATCCAATAACGAATGATAAAAAAATCTAAAATTACAATTTTTTAATTACTCATAATTTTTCCAACCATAATAGTTCAAACTTTAAATACATAAAATTTTAAATTTATAATATAAATTAAACATTATAATGGTCGTTAATAGTTGTATTTTTAGCTTACACCATAGATGACGTACTCCCATATCCATATGATATTTTTTTTTCATCACCTATATAGAAACATATTCCAGAAGGCCACATAATTCATACTCATATGTCAAATAACACATTTGTGAATACAATATTACACCAATTTCGATAAACAACAATAGTTTTTGTCTTACATACACTATCCATGATGCTTGCATATAAACCGATAATACTAAATTACTACAGGAAAACAGTTATAACACCTATAACTAGAATACCAACATTTTATCGAGAAATAGTAGTACCCACTATGTTTTTAATAATAATTATAATTGTTCTTTGAAATATGATTGAGGACAAATTTTCAAGTTATCACTAAAATAATTTAAATTACATCCTTCTAAAACGAGATAAATTAAAACCATTTAAAATAATTATCAACCAAACATTATAACATATTTTGTTTTAAAATATTTGTTTATCATTGGAAAAAAATTTTAATTCGTAAAAACTAAAATTGATAAAGTAAGATTTAATTTTATACATGGTATATGAGATTTGTTTTCATAAAAGGTATGAAATAAGTTAAACAATTTGGTAATCATTGATTGAAATGAATGATTGGATGCCTTTTTCTAAAGATTTATTTTGCTACAAAATCCGAGTCTTACTAATCAATAAACCACAATAACGAATATATTCTTAATATCTATCACGATATCTACCTAATACATATAATATGGGTATTTTTTTATACTTTATGTGTATACTAATATGAAATAAATGCATGCCAAATACGTATATGTATTTAAACGATGATGCTATTGCAAAAAATATTTAACTATCCGACAGATAAATCGGAATAAACTTATGTAGAAATATATTATAAAATCTATAGGTATACTTAAGAATATGAATGAATTATATTTAAAAGAAACAATTTTATAATGAAAGTATTTAATTATACGATGGGTAAATAGAAATAAAATATTTTAGAGTGAATCTAATAATTTCTTAATCATTCATACATTTTCTTATTCACAAAAACATAACAGTCATGCAAATAAATTTCTTATGACTAAACAACTAATATGAATTTCGAAGTTTACTAAATAAAACATTTGATAGGCTATAACTGTTAAAATATTTTATCAACAAATCACGAAATTTTAAAATAAATTGTTCCAATTGCAAATATTATTACTTCATACATACAACAACAAATATTACTTCGTTCCTCATATTACTATAATTTCCGCGAGCGCCGAGTAAAACTTACAAAAACTACGAAAAAAAATAAAAATACAAACCTATATTTATAGTCTCAAATTTCTAAAATATTTATTACATTGGTTTGATAAAAATACAAATTAAATTGATACTATTTGGTCGCATGGATTGTTTGCATTAACTTAAATTAGAAAGAACAAAAACTTCCAACAGTCAGTAGAAATTACGCTAAAATAAATGGGCGTATAAATTCACGAAAAGCCGTGGCAATAAAATTATCTTTTGCACTCTGCAGTAGTGCAGTCTACCAAATTATTGATGACAATGACGGTCAGTCGCGACTCCCACTAATTAAAACTAGTATACTTTATAGAATACAATCATGGACGTCATCACAATATTCATACAATATTATATACTATTATACAGATCTGACCTAGTGCTATTTTCTATTACCTATATGTTTCTTATATTTTTATTATTTGCTTTCCTGGCGCTACTCGTTCGATATTTTCATTTTTTATAATACACCTATTGAATACGAAATTAAGAGACCGAAAAAAAAAAGCGATAGGATAATAATGAAATAATAATAATATAATACACATTGTTGTGCTTGCGCGGAGGCGGGGTAAACGCATTGAAGGAGAAATAATGACGATGACGACGACTTAAGACGAAATGTGAAAAAGTCATATATTCTCCAGTCAACCGGTTTCAGTGCCTCGCGGAGACGGGATATGTTTTTTTATTTCTATCCTTTTTTTCTTCTCCTACATCTGAACAATGACGGGTGGACAATCCCCGTGACCGTCGGCACGTCGTCGACACTCGCCAACGGCGGCGGCCTGGCACCGGCAGCAGCAGTCGAGGAACCGGTTCTCCGCGGTTGGTTTGTCCGTCCGTCTATCGTCGAAGTCGTGTGCAACACAACGCATGTTATAATAATAATAATAAACCGGTAAAACGCAATCGAAGAAGGTACACATCAATTTGGTGGGGTAAACATATTTTCTCCCGCCACCCTCTGTAGAAGATATACATCTATTAAACGTACACCTATATTATGCCAACGATTATGAAATGAAAACATCCCGTAAACAAACCGGAATAAAAAAGTATTAAAGGTATAAATACAGCAGCCAAACATTAAAGGTGGTCTGAACACTAATAAACGAACAGTGCTGGCCTGAAATGTCAGGTTTCATCCAGGTTCAACCAACCATTCGCCCCAACCACAACAATCTAGTGTACCATAAAAGAGTGAAAGGGAGGGAGATACAAATTACCTAAACAAAAAAAAAACCATTAAAGATAATATTATGTCATGTTTAGATTATTAAACTATACCGACATTTTAAAGAAAAAATTGAAATTGTGTACGTTAGAAAACAGATAATAAACAATAAAAATAATGAGTAAACGCTAAAAACAAAAAATAACATCAATGTCGTTGGTTTTATTAAATACTCTAATTTTCAAAATCTTTGTTCTTATTTACAATAAACGAAGTTATATTTATAATCACAATATATTTTAACTTCAAGATAAAGAAATAAAATAAATGTACGATAGCTTTGTAATTAAGCTCTTTTAGTATTAAATTGAACATAACCATTCAGATTAAGTTAAAAATATATATTCCTAGCTATCCATATATTTATTAATACAATACAGAAATTGTTGTTTGTGTTCGAGAAAATGAACAATAGAATCGTTATAATAATTTTGAAAAAGATTTCTTAAATAGTACCGGCTCATTAAAAATGTTACCTATCAATCTCAATAAATAAAAAAACACAATCTATTAAATCTGATTATCTGAATCTCATTTCATAATAATCTCATAATTATTTCTCATTATTCTCATATTTATTTTAAAATTTAAAAATAATGAATTCAGGAAAAGTTAAATTGCTCTCTCTTTATTTGAGTCTGTTCTGCAGTAACATAATTGCGTCTGGTGATGATAATATATAAGATGTCGTTTTCGATGAAAATACCAAAATGAAGAATTACATTGGTGATCTCGTCATTTGCCTGAGCGTTTCCTGTTAAAAACGACATAGACAAAAAATAAACCTGCAGAATTATTTACGTGATTTGAATTTGATTAAGGTAGCAACGTTAGTAGTAGCCACTGGTAATCACTAATAATTTTCTAGAGTAGAAGAGTACTAACAAGATACTGCAGCTATATGATGTTTACTTAAGAAAAAAATAAAAACATCATTATGTTGGTTCATATATCTAAACGATTAAACGATACAATACGTGAACATATTATTATAGTTTATTTAAATATACAAATCAAATGTGTTAGTTCAAATGCCAATTCATGAATTCATATCATAGTAGGTATACATAAGCATAATATGAATGACTAATAAATAATTATAATGATTATTATTGATTAATATTTAACAGTCAACTGACTAACTGACAATCAAATTTCAATATTACAAAATGTTAATAAACATGAATAAAATTGTTTAAAACAGATAATACGTATATGTTAAATATTATAATTTTTAATCATTCATAAGTACATTATTCAAAAATTATTTATAACCACTTATGAAAATTAATTTCTTATATTTTAATGCTAGTATTTGAAAAAAAAATTATAACGCATAGGACATAGCTTAACTATTATCGTTCTTAAAATGTATATAACTAATGTAACCACTAAATAAATTAGAATGCATGTATTTAAATTACGTATGTTTATTCGTGCACAAATGCCACAAATAATAAATTGCAAGTGTACAAAATTAGAAAAAATTTGAAATAAACGTCGCTCGAAATTATTAATCGAATAAAATAATAGTTTTTAACTCCTAATATAATATTTAAAAATCTATATATTATTTATACCGTGACAAGGTAAATGAAGCGAACGCATAATACGAAAGTCATACTGTTCACATATTTCGGATCTTGTAACAATGCCAATCATATAAATTGTATTATTACGAAAATACGAGAATAAGAAAATTAATCATGTTTATTCTTTATGGCGATGTAGAATCTACATTATAGATTACTCGTATTATATTGTAGAACTCAAATCTGTATTTATATAATTAAATATTATACTCAAAATTTAAACGTTAATTAAAAATATATAGATAAGATAATACAGATTCTATTAAACCATATTACATTTTAAGTTAAGATACATTATTTTCTGAACTAAATTATAATAATCTCAAATGTTAAAATTCAAAAAATGTATTCCAGTTATGGCTCCACCAATCTACCACCATTAGACGGTTTTCTATACACAATATAAACCACGTCAATGAGCAAAATATACGAGGACATAAGCGGAAAGAAAAACACGTATACTTATACTAAAACCTATAGTAAAAATATTAAATTATATCTAAAAATATTAACTAGTATAGTATTCAGTATTCATGTCTCTAACATAAACAAATTATCTTAAAATAAGTTTGGATGGAAAGTCTAAATTAATAACATTTCTCTAAATACACAGATACAATTACAATAACTATATTATCTTACATTTTATAAATGTAGACCAATAATATAAATTAATATGGCACATTGTGGAACATATTTCATAAGTAATATCTATATAAAAAAATATACATACATTATTCTTACTTACATATAATAAATATATATATAACCACGCAATATACATATACAATATATTTATCAATTACTATTTTATATATATTATATGATTTTATGAATGAATCTAAACAAAACAAGAAAGTTAACCAAAAAGTAATGTTGTTAAAACAACAGTATATATTACTGATAAGTAAAAATCAAGAGTATTATAATTTTTTATGTGATTCAAAGGTGAATTTAAACAGTGGATAATTCATACGTTATTAAAATGGGCTATCTCGTAAATTTCTATGTACGAAAGGTTTATGAAATGAAACCGTTTTATTCCAACAAAAATTAATAATTGTCATCTCTGATATTATATAGCTGAATATGCATACATTTTATTCATGAAATATCAGTGCAAAAAACCGCAACTTTGTATAAAATCTTAATGTTTAAGATATCATCGACAAAAAATGGAACTAACAACTATATCTACAGGGGGTATTGTATAGTTGTTACCGACACAAACATTTTATAACACTAAAATGGATCATAAATTACAGATATTTTTTAACTGTTAGTAAATACTTATTTTATGAGCATTTAAAATTATATCAAATTATATTTAAACTAACGAAGTACAAACTGTATTTTAAGGATTATGTTATAATATGGTTATATAAATATGTTATTGAAATTTCTAATACATTGGTTTATAAAGTATAATAATGCATTATTATTATCAGTAGGAAGAAACTTGTATCACTCTTTAAAATATTATCTTTTTAATATATAATTTACCATTTTCATTTATGTTTAAATTTACATTTCTAAAAATTAGCTATCATTAAGAAGCTTTTTACTAAATATATTATAATTTATACAATTATTTATGAAGGTATTAGGTATACATATATGTAGTACCTACAAAATACATTTAATTATTAAATAAAAACTCAACCTATTTTTTTTTTATATTCATTGTAAATTTCTTCTAACTAAAAATAAGTCATTATTATAAAATATATACTAGAAATTTCAATAGTATAATGTATTTTTTTAATTATACGATTGTAAGTTTAATATAATCTTTAAAATGCAGTCATTCTTTGTTAATTTGGATTTAATTTGCTAAAATTATAACTGCCCATAAAACAAACAGGTACTAACAATTGAAAATAACAACTTAAGTAACTTAAACTCTGCAGAATCGTCATTTAAATAAAGTGATAATTATATATTCCAAATTTAAAATTAACCCCGGTTAATCCATATTTCGAAGTATGACTGTTGTTGTTATTCACCTAAGCTATAGTTTATATCCATACATACATGTAAATATATATTACAGCCTACTTCTAAGTGAACAAAGATGTCAGCGTTTTGGAGGATTTTATCTCACTGTTCTACTTGTTATATACATATAAATTAAATGCATGCATTTTTATTCTTGAAAAACGCTTCCATGTATTAAATAGTAAAAACTAATAACATATGATGTACTTAAATCAAGTTGATGAACGTAAACTATTATTTTTGTAGTGTACAATTTATAAGTTGGAATGACTTGAAGGTATTACCTTGTAACTATATATTATATTACTCACGAGGGAATAGAAGTTCACCCTTCTAACCCTAGAAACGATAAATGTATATGCAACAAACCGTTAGCACAAAACTGGTCTATTACAAGGTCTATTTTGATGACAAAATGTATAATTTTAGGCATTGCTATTATAAAAAAAAAAAAACTAAAAACTAATTTTTATTATTTTAAATAGAAATTATGACTGTGGGTGGTACATTTATTGATATCGAGGACAATTATTTCCTGATATGAGGAATATAACAAGTATAAAATAAACATTCTATAATATTCAGGTATCGGACAAATAAATAAATTATGCAAACATCTGTTTAGTAATTTAAAATGTTCGAAGAAATTTAAGAGTATAAACTTCATACACATTCTTGATATACGCCAGCAAAAATGTTAATATGTGTATTTACAGATAAATAAATAAAATTCTTGGATTATCAAAAATAATTTTAATAATTTATTTTAATTTTACTTGCTATGTCCTTAAGTATACACACTAAAATTATTATATAAGAAAATATTAATTAAGTACTTAATTAGTTTCCAAAGATGGGGTTAACGTTGGCATTCGTCATTAGACACCTAATGGGTTTATTTTTTAAATAATTTATAAACATTATATACCTAAAGTGTTACCTATAATTTTATGTATACCTAAAATTATTAAAATGTTTTTATTATTTGTATTAATGAAACATAATTAAAGTATAATGTTCAATCATTGTTTATAGTTGGTAAGTTATTAATTAATTATACTTTAAAATACACTATTTAAAATCAATAAATTATAATATACTTAATTTTAACTAAAATATTTGTGCACATGAATTATAAACATGAAGTAAATACTTTTATTCAAAATATATTTATAAATAAAAATATAGATTATACTTTGTATTGAATAGTATTAGATGGATAAGAATAATAGTTTTAGTTATAAGAAAACGTAGACTATAAGTCAATTTTACCAAAAGAAAAATATATTTATTAATATAATATCAATGCAAAAAAAAATAATGATTGATAAGTAAAGGTGTACAATACAGATTCGGAATTATATACAAAATAAAAAAACTTCATTTTATTTATTACAATGACATTTTTTGATAATTATATTTAATATTTATTGAATTATACTTATGTCAAATAATTATACAACATTTCAATAATCAACCTTCTTAGAATACAAACGTACACAAAAATCACTTAAAAAATATTTAAGGAAACTTATGATTGAATTATTTTTATAAGCGTTGATTCCATTGATAAGACATAGAAAAAATTGGGACGATACCCTATTTTTGGTTATTACATACCTATCAATATAATCAATCCTATCCATTTTTTTTTTTAATATTACGAATAATATATATATATATCAAACTGATTAAGTATATTTGTCAATAAAAACACACATTTACATGAGTTATTGACACATTAGAGAACTACAATTTATAAAATATTTAATTTTATTGATATTATTGATGAATTAAATATTATTGAATCATATACGTCAGAACTCATAAAGATTATCTTATAATTTCTCATTTGTATTTATATATTGTAATCAGAGATATGTAATAAATTAATCGTTCATATTTCAAACTAAATTATAGCTTAAACTAGAAAAATAATGGACGTAATGCATACATCCTACCTTTATATGTTAAAGTAGGTATATAAAACTGATAATGCAATACCCTTTTCACTTTTTTTGTTTAAATAAAAATTTGCTTTGTGTATCTAAATATGTATACCTACATATTATACATAGCAAAACACGTTGTGGTAAAAAATTAACTGGTAACACTTGGCCTATATTTTAAAATTAAATGTGATTTCCAAAATTAAAATACCGGCTTTTCGTTTAATATATAAAATTTACCTATATTTTAAAATAAAATAACTGGTGGTGAAAATATTACGACGGTCCTTATATAAATATATGGTGGTTTGTCCTTGATAAAACTATTTTATTATAATCATATCCTTTCCCGTAATAATCGTATGAAACCTACTTTATAAATTAAAAAACGTATTCACTATCTACTACGAACAGGTTTTGTTAAAACAAACAATTGAAATTTGAAAACTTTTAATACACGGAATGTGATTATTTATTAGGGAACATTAATTTATATATTTGACTATTTGTTACAACACTTTAAAAATCTTTCACTGGAATGTCATAAATGTAATTTCTTCTTTTAGTAAATTGACTTATGCAAATTTAAGTAATATAAAATAATTTAAGTACCTGTGTGCTCCTTGGTTTTTCAATATTTGTTTATATATTTTTATAAAATTCTTAACGAAATTTGACATAGCATTAGATAATACAACTAACACAATATCATTTTATTTCGATTAATTTAAATAATTCTATATTAATTAACGATTTTATGTTTTTAACAAAGAAAATGAATAAAATATACAGAAATACGATAATATAAATCAGAAATAACTTTAAATATCTATATTTAAGATATCTACTGACTACCAAGCGCAGTAAACGGAGAGACAATGACGAGGAGAGATTATTTTCATTTACCTCTCTAAGGGATCGATGCCCAGCAACAAGAGTTTATTATATTAGACAATGACGGTGTTGGCAGTACGATTGTTTAATAATTTCTATACAATGAAAAAGTAATGCATGAACGGAAATAATAAATTCAATGTTTACAAGATTTATATTATTTGAGAAATTATTTTACTGATAAATTTTACTCGATTTTACTTAAGTTTAAAAGAAATTGCACTTGAAGTAAACAAGTATTTAATTTAAGTGAACTTCCATAAGAAGTAAACATTTAAAAAAAATTAGCATTTCAATGGTAACGATGTAAAACACTAGGTAATAACTACAAATTATAAAAAAAACTCATTAAGAAAGTATCTTAATGCCACCTAAATTTAAGTGAAATAGGAAGAAGACTATATACTTAGATATAAGAGAAGAATATACTTTGATATAGGTACTCAATAAAAACTATTAACAACAAAGTATAAATTAAATACATCCAAAATACTAGAAAAATATCATTAGATGTTATCATGGTAAACTCTACAGTTTAGTAAATCATAATTCATAGCGATGCGTCCTTGATAATATACAGAACACAACCGACCAATTGATGATTGAATTAATGTTATTAACAATGTTATTGACAGTATCATCCGTGTTTTAAGAACAAAATATTATAGAAAAATATAAGGCAGTGTATACTTTAATAAATCTGGATTATTGGGTAAATATTGTTTTTTTATTTTGGAAAGCTATACTTTGTACATTTATAAACATTAATTTAACTACAATAACCCGTGTCGTTATTAATAAAAAGCAATTGGAATATTACTATAAATAACGTTACCTGATGGCTGGTTGAGATAATTATTGTAAGTGGAACGATAAATTCAATTGAATTTTAAATATAACACAGTTAATCTAATAGTTCAGCACTGATTTAAACCTAATACTCAATATAAACAATCAATATATTATATCATCAATCAATATAAAAACAAACAAAAAATAAAATAATAATGTAGTTATAAATAATAAATGAATATTAATAAATCAAGTATACATTAGACATTTAGAAATTACAAAAATTTTAATACTATTAGATATATACATTTTCTTTTTTCTTTCAATATATTATTTATTTTTCGATTTACTAAATTAATAATGACTAAAATAATATTTTACTGATTAATTATAAACTAGAAAATCGAACAATACTTTTTCGTTCTTGGCTAATATACATAACTAGAATTATTCCAAAATAATTTTAACAAGCAACTAGGCAAATAACCGATCGAATTTTACGTACAGCTTTTATTGTTATTATAATACAATAGGTACTCCAGATATGTTAAAAAATAAACTCTTTTTTATCAAAACCTCCAACCAAACTAATCCTACGTTTTCATTAAAACTTTTAAGCTAATTCATAATAAAATAAAAGTAAATTATCATATTAATTTGTAAATACGAGAAAAAATAAAAGTAAAGATAAATATTATTCTGTCTGGCTGTAGTCCGTTTCAAATAAATCTTCTACAGTGTCCAAACAAGTCTTTTCATTCTTACTTACTATGAGTTGAAATTTATTTATAAGAAAATATGTTTTATGTATATAAATTAACAGTGCATAGAAATAATTATTTAAAACTTTTTCTAAAATCTACATTAAAAAGAGTGGAAGAACAAGTGTAAAAGTTATTTTCAAACTGAGAAAACATATTCAAACATATCTATAGACCATAAAAGAACATTGAACTATTTATTAATGTTTTGATCTAATGTAATTCTAATGTAGGTAAAGTGATTAAATAAAAATATGTTAAGAATGTTACTGTACTTCGATGAAAAATAAAATGGTTTAATATTATAAAAAAAAAAAAATCTTTCAGTATCGATTACTCGTGTCTTTTTTATAAATTTTATTTAAATTAGAATAATAATAATAATAAGTACTTGAATGTAGTACTTGCATAATTTGCATTTTAATATAAAAATATAATAATAATTACCTATAATGTATAAATCTTTAAGTCAATGAGAATTATAAAATAGTATTCAATACAAATTGATTCATTTTTTCCGCCCACGGATCAGTCGAATAATTCAGTAGTTTGCAGTATTCAATATTAATGTTTGGAAAATATAAAATTTACAATACTGTTTTCGTACGATCTTAATGAATGTACGTATTGGTTCAACACTAATATTAATATTACAATGAAGAAAAATCATAAATTACAGATTTATAAATTACTAAAGAGGTTTGGTGGGACATATGTAGAACGCGTTTTTTTTTAATGATACAATATTGTAAGTGTCAATGATAAAGAAAATATCGGTAGTATTATAAATGATAGAGCACGTGCCAAAACCCACATTGTAATAGATAATGTTATTTTTAAAATATAATGAAACATTCTTTATTAAATGACAGAAAAACAAAACAAAGAGAGAAATTTTTAACGGCCCAATTATTGTAAGCTCATTTGCACTCACAATCTATTTCTAGCGATCTATACACATATAATATTTTTACAATCTCCATCTAATACAATATCATAATACAACTGGTATTTAAGTTTACCAACTTTTGATACCTATTTCCCAAAGTGATGAGAAAACTGATGATAACTTAATATAGTAAAAACAATTGAAGTAATTTTCAATATAAATAATAGGTGTAATAAAAATTGTTATTACCGAGTAGATAATAAATTAATCATTATTATTGGCGTCTTAACATGATAGAACATTGTTATCGAAGTTACCTCACACAAATTATAACAATCAACAATCAAGAACTTATCAATCTATAGAAAGAAAGTAAAAGTAATATAAGGAATCTCCGGTAAAAGATGGCCTGAAAAATATTGATTTATTATTAATAATTTTGATTAAAAATAGGAGTCGACCAAAGTGTGAAGTTTCAATAATATAATCAACAGCTTATTTCATAAATACATTTTTTTAATTGGTATTAACCTTTGGCACTTAATGAAAATACCAGGGGAACAATAGGTAAAATAATTGTAATATTTATGACGAACATATTATTATGATTGGATACGGTAACAGGTATTTTAATCTTTAATGTTTTAATGTATTAAAACTAAACACGTGCTCTAACAATGTATGAATGATTTCTCACTGGTTCTCGGGTTTAAAAATGTACTGTTCGATTGTCCGATATAAATTACGACTACAGATACCTGGCTCCTGATCATACGTGTGTATGGGACTCGAGAATTCAAACACGATTTTTTTGTTTTTTTAATGTTGCTTCGTAACAAAAATAAATAGTGTATAATAAAATAACGTATTTCTAAAGGTAGGTATTGTAAAAATATAAAACTCGCCCATACTTCCTACCGGTCTGATATCACAACAGCAGTAGAAAATGGAAACACATGACGGATACCTACTACAGCACAGTAGGTCGTTGGATGTTCCCGAGGGAATAAAAACGAATACATACAATATAAACACCGGTACTAATGCGGTAAGTGGGTACTCACGGTAGGAAGCTGGATTTTTCCCGTCGGCAGTTGATCTCCGGTGTTGTATTTGGGTCAAGTGCAGCGGCGACGTGTATAGTGCGGATGGGCAAGTTGGTCGAGTAAACGGACCGGTGGCAGGGCGATAATTGGTATTGCAGTATCACGCGTACAACGGTGGAATAGCGGAAGAACGGAGCTCGGCGGTTAATTGGCGCGGACGGCTAAAAAACCAATGACGTGCGGAACGTCGGGAGTCAGCGTTATCAACCGCGGTTCTGATAGCGGCGCGCCGCGTACGGTCGGTGGGATCGCTGCGGGAGTCCGCGCGGTTTAGCGAACAGTTATTGGGACGGTGGGGATGTGGGCGGTGTAAAACGGACGTGCGGTAGTCCGTCTGCAACGGAGTGTGCGAGCGGCGGGACGCGCAAGGGACGACTACACCAAGAACGGCACACACGTCGCGGACGACGCACGGATGGCAACTGGCGACTCCCGGGCCCTCGACCACCGGGCGCTGCGCCAGGCCGTAATCGTCGTCGTCGTCAGAAGTGGTGGTGGAGGAGATGGTGGTGGTGGCGGCAGCGTCGTCGTTGTCGTAGTCGTCGTTAATAGCCTCTCGGCAGCCGTGGCGTGGCGGCGACAACGGCGGGCGGCGGCGGTGTGTAATCGGCAAACCCCAGCGCTCCGCGTGGCACGTTTGCGAGTCCGAGTGGTCGCGGAAAAATTACGTTGCATCCGCGGCCGCGAACGGAAAATCTTTAGGAGAGAGGGGGACAAAAAATGAAAATGAAAAAAGGTTTTATTATTTTCGCGCTCCGCCGAACGTCCCTGGCCGCCGTGGCCATTACTTCTTCTTCACATATTATTGCACGTCGCCGCGGTACGCACACAGACGTCGTTTTCATCCGCACGCTCTCTCCTTTTACAAATTACAGTTGTGCGGGAAGGGGGAAAAACCATCAAACCGTCATTGACACGGAATAACGCGGCAACGAAAAGCTGAAATCGATTTATATATATATGATATGATATAATATACTTTTGTCAAATGTAATTTGATTGCATCGACATCGCACCGCTACGACTCTTGACTATATGTATATATAGTACCTATAACCTATGATATAGTTGAGTCGTTTTAATAAAAAATCAATACATAAATATATATATATATTTGTGTGTGTGTGTGTGTATTTTTATGTATTGATTTTTCGTTATGTACTGCGTGTATATAGTTTATTTGATTGACAGTATGGGTATACGCCGTATAGGAATTATATCATAATTCATAAGTTATGTACTTTAAATGACTAATTAGGTACACGATTTTTTTATGATTTCAATGTATAAGTTATCGGCAAGGGTGTTCAGAGCTTAGCTATGGTGGGAAGGGATGAAATAAAAATTCCACTGACATTGGGCAAAACAAAAAGAATTACAAAGATTATTGAATATAGCTCCAATAAAATGCGATTTATAATGTATTTGGGCTTATTTTATTAAAATTTGTTATACAAATTATAACACTTGCCATTGTTTGTACAATAAACAAAATTGAATTGTGTTTTTCAATTCAACATGAATAAAATGAAATTTTAATTATTTGGTGGTTAAGTTACCTACGTTACTGATGTTACACATCGAATTATTATTTTATATACCAAGAACACCATCCCCGTCGTCTAAAATGGAAATAGTATGGAGACTATTGGCACGATAACATAAACCGAAGTACCGTCTTCTTTGACACACAAAACAAGTATTGCAAATTATTATTCTTAGCATATACGTATTCATATTGTACAATGTTTACATATAAATATGATAAATTTTTCATAAAAATAAGAAAAGAAAAGAAAAGAATAATAAAATACTATATACTATAATAGTATATAAACTAATTATATACTAATAGAAGATCACAATAATAAGTGTATAAATATTTTAGAACGCTAAGTGATATTTAAAGCATATAAATGTTTTGTACCTAAATTTATCGAGTGATCAGTTAGTACTAAGTAGTCCCAGTTGGATACTTACAGCCATTAAAGTATAAATATTTTTAAATGAGTTCCTCCCTGTGTATAACAATGTAACTACCGGATTTTCGCACAAAAATTAATCTATAAAATTACTTTTCATAAAATACAAACCTATTAATGTCTCATCCGGTTCTTTTTTATATTTAACTGTATTCTCTATTACTACTGAAAAAACTCAAATTATTCTATATAGAAATGAAATACAGACATCTGTGATTTCATGAATTTAAATTGTTTATAGCCATAATGATATATTATTAAAATTACATGTAGCTTTTAGACAAAGTACTTGTGTATAGTTTAAATAGGGTGCTTCAACATAATATAGTAAAATTTAAACTCCTTATTCATTTTATATCCAATTTAAACTACATAATTGTGTATTCAAAAACACCGAGTACTAGAATTAATACTCACTCCAACTAACACAGTAAAAGGATCCTATATTTTATTATTTTCATTTTTAATAGTAATTTATAAACACATTGGATCTCGATCATGTATTGTCATATACTGTTAGTAATACGAAAACATATCGAACCTACTCCGATAGTCAATACTCTACTACGTTGATTATTGATTTAAAGCTGAATATCGAAAAACCAGTTTCAATAAACTAGCTGTAAAGATGATGAAAAAAAAGTCTTCTATAAATCCGATAATATTATTCGTATAATAATAATGCACGCGTGTCAACTGATATTTCATTAACTACCAATACATTAGACTGTTGAATCCTATTTGGTATTTACTATCTATTTTTTTTATAAAAGTTCTGATATTCTTTAAACTTTTTAAAACTAAAATCTATTCCTGAAAAGTCTAAATATTATTTAAAGGGATTCAATACCATTTCGTTTTTTTGATCATAATGGAACTTGGTTTAAAGAATTGTTTGAAAATTTAAAATGATTACACATAAATGATTAGGTTACATATTTTATTCAAGAAATTACAATTTTATAGGTATGATATTGTTTTCATACGATAGTGAAAAATTATAAAGTTAAGCCACATTTAACTACAATAATATCTTATGTGCTCACTATAATTATTTTAAAAATAGTTTATAATACCTATATTATTATGTTGTTTTAAAATAAATAAATTTTTTTTTGCAGTTAAAGAAAGGATTGTATGCTGTAAACGTTAATCCTTACTTTATTTCTAGTGCACCGAAGTTCTTATTGGGAAGGAGTTGAAAATTTGAAAATACTGTTCCACACAAATAAGTAGTGTTTATATTAAAGATATTATAGTTATATTATATATATTTTCGTATCTAAGGTCTTTAAAGGTATGTCATGATTCTAATAATTAATATTCTCATTAAAAATGACATCATTTGTTAGTTGAAAACAACTAATTTGGAAATGTATTAAAGGATAAATTATTTTTAGTAGAATTATTGTTTATGATGATATTATAATTATAGCAAACTGCTAAGTTCGATACTTTCAAATATATTTCATATATTTCAGTTTATTGTACATTTTATAGAAATAATTATCGTGGATTAACAATAATTAAAACAATACTTAAAACGAATGATATGATTCTTAAAAATAATTATAGTGAAAAAACGAGTTCATAGACAGTCTTTACCATCAATATATTATTGTGCTAGTCATGTTAAAACGGGTGCTGCTGCAAATCGAACTATATACGAATGTATACAAGAATATTAATTATGTGTTAGAAAAATAAGCATTAGTGGGGTAAAATATTTTGATCAATTACAGGTTTAGGAAACTTGGCTATTGTATAAATAAACTCACATAATATTGTACCATCATAATATTACCAAACAATATAAAAGAATAATATTAATTTTATTTGAGAAATACATATAAAGTGTAGTGTAGTCTTATTTCTTTAACAGCAGTGCATAATTATACATGGTTCTATTTTCACTTCAAAAAATCAATATTTACAGTACTTAACGCGTAGACAGCAATGTTCTATTAAGAACCTGCTATAATTATAATTTCTCCTTAGCGGCATAAACATTTTAAAGATTAAAAATGAAAAATGTGTACTTGTCAAAGTCGTCATATAGAGGGATTAACCCGGGCTTAAACTTAGAAAGGATAGTAAAGTCTCTAGGAAAATTATTATTTGATTAATTATGTATATTTAATCGAAATAATATCGACAGAAGCTGCAAGATGGACAGCATAAAATAATAATTTATTAGACATAAATGGAAAAATACACCAATATATTTCAGTGTTCGTCATTTGAAGTATTGCTCACATAACGACATAACTATGTAGGATATGTTTTTATAATGGAATAATAAATCATCGCATTCAACAAATTATTTTAGCGATGGTTGTTGTATGAACTATGAAATCGATAATGGATATTGGATATTATATAATAATTGTAACAATGTACTATGTACCTTATAACTTAAATAAATATATTTAATTCGTACCTACTACCTATATTATTATTTTATACATAATTAAAAAAATTCAATATTTTAACTATACAAATTTCACTTACCAGGAAAATCATAGGTACCTAAACTTAACAAAAATTACAAATTGGTGTTTTTTTTTTTATTTACTCGAAAGTGTAGAAAAGAAATTATAACCAATATTCTTTCAATATTTTTGTAGTCAGTTATATTTTCGATGATAGAATTAAAATTGTTATAGTGTTATAATATTGTATACCACGCCCTGTGTTGAAATAATATTAGGATTACCGATCGGTACGAAGTCCATTTACCATTCATTAAATAATAAATTTATATTTATTTTGGAATATGAATACAATGTATTAAAATATTATACCAAATTTAAAAACAAAACATGTTTTTTAAAATATAAAGTTTGCAATTTCTATTTTTCCATTTAAATGAGTACCTATATTTATCAAAATACGGTTTGTAATTTATTATGCTGTTTTTTTCGTTGTAAAATTTTATTACATCTTATTTACAAATATTTCGTATTTATATAGTGTACAAAGTCATAGTCAAATGTATAATAACATAACGGCATAAGATATTAATATGTTACTATATTAACTTAAATATTCAGTATAAAAAAGAAAAAAATATATAAAATCTAAATCTTAGTTGTCAATTTAACTGCAGATAGTTTTTATCAAACTATGATTAACATTTTGAGAATCATTTAATACACATTTTATGGACTGTTGAAACATTATAATATGAATGTATATTATTTTTAGTTTCATATAGGTTACAGAATAAGGTTTTAGATGGTAAATATTGTTGATTCGATAATATCCTTTGTTTTCATTGTTAAAATATTTCACTGCGTTACGTTATTGCCAAACCATGTGATACGTTGTCAAATGATTATTCAATTCTATTACGAGTACAGTCGTAATCAATAATTCAATCGTATATATTTATTTTCACTTTTTTTTTGCATTTCGCTTCGATAACTCACGGTTCCCCTTTTTTTTATCTAGAGCATTTTGTTTTGCATTTTTGTCGATTTGAATTTGCAGTCTATTAACCTCGCTGTTCTCATTGTTAAACTTTAAATTCAATGTACTTTTAAAATTCGATCTGAAAAGATATTTTTGCACCTTATAAATAACATATAAAGCATTAGAGAAATGCACAAAGAATATTAAAATGTTTGTACCGAATTTTTCGATGGAAATCAATTTATCTCGATATCAAAAATGTTTAACAAGTCAAATTTTTGTTTAATCTACTAAAGTATTATACATTATAATGTACCAAATACAATAATTTATTTTTATTGGTAAAATTAATAAAATATAATTTAAATTTAAAAATTAATTATTTGCTGACTATTAATATTTAATTTAAGTTATTACAATATATATATATATATATATATATATATGTGTGTGTGTGAAATTTTGAAATTTTTTAGTTAATATGTTTTAGATACCTTTAAAGGGTCATAATTAATAACAAACTATTAAACTTATTAAATGTTATTATTATATTAACTATTATAATTAGGGCCCGGATTTAAATTCACTTAAAACCATACAAATATGCTCTAAAAAATAGTCAAAAATGAAAAAATGACCTTAAAATGCCGTATATTTTTTTTATTCAAACACGAATTGACTGATTATTATTTGAACGTGTGTTATTTGATCGAATACGAGTGACACTCCACAGTCAATAATAAATTAAGATAAGATAAAAACTGAATGGAAAAATAAAGATTGAAAATGTGTATAGAAAAATTCGATAAACCTATTTAAATATCAAGAAAATAATTTATCTTTAGATAATATTTGAATAGCCTAAATTAATTTATCGTATATTGAACAAATATGCATTAAAAACCAATAAAATGACCCAATAATGTTAAAAATGCTCTAAAAATGAAAAAACGTCGAAATATGCAAAAAATGCAAAATAAAATGTACAGCTTTGAAACCCTCGTTACATGAAACGAATTATGTACTTAGACAGCATTGTGTAAGATTATAACTTATATTAACTTATGTTATAACTTATGTAGTTGAATGTTTTTCTAAGATAGGAAATACGGTTGTAAGGAGTACAATATTATACTCTTGAATGAATATATTTTCGGATTTTACCGAGACGCTGACGGAGGTACTTATTAAACCACCATAAGTTCAAAGTTGACCACTGACCAGTTTCGATACAACGATATATAGTGTGATAACACAGCTATAATTAGAAACAATGTAAGTCGCTACTCCGGTTAACCAAATACCGTGATGCATATTATGCCTGATTCGGCAAAATGCGTGTTAGGCCAGGCCCTAGGCCCAAAGATTTACGTAGACAAAAACATTTTTGTACATGCAATATCAGTGAAAACTGAAGATTTATAAAATAACTTATCTTTCAGTCGTTCTCGTTCAAGGGTTCATGATTTACAAGAAGAAAAGTAAGTAAACTAGTTTAAGGTTCTTGGCAAAGAACTTTTGGCGTATTGAAGGACAACTGAACACTATACACTTTGCTATTTATGCTTTACACCTATTATTAACGATAAGGAGAAGCACGTAGAAGAACTAAATTTTGGTGTAGCGAGAATCCGGAAACTATTGTACGTCAGGACATGTGTTTAATAGTAGATTTAAGAATGGTAATAAGAGGATGCAAAATCTTGCAGACTTTTGACCTATCTTATGCAGGTCAACTCGATGTCTGATATACCAAAACGATAGTTTCCAGAATACAGAATATAGATAAGATCTAGATTTCTTATTACATTCCCTGCTAACGTAATGTACTATATTTTCTTAAGTTATAAAACCATTAGAGAACATGTACGGTATATACCTAAATAGTACATATTACATATTTAATACAGGTAAGCGCGTATCTACGTAAAATACATTTACCCCACCCACCCTCCTTCCTGTAAATATATGAACATTTTATAACTACCTACCTAAATGATTACGACTAATATATATCGTTATCAGAAGATGCTAAATATGTTGTTTAAAATTATAAGTAATTACTCTTATGTTGATTTAATAAAAAAAATTAACAATTGTAGAGGAGTGGATATCTAATTAAAATATGTATGTTGAATGAAGTAAAATAAGAGAGAAATTGTCAGTTACAATAGCAATTCATTAATTAATTTTTTTTTTTTAAAAATGTGTAGAACAAATTAATTACTAAACATTGGACCACTTATATATTAATAATGATTTCATATATTGTACACATATTTAGTAACTATGTTTCATGTTTTTACAAACATTCATAAGATTCCAACGTATAACCTACATTTATCTATGACCTACGTGTACCTTTACGTTTCTCAAATTAAGTTATATTAAACAATAAATACCATACTAAATAATATAATGGTTGATAAATATGATGATTTTTTTTTTTTTTTTATTAAAATTGTACAATACTATTAATTAATGATTAATTTAATATGTATACGGTAAAGATTAAAAAAAGTCACGCATACTTATTCAATGAAATAAAAACATCTATATTATAATTATTACCTTTAAAGTTAGTAAAATGATTAATTAAAACGATTATCATCATGGATTCATTGATATAAAGAAATTGAATTGAATCTGCTATCTATTGAAAGTAAATACTTCAATCTTCCAGTAAACATAGTTTTATATTAAAACCTACGTGTATATTGTATTTACAAAACTATTTATCTTTCTAACAGTGTATTAAGCAGTTACAAAAAAAAGTCATAAGAACGACGAAATAGAGTTCCAAATGTTTTAAGCTTAGTCTTTTAGAGTTGATTCGGGAATTTTTTTAGATTCTGGACGGAGTGATGGAATCTATTGATTTTACAATGATATGTGTTTCTTTTTTTTTTTTGTGTGTCTGACGACAACTTTTTTTGCAGTAAAAAAGCTTCGATTTGCTTACACAGCAACTATTCTGAAAGGAAAGTGAATGTAGATGGTACTTCGGCAAGTCAAAAATCCAACTTTTTCAATACTTTTTTCAAAAATTGAAAGGTTTATAATAAGCTTAACTTATCTTCATTAGAAAATATCGGTGATCGTGTCTTTCAAATTTTTTTTATAAGCTCATAAAGCTTAAATTTGTATAAAATGTGTCAAAATCACGATAATTTGCAAGTTATTTTGTAGATAAAAATTCATAAAATTTTTTCTGTTTATACTTAAGGTTCAAAATATTGACACTAATTTTTCCATAAGCTAATCTTCAAAAATATATAAAAAAAATTTTACCGGACCAAAAGGAAACAATTTTATGACCGTTTGAAATTTAAATTTTTACGCAATTGCATAAAATAGCGATTTATGGTCAAACCATTTTAAATATTTGTTATAATTCAAAAAGTATAAGTTGCAGAAACTTGAAATTTTCACCAGTTGTTAAGATAGGCATTTCCTTTATGTCATATTTTTTTTCAAAATATTATATTGATTTTTAAGCCACTTATAGGCATTTACAAAATTCGATTTTTTTACATTTTTTTATTATAATCGGTGATAAAAAAAATTGACTGATACAAAATACTTGAAAATTTAATAGAATATTCCACACAAGTAGTTATTATTGTCATTCAAAAATCATCAAAATCCATAGGCACAATTTTTTTTTATAAGCGTTTGAACAGCGAATATTGACATAAAATTACATGTAAAATATAATATAATATATACAATTCTAGACTGACAAATCATATCGGTTTTTTTAAAATGCTCTAACTCAAAAACGAAAAACCGCAACAACTTGAAATTTTCACCAAATTTTTATATTGGTGTTTTCTATACATGGTTAAGTTTGCAAAGTATTTTGACATATTTTGACTTATTTATAGACAATTTAAATTTTTTATTTTTATAAGTTTTTTTTTTTTTAATATCTATAAAATTTTTTTGGCCGTCCGAAAACTCTTGAAAATGTATTAAAGGATTAAATATAAGTTACACTTATTGTAACTAAAAAATAACGAAAATGGTTTCACTCAAATTTTTTTTATAAGCCCATAAAGTTCATATTTGTATAAAATATGTTAAAATCGCGATAATTTGCAACTTATTTTGTGGTTGAAAATTCATAAAATTTTTTCTGTTTATACTTAAGGTTCAAAATTTAAACAATAGGTTTTCTATAAGCTTACCTTCAAAAATATATAAAAAAATTTCTACCAGACTTAAAAGAAAAAATTTTACGACTGTTTTAAATTTTAATTTTTACGAAATTGCATTATAATTCAATTTAAGTATAAAATACTATATTATTAAATAAAAATTTTAGACGAACATATTATCTCCGTTCAGAATCGTTATTCGTATACAATGATATCTATCATTGCATTCAAATTTAACAAATCCATTGTAATAATGACCTATCCTATGAACGAGGTACACTCCACCCCCAACTGTACAGCAAAGCGAGGCCCATCCGTTTTTTTTTTCTTTTACTTTTAACAACTGCTGTGTATTTGAAGGATTCTTTGAATCCATTAATTCATTATTTTTATCACGCTAATTATTAATGTAATTACTAAACATAATAATATTACCACCGTGATAAGTGCGTGTTTCCAGTATACGCATACCTATATATTAAGTGAAATGATCACGGAGAAAAAAAAAACATTAAAATGTCATGAATTTTGCTAACGAATTTTATAATTAATAGGCTTTTGTTTCAAATAGACGTTTGGGTTACCAACTTGAAATTGTGTTTTAAAATATTAATGTCCTACCTTTTTTATTTAAAAAAAAAAAAATCAACTTAACTTTCCTGGAGTTGTTTCTGTAGCTTAACGTTATAAAAGTATACTGTGGGTATGTAGATCATGCGGGTTAAACAATTTATTACCTTCTTTAAATAGTCTGTAACTATATACTAGGTCAGAGTAGTGTTATTAAGTTTTGATAAAAAGTTCTGTCTGTCTGTGCTGTATCAACCATTTAAAAATGATAAATGTTTATTATTATATTTTATATGTTAGCATTTGTACACTTGTACCAGTTGTACCTATCATCGATTTTATAATTTGCTGCAAATTCGTCTTTTGGCTGCGTCCATTTAGACGCTAGCAATTGATATGTACCTCTGTATATTTTCTAAAATCAGTGATAATAGAATTTTTCCGATAATATTTTATTAGCATAATTTATTTAATATATATGTGTTAATAGTTAATCAAATAAAGTATGTCAAATACCCGTACGGTATTTTAATATCTATCCCAACTCTATATTTTGTAACTATGTAATTCCAGTTCAACAAAATGTAAAAGACCTATAAAACGAAATTAATTTACATAATCAAATATCTTCTTTTCTTGCTTATTTAAAATAATAATATAAGAAGCAAAATGATGCGTTAAATAATGTATAGTACAAAAATAGAAGCAACCACCGTTTCATTCAAACCAAGATTCGCCCTAAAATAGTCTTAATGTTTAGGCACATATTTTACAGCTTTTTCAAATGTGTGTTTAACAAACAACATTTAAAAATGGAATTCATTCTAAGGAACTGTTTGTGACTATCTATTTATAAGATTTCATAATATTTCTATTAATTTTTCTGTTATAAGGAATATTGTATTTTTTTAAAGCACAATTTTACTGTCAATAACTCTCTGGCTTCATCTATAATTTAAAATTAATAAATCTAAATATAATCATGTGTTGTTGAGTTGTGCTAGATTATTGATTTTATTATTGAGTTCAGAAATTTAATGTACATGTAAAAGGGTATAGAAGTTAAGACTCTTTTAGATATTTGTTTATGAATGTACTTATGTCCGTATATATAAAAATACAGCCATCATTGTCTATTAAACAAATTTTGAGCTTAAATCTGCTTTATTTTTGTTCAATTATGGATTTGTCGTATTTATGTATACGTGAATGTCTGTGTTAAATTCGGTTTACTCGCATTAGGTTGTGTCACCGTAACGCGAAAATGTTGAAGACAAACTGCTGAAAATATAATTTATCAGTTGTGATGTTTCAAATCTGTAATACAGTCGTTCTCATTATTATACATATTGACAGTAAACACAAACAAATATGTTCCTATATTATATTGTCTTGTTACTCGCACCACTAAAATAAGTTGATTAGCCACATCCATTTACGATTAGCGATGCGTGCATAGACCTTTGAATCATTCAATTGAATACAGACTGCATTCATTTATAAGACCTAGGGTAAATGAGAATATTTACAA
Organism: Chaitophorus viminalis; assembly: GCA_025469195.1. Lineage (NCBI taxonomy): Eukaryota > Metazoa > Arthropoda > Insecta > Hemiptera > Aphididae > Chaitophorus > Chaitophorus viminalis. The sequence goes on from JAIPRK010000087.1 coordinate 210,533, forward strand.
TTACATAAATGAATAATTTATAATTTGATAGAAACAATGAGATTAATTTATTAAAAAAATGCGTTTTTTATGCTAAAGATATTAACATGTATGAAATGTAATAAATGTGGTATAGGTAATTTTTACATAAGAAACTCAAGAATCATTTTTCACACATTGGAAAACAGTAGATAGCAATCTATAAGTTAAGTTATATCTCATATATTATAAATTATAAGTTTGCCATAATAAAATGAACTAATTAACTTCAATTTATATTAAATGTAGATTATAAGTATAACTGTATTTCAATTACGAATAATCGTAATGGGTAATGTCAAAAAGTACAAGTGTCATAAGAATTTGGCTAACCATTGGTCATTGAACAACAAAAATAGCAAAAACATATACCACGATTTTGGTAAAAAAAATGTATTCATCTGGGAAAATTTCGATTATGTATGGCCATAAATGTAATGCTTATATTACCCTGATTGTATTATAATTCGTTTATCGTGATTTAATTTTTTAAAGTTTTATTATTTATTTAATGGTTTAGGTTTTATCAACACATAAATAAGTTATGCAACCGCACGTAATATACATACCAGGAAGCAAATATTAAAGTTTTACAGGGACTATGTTGATCACCATTGCCAAGCAACTGGCATTAAAAGTTTTCGGACAATAATTTAAATTCGGAGAAAACATAAGTGCTCGATTTTATATTTAGTAAAGAGTGTATGGGGTGGGTTTTCAAGCATTTTTCTCTTATATTGTTTAATAAAAAATAAAACGGTTTTAAATAAACAATTTATTGAAATTAATTGAAAAACCCTCCATTAATGATGTTTAACCAATTCAACTTTATCGTAGGAATAATCGTTTGTATTAAAATGGCGTGGAACACACAATAACGGAAAAATAACGAGAAATAGCACTCGACACGACGTATACAATATTATTAAACGTGTGCCTTTATATATATACATTATAGTTCACAATATTTTATAAGTGGCGTGGCGATGTGATCGATGTTTCCGAAATGGCTGCTTGTAGTGGGTGAATATACGAATATATAATATGTGTACAACTAAAAACGAACCAGGTGAAAGTACATTGTGCAATAAAACGTTTATTTAAGACCCGAATATCTATGAATTATACACATGTTTAATTTACATCAGTTCAAAAGCCTCAAAAGGCGGAATTGCGCTGGTACACTTCAAAAATTTTTACTAGACGATAAAAATAAGTAGACGACCACGATGAACTTGTTATGCGATCAGTACAATAATTAATATTGACAATTGTGTTTGTATATACAGTACAGTTGGGTCGCACATTTCGGTTAAATGAACGCGTGGCGTATAATAATTATTTGGACGCCTAGGTTCCGTATAGAATTTAAATACATAACGTAGAAAAAACAGATTAGTACGGGCTATTATAATCGATGTAAAATAAAATTGTACCTGCATGAAAAACGTTATATTCCACGATTGCGACTATAAAAGCTGATATATAAAACGAGCACGTCAGTTACTTGGGTGCAGTGATAAAAATAATAATCTATTATTTATATATTTTAAGCACAGGAGTACCTACCAGCCTAGTTTTTATTATATTTTTTTTATTATATACACAAGTGCATACTTATGTACATATCTATAATCTATAGGTACTTTGTAAAATAAAAAAAAAAAATAAACGAGAGTAAAAATTTAGAAATACATAAGTTTTGTGCACTTCATAAGACATTGTTATAATAACGGTATACTGCACCGATAAGAAGCCTTTAAGTAGGAACAAAATTATAACTTTGATATAATTCTTTAAGATACAGGTATTTAAGTTAAATGAAAAAAAAATGGGTATGTATATATAGTTGAAGTCAAGAGCACTAATAAGATATACAGAATAATATAAAATACATCGCAGTATTAATAGAGATTATCTCTTTTCATTAAAATGAATAGCTGGAAGACAAATTGTTCATACTTGGTATAGTAAAATTAGTTCACTTAAGCGATTTATGGCTAAGCTTAGAACTTAAATTTATTTGTAGCGTACCCATTATAGATGAAATTCTTTAGAACCTAAATTGTTTTTTATACGAATATTCGAGAAAACTTTTAAACCATTAAAAAATAAATTATTAAGCTGCAATGTATTATTTAGCGATCAACTAAATGAGATTGGGATAGAATATTTCGATTTTAAATTTACATTAAATGTCATACCTACAATTTTACCAAGATCAGCTTTCCATTATTTTAGTAGTATTTTCGATTGATATTTTAGTTTATAATATTATTCATTCTTCGTTCTGTTTTTTTTTTTTTAATAATGTAAAATATAATATTGCTGTACATTCAAAACCAAAATATAAATCATCGCATTCGAAAAGAATTTGGGCTAATACAAAATGTATATTTGTGTTATTTAAGCTAAATGACATGTGTTATTTTTAAAATTTAAACTTGGTATCCATAAATAACAATGTGGTTAATGATTTCCTACGGTTTTATAAAATTAAATTAAAAATTCAAACTAATTGAAAACTATTTCAAATAATCGAAAAACTAAAAATTGAATCTTAAAAAACTTGTGAAAGAATCCAAAATAGATTTCTACTAGACTTTTATGCCCAAAAGAAATTGAAAATTTGAAAGTAAATATTCAGTATAGGCTTAGATCAAATTTCAAGTTTAGAACTGTTTATAGTAAGTCGTAGTGAAGTATCTAAAATACTTATACTTTATAAAAATTTAGTTAAATGTAAATTTTATTATTTTTCAATAACTTCATTGATAGTAGATGTTTGCAATTTTATTGAATACCAACAATATCAACTATAGTTTTATTAAAATTTTAAATTAATATTATTACATGTCAAAATAAATAATTATTTTAGGTATATATATACAGTCCAGTCAACAATAATTGGATAAAACGATAAAATAAAATTTCATTAGATTTTATGTACATATTAAGTAAACCAACATATTATCATAGTTTTGTATGAAAAAATAATATTTTTTTCGAAGTTTTTTTCTTTATAAGATAATCAAATATGATTTAAAAATTCTTCGAACATTAATTATGAATTAAGAATATACTGCTTGTATAGAATGCGATTAGATTAATAGTATATTAAATACATTAATAAAGGAATGTGAATTTTTAATTGACGGACAGTATTTACGACTTGCTAAAAACCGATAAATAAGAAAAAGCAACTGCTCTGAGATATGGATTTTATTAAAATAGATTGCCAACATTATACTATATTCCTGTTTTTTTGGAGATTTATATACAAATCTTGGTCAGTCAGTTTAAAAAGTGACACTTAAATCAATTATTGCATATTATTATTATACTTCCGAATGGTGTTAGGCCATTGTTATGGATTAGGAATCTTATTTGATTTATTATTAAGACACTTATAATATAGAATTATTAGTCATATCCATATGCAACCTCCATATTTTCTTTTTATTTAAAATAACTTTAAATCTAATAGTTTCAAACATAATATTACTTAAATTTTATATGTCTATAGTATATTAGAGTTGGAAAGTTTTGCTTTGCTGTTTTTGTTTATTAATATTAAAATTTAGTTTCTACACTTCTGAACGTCGAAACTCGACAATTTCAATATCAAAACATAATTAAAAATTAAATAACCAATTAAAAGTTGTATGAAATATAATTTTCTTATAAGGAAATCTGTTGTTAAATTTTTTATAGTTATATATTACGCGGTTAAATGTATTTGATATTTTCTTAAATTTTTTTTTCTAGAACAAACATTAAAATGAAAAATATGTACGCAAATAATTAGGTAGTCAATTGTTTTTTAATATTTTTTTGAAATTTCGAAAACAAAGGAATAAAGTTTTGTAAAATATATTAAATGAATGTATTTATTTTTTTATTTCAACTATTAATTTGTCATAACATAAGATGTACATAATAATGACCGAATAAAAATTTATGTATCTTATGCGTAATATTCTTTTAATAAATAAACCGAATATTCTTTAAGTACTAATTATAATTATTTCATCAAAACTAAAGTTACGGTCTTCATTAATAATTATTGTGTTATTAAATTTAATCAATGAATAAGTGACATTCTGATTAGAGTCTAGATTGAAATTGCTACAGTCTCAACACCGGAAAAATTTAAAAGCAAATATTAATATTTAACGTACCAATAAACTTTACTCTATAAAATGCACAAAACATTTATAATTTTTAAATGTATATAAAATATATATCAAGTCCGATTCGAAGAGGAACTGTTATATAATAATGGCAATGTATAGAGGAGAGATAATGTGTGAGAGATAGAGAGAGTGAAACAGAGAGAGGCGTATAATGTACAGCTATTGCGGAATTACGGACCAATAATGCGTTTGACGACGAGCCCGATGAGGAGGTAATTTTAAGCTAGGGATAATACGGTTATATTACCGTTATTAATGGACTGTTTTTTATTCGATGGTATTTCCCAATCCGTTTACCCACCTCCTCACCTCAAGTTGATTATAAACATTTTTTATCTACATAGATCAACGACACAGATATCGAGTAGAATGTTGAATTAAATAAACTATATGTTAAAAGCAAACTTTAAAAATTTATAATTATTCAAAATTGTACACTGCACATCAGAGCACACAATATAGGTGCATATTTAAGCATTTTTATTGGAGCGTTAATCAACCGTATATGGTTTACTGTTTTTGATAAATCAATAGGTACATAATATATTATAAGGACATAGCATGGATTTAATTCATCAACTTTAATACATTTTAATGGCACATTTTTAAAGGAGTTTTACGTGAATTTTACAAATAAATCTCTAGCCAGGGAGATATTTGAAATTTTGAAACTTAAATAGCAGACATTAACACATTATGAATTGTAATAGTTTCATCAAATATATTATATTATTTTCAGTGAATATTGTGATACTTTTTTTATATATTTATTCTTTTTTATTTGAAATACTGACATATATTATTATATTTTACATCTTAATCAATATATTTGTTGATTTTATAATACACTGACATGCCGTAAAATATTTTTAAAATTTTTAACAGCTGACAGCTGCTATATACGTACATGGATGTAGCCATTTGCCTTCGCTGTAACCCTTTACGTTCAACTTGATAAAGACAAGTTTTCAACAATAGAAAATTTCTAGTTTTCTAAAATCAATATAAATAACAACTATACTTTATTTATATTTAAAGTTATGTAACAATCGTCTGAATATTTACACTGTATCAATGTATCATATATCTATATAGGTAACCCGAACGTCGTCGGGTAGTTCGCTTCAATAAAAGTTGTCTCTCTCTCCATAAAAAAAAAATTCAATATTATTTTTAATTAATTATATTAATATTAATTCTAATTATAACAAATTTTATTTAATACAAGTATAGGTACCATCATATAACTTTCCCTTTTTTTTCTAATTATTTTGCTATAGTTTTTAATTTTCTCGAAAACTTTTTGGATATTTTCCATTCAAAGTACCGACATTGTTTGGTCAACGTCCAATAAACTGAGATACTATAATAAGAAACTTTTAAGGTTCACATTCAGACTTTCTACCCAAAAGTTATACCACAGACCTAATGAAAACATGCACCTGCTTATACATAAAACTATAAAAGTATTAAACACATACATAATTCTTATATTAAAATTTATTTTCTTACTCAAAAGTGACAAATTATTATACACCAAATATAATATTACAGAACTTGCCACTTACATTATTATATGCATCCGGTGTTCAACATGCATTATAGTAGATAAGCATTTACCTTAAAGCTTAAAGTTAGCTTACATTTTAATAAAAACATGAAAACTTTTAATTCTACGTGGAATTCGCCGTTATAAAAGAAAAACCAAAACGCTTTTGCAAATAAATTAATTTTCAGATTTTGTAAATTAAATTTCTAGACGGAAGGTTTGGAAAAAAGAAAAACCCACTGTCCATTAAACCAACCAATTTCGTTATTTAGCATTTTGATGGTATCACTTTTGTTTCATCTACATATTGGTACATTAATTATTATTGGTTTTGTCTTGCATAGTAATATCAGTTTTGTATAATATTATTTAATGTATTTAATATCCATCATTATTAATGAAAATTCAAAGTTATCAATAATATTCATTAAATTCAGTTCGATGTCTGTCACAATTTTATGCATCATCATAAATGCACGTTTGTTTCAATTCGTCCTGTTAACTCGATTGTCTTTGACAACAATGTAATTCGCCGTATATACTGCGAGCAACGGAAATGTAACAGTTAAATCGTAAATCGAACTTATAAATCTATTTCACATTGCATATATACAGTATTCTATAGTGCATGATATGCCTGCTGTTATAATTAATACCCTGCAATATGAAATGTCATTACGCCCCTTAGGTTTTCCAAAAATAATATTTATAAGAGAAAAGATTATTTTGATTACGTCCACCGTTCAAATTTTAATGCACGATAAGTTTCTTTTTCTCTCTCTCTACACTTACCTCTCTTCATTAATATTACTTAATCACTGAATAATTAACAGAAAACAGTAAGGATGTATTCCACAATGTCTAAACTGTTAATCTTACAGCTCACGTGAATACAATATTATTGTGTGGATCACTCATTATGAAGTGTTAAGATTGACGATTCGTAACAGTGATTGTATATACTACAACATGTTTATTGTACCTACTTATTATATACTACTTCATCAATGGTTAATTAATTTTTTTTCTTTTTGACCTTGTCCTTAGATTTTATTGCGGGAACAAGAATTGTTTTACAAATTAATCACTCGTGTTGACTAACCACTGCAGTTTTTGAAATAAATAACATTTTAATAGTTTTTAGGACACTCGCCTAAGAGCCCAACATCATGGATATGAATAAAAATATAGGGGATGGATTAGTGTTGAAAACTAAAGTTTATTTTTAAATATTTTCATAGTTTTTATAATAAATTGATAGTTGAAATTTAATGGAATAGTAAAAATTGATAGTAATTTCTATTTTACATGAGTAAACGGTACTCATTTACACTTAACTATGCCCATTTCGAAATTTTTTTTGTCCTGCCTTTGATTTTCTTCTGAGAATTTCATTGAAACGTATTTATAATACGAAAGTATTTATAATTATATTATAATTTAATATTGTTAATAAAATAAGACGTTTTGATCAATGATGCTTAGGGCCGGTATTTCATATTCCACTTAAGCTATAACATAACCATAAGCTAAGCTTAAATTAATATATTTGAATTTCATTATACTCTTAACACTTAAGTAATAATTAACGTGCTTAAAGCTTTACTTGAACTAAACCATACCTTATGTGGAGTTTATCTGTCATTTATGTTTTATTTTCTCAATGATAATCATTGTGTTGTGTGTTTTTATAAGTAGAAATTATATCAAATCTATAGTTTGTAACTATTCAACTATTCAAGTTAGATTAAGTAATTGTGTTGTAATTATATGTTTTAATTTTCAAAATGAATGAAATTATACATTACATATCGGATTCACCACGGTCAAGTGACGATGAAGAATTGAAGACATTGTTAACATTATTAAACGATTGAATCACCCAAGAAAAAAGCGAATTTAACCGATTAGATAATTTCAGTACATGGGATGAGATTGAATTTTATAACCGTTTTCGTCTAACAAAACGTGTTGTAAATGTAATATTGGCATTAATTGTGGATAAAATTATATCTCCTACTAACAGGTATGCAAAAGTTAGAAATTAAAAACTTGGGTGGAGTGTACCTCGTTCATAGGATAGGTCATTATTATAATGGATTCGTTAAATTTGAATGCAATGATAGATATCATTGTATACGAATAACGATTCTGAACGGAGATAATATGTTTGTCTAAAATTTTTATTTAATAATATAATATTTTATACTTAAATTGAATTATAATGCAATTTCGTAAAAATTAAAATTTAAAACAGTCGTAAAATTTTTTCTTTTAAGTCTGGTAGAAATTTTTTTATATATTTTTGAAGGTAAGCTTATAGAAAACCTATTGTTTAAATTTTGAACCTTAAGTATAAACAGAAAAAATTTTATGAATTTTTATCTACAAAATAACTTGCAAATTATCGTGATTTTGACACATTTTATACAAATTTAAGCTTTATGAGCTTATAAAAAAAATTTGAGTGAAACCATCTCCGATATTTTTTAGTTACAATTAGAATAACTTATATTTAAACCCTGTATTAAATTTTCAAGAGTTTTCGGTCAGCCAATTAAATTTTATAGATTTTTAAAAAAAAAATTTTTACAAAAATCGAAAATTTAAATTGTCTATAAATAAGTCAAAATATGTCAAAATACTTTGAAAACTTAACTATGTATAGAGAACGCTAATATAAAGATTTGGTGAAAATTTCAAGTTGCTACGGTTTTTTGTTTTTGAGTTAGAGCTTTTTTAAAAAAATGTATTTTGTAAAAACGTGATTTTACGTTAAATTTCACGTTTTTCTTTTTGTAATTTTTTTATGGTTTTTTTTCGATTTTTTTAAAAAGTATTGAAAAAGTTGTATTTTTGACTTACCCAAGTACCATCTACATTCACTTTCCTTTCAGAAAAATTGCTGTTTAAGCAAATCGAAACATTTTTACTGCCAAAAAAGGTGACGTCAGACACAAAAAAAAAAAAAAACACACACATCATTGTAAAATCAATAGATTACATCACTCCGTTCAGAATCTAAAAATATCTCTAACATATTATTATTGTATAAATATTAATTATAATTTTTTAATTTATTATAAATAGTTTATTTCAATATAATTAAAAATAGTTAACTTACTATAGTGCAATAATGTATGCATTATGCAATATAGTATAATTTAGTACTATATAGCATAATAAAGTACAAGGTATAGTATAATTTTATAAATGTAATGGAAATCTCTTGTTTGATGTTTTAAAATACATACTGTTTCATCAAGTTTACTCTTCTTCGAGAAAAATGAAATAATGTTTCCGTTACGTTTGGCCATTTGAAATAAAAATAAGTACCTAAATACCTAATGTAATATTATATAATATAATACAATATAATATAAAACAAATACTGGCAGGTCGCAGGTACCTCACGTTCTCCAAGACCAATTTTATTTCATATTTATAAAAATCGTTAATATTATATTAGGCTTCGGAGAAATTTCTGGGGGGGTGTTACAATCCCTTAACCCCCCCCCCTGTGTGTACCACTGCACTTGAGTTTAGTAAAGTTATAGCTTAAGCGGAATATGAAATATCGGCTCTTACTGTCTCGAATGGATCAATTAACAACAATTGTATAGAATGTTAATTAATTTATTGAATTATAATTTGATCACGTAGTTTTTATAGGTAAAAATAAAATATCTCTTCGTTTAATTTCTTATTAATTATTGCTAAAATTTAACTACCTTCATTTAAAAATACTTTCTGAATTAATTTCATTTATCAGAAAAACATTTCTTAACAGTTAATTCATTATTTATATTCAGTGATCACTGATCGTCGATAATGCTAACTCGGTACTAAAACATAAAAACATAGTATAATAATGTATATTCTTTACATTTATTATATATTATTCTTAAAACTATAGTCGTGAATTATGTATAACATTTAAAGATATTGTTGTTTTAAGTTTTCAGACAAGCTAGTGCCGACATAATATATTTATTTTGAAGTATGAATACCGTTTTTGGAGTAGACTGGTATTTATTTTAATTCTTCGGAATTATTCTTCTTATAAATTTCTGAACTCACAGTTTGAAACAAATTAAAATGGTACAGAATAAAGTAATATGTATTGGTAGAAAGTCCAATTCCACGCCATTTTGAATAATTCAATTTTTAGAGACATTGTTGAGACTTTATATACATATTACAGAATGAAAGGAAAACATTATCATATAAAATATACATTGTTGTATTGTACTTTATTATGAATAAATGTAATAAATTGACGTTAAAAAAATCAACAAACCTAGAGTTTATTAATAAAACCATGAAAATGCAGAAATATTAGATTATGATTTGCAAGTTTATGCTTTAGAAATCACAAAACATATATATATAATTAATTTCTTCTTTTGTGGAACTTAATGAAATATGTATGCAAGTTTTCCAATAATTAACATAATAATATAGCAACTAAAGGCACACACCAGCATTTACCACGGTTTAAGATTAAATTAATTAAAAATTGATTAACATAATAATAATAATTTTTGTAAGTCGGCAAAATATTATCTTCGGTTTATTTCCATTATAGAGTTATAACCTACATTATTAGAATAGTATTATTATAGTCAAATATATAAGTATTTTACGAACACACGTATACGTCTTAATTTAAAAGTATTTTCAATTTTATTTTTTAATTTTTTTCTAATTTTCTAGTAGCTGCTGTACTAAGAGGATGAATATAATTGAATGCAATTAAAAAAAGGCAAATAACTTATAAATTTAAATGTATCACATGATTAATATTGATACCTTAAATAATACTCTAATAGTCTAATCTATCACAGAACATATTTGTTTTTCTATATCTGATAGTTCTTGCTACATAGTATGTACACATATTTGGACTCAATGTCCACGTAAAATGTCAAAGTCACTCATAGAAAAAAGTGTAATCGCCAATATTTAAATTTTAAATGTACAATAACGTCGATAATTAATACTATTAGGTTATACTATTTTTATGTATAGGTAAGTGGACAATATTTTCATATTTCACAACAATATTTTAGTGCTACCAATAACTAACAAAACATTATACACGTCCAAATTTCAGAAACTTAGAATGTATGATTATTATTATGAAAAACTTTTAACTTATTGTTTACTTTTAGAAGTTATTTCTGGTTGAAATATAATTTTAAATTAAAGTAAGTAACTGAATAAAAATGCTATATATTATTTAATATTTTTAATAAGGAAAACATTAATTATTTTCTCAGCGGTACGATAATTATGATTCTACTTGTTCTAAACTGATCCATTTTTTATTAGCCAATGGCTATTAATACGCGAAAAAATTTCCATTCATTGAATGGTGCTAATATTTAAATCTCCTTTCTCATTCTGCAGCCATCGAGCGAGAAATATTTTTTTATTAAACCACTCAATGTTAGGTATTTGTTGTCAATTTGTTGTGTATATTGTAGTTTTCCACTCAAGTATCACTTTCAGAGTCTTAGTCACCAAAGTCTAATTACTTGATCTACATCCATATGAAAGCAGTACAAAAAAAAAAGTTTTTATTTTTACGCAAAATTATTTTCCATGCTTTATGTCAACTTTTTTCGGTAGTAACTTGTAAGTATAGGTACTAATTATCAATGGTCGAAATAAAAGAATACAAGGGGATGACATCTTTCCATATTTTATAATTTACATTTTTCGTTCAAAATAATACATCCCTCATTTACATAGAATATGTAAATAGATTTACATAGAATATCGATTTATAGTATTTTTTACATTTACTAATTTTTTTTTTCATTCTAACCATGAATTTTCAATTGGTTTTACAAGATTATATACTGCTATGGTTGAAGTGCGAATGGCGATTAAACCTAGGTCTTATCGACTAAAACTATAAGTTCGAAATCCTACTCCTTGTACATATGTAACTATATAGGAGAAGTATGAAAATGTAAGCAATACTCCACATATTTTGAGTCACTTCTACCACTAATACCAATATGCGTGGTGTTCGTCGTCATGGATTGTTCAACAAAGTTGTCATTTCGATAATTTTCTCACACGTTTATAATGATTTGTAATTATGCATCACAGTATATTAAAATAATTAATTTTTTCCAAGCCACGTTTTATAATCGTAATTCATTATTAGCATGCTAATAGCACTATCTGCGCGTATAGTTTTGTTTAAATAGCATATCGATTGCTGCTTTCCATAGTTTATAGTTCTTTCGATAAATAATACAATTTAACTGCATACGCAAATCAATGCGTTTAACGCTACAACAAACTTCGGTCGATGTCCAATGAATAGAATCATGGTACAGTAAGTTGTTCAAAGGTTTCCATAGCCGCCGGCCGCGGTTTATATGTATATTACGTATTTCTCGTTTGAAATCAATCGTAATATAATAAGCCCGGATATGCCGCAGGGATTATTAAACCTGATCCCAAATGGTCAGCATTTACTATCTTAATTCGTTTGTCTGTTTATAACGAGTAGCCGATGACTCGGATGTTCTCGGAACATTGAACTATGTAATATCAATGTTTATACAATATGAGATATATGCGTATACGGTTAAAAAACAATTTACGACTACCATATTATAATAATACAAACAGTATTCGACTATGGTCTGGCAATACTGTTTTGAGTTTGACAAACGGCAGCGATAGTTATAAATTCATCAATTTATTGTCATGTACGATTTTACGAGTGTTCGTCAATGATATTATAATGTTTACGATTCGATTACCACAGGACCGTTCAATGTATGCGCGTAACAATCGTACCTAAATAGCGGACTATCGAAAACCGTAGTATATTATAACGTCACAATTTATGGTTCTGCATGTATACAACAACAACTCCCCGACCCACTTAGTATAATAATATTATACAAATGTTAATATTCTGTCCGCTCGTATTCGTGTATAAGCATGAATATATATTGATAGTTGTGTATAACCAGTAGCGTTCAGTGTGGCTGTGTGAACGCTATCCGAGAAAACGACTTCATTTAATACAGGTAGGTACATACAATCATAACATTTTAATTTTAATAATCAAACATGCACGTTACGGCAGGTACAGTGCAGTACGGTTTAGAACCGATAAGACGTCATATCCGCCGTAACGTCTTACGTCATTGTATCGCTCGTAAATATTGTAATGTTTTGAAATCGTACAACGGAACAATAAACTGTAGAATCTGATTACAATATTATCACAGTATTCGCTTTTGTACTCATTTATGCATAAAATTGTGTGAAACAATAAATTATACATTATGAATCAATTTACGTGGACGAGGAGCCGGCTCGCAATGAAACATAATATTATTGTACACGCCTAATGGTGATTTAAACAACTCACCCTGAAATGATTGTTATTCTGTATATAGATTTATTTTGATTATTATTATTTTTCTTTTTTAATTAGAAGTTGAGTCCAAATGATACGAATAATATATATATAATATAATTAAATAATCACATAATATTTTGGTTTTCAAAACTACAATACATTGTAGTATTCGCTTGCCATTACAAATAGAATAAAACCCATATTAAATACTTTAATCTTTATATATTTTATTTATTTTTTTTAACAAAAACGAGCTGATTTATTTTACCATCATCATTTAGATCTTAAATAATATTATTTATTAAAATACCCAAAATACCTACCTTCACATTTATTTTCTTACAGGTACCTCGCGATAACCTCTAGCCTTTAAACTTCACTCGCCTTACATTTTTACTAATTATTAGCATTATCAATACCGAACAATTTTAACTGACGTCTGGTAGTGACTTTGAACATCATTGCATTTTTATATACTCTATTCATGTCGGTTATTGTGCCTGTGCACAGTTTCACACGTACATACACAAATAAGTATACATATTTTTTAATTTATTATTTACTTCGTTGACTAGGCTATCAATGGCCTCTGGAGCATGTTTTCAAGGTTCTCGTTATTATTATATACAAATTTGAATTTAGTCTGCTTAAAAAAAAAAAATCCCTAACAAATCATATTTTAGAAAAAAAATTGTATATCAACTATTTTCTATTGCAAAATGTAATATTACAAATAAATTTCCAACAAATTGAAATATATCAGAGGGTATAATAATATGATGATTTTTTATAGATGCATATCAATGACTCGGTTATAAAGGTAAATAAAAATAAAAATCTGAGGCAATTATGTACTATTTTATACAACATCAATCGTTGCAGTATAATAATAATTATTATAAATTTAAATGGTATTTATCTTTGTGTGTATAAGTACGCATAAGCATATACGTATAACGAAGTATAGCTGAATATATTATTATTTCTTATTTCAATACGCTGTCCAATTATTTCCGATTGGTAAACGGAGAACTTATTTTCCTTTAACATTTTTTTTTCTGGCATCTGAGTATCTTATATTAAATATTTGAAAACTGTTTAACTGTGTGTACCTTTTATTTTAATAAAATGTTTAATTATCTTCTTAAAGAACATAAAGTATCTGTCAACAAAGTTGTACGAAAGTTTTATAATAAATCAATACATGATATAAAAGTATGACATTGATTTCATTGCAGGTATATTTGATTAAAAGTTGGATAACATTTCTTTTGATTTTTTTTTTTTTTTAATTTTGTGCAACTTGCAATACGTTTTTGCTTCCATTCGGAATTTGTGTTTAGTTAGTTGATTTTTCTAGCTGATTATTTTTCCATTAAAAATTACAATAGTTCTTATAAGCTTCTAGATATTCAACATTATTGGTGATCGGAAATCAAGATATAATATTTAAGTTTGATTGTTCAACATAAAATTTAACACCACTGCCAGTAATATAATAATATATACTGTTCACAGCTATATTAACAAAAAATTACATTTAAATAACAAATTAAATAAGTAATAAATAGTAATATTATAAACTGCTGTGCATATGCGATTATAACTTATAAGTCATACAACGAACATGGAGTTTAAATTTAAATATAATATTAGACAAACGAGTGAAATATAAGTCTTAGGAGGTTTTATTATCATGATAATGGTCAACGTTATTAAATATTATAGTAATTTTAGAACATTAATGTTATTATAGCAATACAGTGCTAATATATTTAATAACTACTGTATCTATTGGTGATATTTAGTAATATTACAAACATAATAGTATTATTTACTTGGACTTGGTTACTGTAACGAAATATATTTACCATTACAGAATTGATATACGCCAATAAGACAGCAAATAATAATTTAAATCTTAATGGCATTTAAAAGTGTATTATATATTAAACGTATTTATTTAATATTTAAAATTTAAATGTTAAATTGTTGAGTTATCTTAAACAAAGTTGTTCGTGACGCGTATTATACGTAATACACTAATAAATACTGATCAAATAAAAACGCAATCAATTATAGAAAATTTGATGGTGAATATGCTCTGTAAATTTTTAGAGGTGAGTTCAATTTTGTAATAACTAATAAGGAGTTCAATCTTAAAGCTGGTTTCCTTATTTAATAATAAATATTATACTTAAAAAAAAAAATGCATAAAATGTATATAATCTATATTTAATCAATTATTTTTAACTTATGTTTTACTTGTGTAACTGCTGTGCTAAAATGTTTTTTGAAAATAAAAGCACTTAAATATATAAAAAAAAAAAAAACGGATGGGCCTCGCTTTGCTATACAGTTGGGGGTGGAGTTCACCTCGTTTATAGGATAGGTCAATATTACAATGGATTTGTTAAATTTGAATGCAATGATAGATATCATTGTATACGAATAACGATTCTGAACGGAGTTAATATGTTTGTCTAAAATGTGTATATAATAATATAGTATTTTATATTTAAATTTAATTATAATGCAATTTCGTAAAAATTTAAATTTAAAACAGTCGTAAAATGTTTTCTTTTAAGTCTAGTAGAAATTTTTTTTATATATTTTTCAAAATTAGCTTATGGACAACCTATTGTTTAAATTTTGAACCTTAAGTATAAACAGAAAAAATTTTATGAATTTTCAACCACAAAATAATTTGCAAATTATCGCGATTTTAACATATTTTATACAAATATGAACTTTATGGGCTTATAAAAAAAATTTGAGTGAAACCATCTCCAATATTTTTTAGCTGCAATTAGTATAACTTATAATTAATTCTTTAATACATATTAAAGAGTTTTCGGTCAGCCAATTAAATTTTATAGATATTTAAAAAAAAAACTTACAAAAATCGAAAATTTAAATTGTCTATAAATAAGTCAAAATATGTCAAAATACTTTGAAAACTTAACTATGTATAGAGAACGCTAATATAAAGATTTGGTGAAAATTTCAAGTTGTTGCCAATTTTCGTTTTTGAGTTAGAGCACTTTAAAAAAATGTTTTTTGTAAAAACGTGAATTTGCGTAAAATTTCCTGTTTTTTCGTAATTTTTATCGTTTTTTCGATTTTTTCAAAAAGTATTTAAAATGTTGTATTTTTGACTAACTCAAATACCATCTACATTCACTTTCCTTTCAGAAAAGTTGCTGTTTAAGAAAATCGAAGCATTTTTACTGCGCCAAAACGTGATGACAGACACAAAAATAGAAAAAATAAAAAAAAAAAAACACACATCATTGTAAAACCAATAGTTTCCATCACTCCGTTCAGAATTTAAAACTAATAATGATACGTTTTATTTTGGACTGATGATAGTGTGAGTAGATTCCGGTCAAGTGCAATGAATGTTCTCTCTAAATGTTGTGACTGTAGTATGATATTGCACCAACAACAAAATATAGCAGTTATAATCACTTTGTAGTTTTCGATTTACAATAATGAGCAATTGAATCGTTTGTATTCATCATGAGTACGTGGCAATTTATCGAACACTTCGATGATAAGTATTTATTTAAATAATTATACTTGTAGGCGTACAAGTTAGTATTTTCTCTTTTAAACATTTTTTGTCAGTAGCGAAAAATGTGATTTCTACCATTCGTACGGCCTAATCATAATATACGGCCAATTAAAAACAAATATGTACGACAAAAAACAAAACTCATGTAGGTATTGTAAATTGTAATATTTTAATTTAGACTGCAAGTGCAGTGAACATTTTTGTGTTTAGTATATATATATATTTTTTTTTTATCTTCTAATAGTTAAGTTAATCAAACTTGACAATTAAAAGCAATAAATGCACGATGCGTCGGTAACCTCATTTACAAATTAATTTCTATTAGTTCTACAACAAAGTTTATTTATTCATTAATCATTATCAATGGTCCAATGGACCAATATAATTGTTTCGACACCGAAAGAAACAAGAAGTGTTTAAAAATGTTAAAATCTGTCATGTGAATTGGAAATTTCATCTTATTAGTACTTTTAATTTTTTAAATAAAGTATAATGTGTTTATTCTATGTCAATCGTAAATAAATTGGTTTATATTGGTTTTGACTAGATAATTAATCTTATGTCTTATAAATGTTTTACAATAAACGTGCTCGTGTAGGTACATGATGTATAGACATGTAATGAAGTAATTTAATAGGTATCCCACTATTTATAATACCTAACTTTTATTATTTTTACTATAAGTACAGATTTTGTTCAATTTTTAGTACAGGCTGTACCTATTAGATACATCGGGAAATAATTATAATCATTATTGCGTTATCGATACGTATTGCATAAATTAATCAACTCATATCTAAAATATCTCAGCGTTCTTGACTTAACATTAATTAGTAATAATAACTAATATACCGACTTTCTTTTACTACTCAAAAAAGTTTTGATACCTATGCACCACGCAAATGGAAACAAGACCGTGCGACGACCGAGATAATGAACGTGTTAGATGTATTGTCCTCTTCATGACGCTGTGAACAAATTTGTAAGTACGTTTCTTAATTACGGTCAAACAAACCGGAAAATTCTGACCCTTTACGACACGGTTTATTTTATTTAACGACGTACTACGCAGCATCACTGCTATTATAAACACAACAACAATAATTAATAGGTAAGTTTTTTCGACACTAATGATCGTTGACAATAATTCCAAACAAATAGTATAACTTAACTAAACATATCTCAACAATATAATAAATCGCCACAGTTAAAACAAAATATCTACACATTTATAAATAAATATACATGTACGAGCATACAATAATATAATATAGAAACCCTGTAGAACATATTAAATATTATTAGTACCGCAGTAGGCAGTAACGTATTTAAGTGTAAAACACATTGAAGTTGGATTGTATAATATTATGTAAGTATACCAATGCTCGAAAATTTTTTGTTACGTGCTCACTAAATATAATCTATAAAATTGTTTTATACAATGTAACCTTTAGACACTATCTGTTATAATAGTAATTTTTACCAACAAATCGTAAAAAGATTAGGAAACTGTTATTGTTAACTATATATATACTCGTATATACATGAATTAAATAGTCGTTCAAATATTTCACTTCTCTCTCCCTCCTCCATCTGTGATATGTACAAACAGTCCACAGTCAAAGAAGCACTAGTGTACACATAATATATAATATACATATTAAACAATTTACATGAATGCATTTTGTTAATAATAATAATAATAATAATACGATTTAAATTCCTCTACCCGAAACACCGTTAAGTAAAATCCACGAAACTTGCAGATAATTCCTGTACTAAATCCTGATCCAACCGTGCGAAGTGTTCACACACTTAACATATAATAATACGTACACGGACTGCATGTATGCATAGCAATGCCGCTATCATAAATTTATATGTATCTGCATAAGACTTCGGAACTCACCGCTGAATTACGTTTGTACAGAGGGAACACAAGACGTAAATATGTTTACGTGTATAAATAGGGCAACGACGACATCGAGTTTTTTAGAATATTCATACGCCTTATAAGAATTTATAAGATATATGCATATTAAATATTATATATCATATACGAGCACGCACGTAAGTGTGCTTATATGGATTTGTTCTTTTTCACGTTCTCTAAACATTTATCATCACCAAGCAATGGCATTTTATTTCAAAACTAACAACTTTATATAAACAAATAAATATATAGTACCATTAGTACCTATATTATTATGTATATTGTATGCACTATAGGTATTGGTTCGAAAAAGGCCCAGTCGCCGTTGCCAAGTCATCGCTCTGTATATACGTCACACATGCGACATGCCCAGTGACTAGTGTAGTGTTTTTTATTATTTGATTATCAAACGTATACAACCGTAATACATATCACACACACACACACATCTAAAACGATTGTATTATACTCGAGGGGGTTTTAATACATTTTGCCTTTAGTCGAATAATATTAATAATAAAAAAAAAAAAACAGCACACTATATTTCCTCCGGGGGGCAGAGATCACTCTTTTCCGAACATGCATAACGCGCACGTCGTGCAATAATAATATGTAAGTATACATAGGCATACACGGCAAACAGGAACTGCCCCATTGTCCGCACAAAACCGTCGCATCGCACCTTATACGTACTTACTCCCCGCAGACGTTACCGCCGCCGTGGTAGTGTTTACGGTGAAATAACGCGTTACCTGCATCGTTTATTCATAGGAACATTTTATACGGTGGTTACATTATCATATCATAGAACCCTAAAATGTCTACTGTGAAATAGTCCGACACAATATAATATGCAATCATACCGCAGCACGTATACGCAAGCACGCCGCTGTAGGGATGTCTCTTTAACGATAACCGCGGCGTCTTTCCGTCTACGCGCACGCACGTGCTATCCCCGTGTCCATTTGTTAATGTTCCGAATCCTTTTCAGGGTAAAATCAATCTTGTATAATATAGTGTTTAGAATTCCGTGAGGGTCTAATTCACTCGCACTTAATTGGTGACCAGTATAGGGAACGGATTCGAATGCTTTAAAAAAACAAGAAAAATGCCTCTCAAAAAAAAAATATGACTTAATGCACTCATAACAGAATTTTTTTTACAAAAACGCGCTAAAGAAATGCTCTTAAAATTATTTTTAACATTGAAAAAATTTGTTTTATCTTTTACTATATACCCATACTATTCTAATTTAAATAAATACAGTGAGTTCCGCTTAAGATGATCACTGGTTTATAGAACCAACCGTTTATTGGAATCAAAATTTAAAATGGCAAACCAAATCTTATATTACTAATGTTGAATTGATATTTTATTAGAATCACTAAGTATCGGATAATTGAATCACTTTTGTGAACATTTTTATCGTTTTTATGGTATTTCAAAATAATTAATTTATTAGACTAATTCTATTTAAAGAAGAGAAAGCTATACAATTAGCTTTGCAATTAGGTTTAAACAATTTCAGTTCAACAATTGAGTAGTTGACTCATTGGAAAAACAGAAATAATATTTTAAAAGAACATGTGGAGAAAAAAAAGATGCAGGTTATCAAGCTGCGGAAGATTACCTAAAGGATTTTAGTACATAAAAATTATGTATGCATAATATATTAATTTAATATAGGGTTTAAATTCAGGCTAATATGAAAATGAAATCAATATATTTTCAAGTACAATCAAAAATAGATTGTTTCTTTAATTTATTTTAATTGTATTTATTTAATTGTAAACATACGTATAAATATACGTATATAAAAAAAAAGTTTTATGGAATCAACCGGTTAATACAATCAAAACGATCGAAACCAATGTAATCATATTAAAAAGGAACTCACCATAACTCATCTTTATCTAATTGCTTGTATATAATATTGTATATGCTGTAAGTAGCTATTGTTGCTATAAAAGTCATATTAATCCGATCTGTAAAAACAAAATAAATATTATATAATTTTAATAAATAAATTAATTTTAACTAAATTTTTATCAAATTTTATCCATTCTTGTATAAAAATGAATTAAAAACATAAAAATGCTGAGAAGTGTCTAAAATATGCTGCTCTAAAAGATAAAAATAAATTTAATAATACAGATACAGTTTGCATTCAAATCTGTTCCCTAGTAATCGAGTCTACGTTTTTTCACAGCAACATTGGAATATTCAATGAAGCAAGTAAACTGCAGAAGTCTACCCAGTACCCATTGTCGTTACCGCATGTAACTATTTAATATTTCATAAGTTTCCACGTATCTTGTATAGGGAAGTGCAAATGTAACCGTTATTATAGGTACCATAACTACTAAAGACAAAATTATGTATAGGAGACGCGGGAGCTATAAAACTCCAAACGGTATATTTCACAATTGGAAACGATTTATTTCACTCCCACTCTTCTTACAAAACATATAAGATACTATACGTATGTTAGTTGGATAATAAGGTTAGCAGTGGTAGACTTTTCCGGCTATGAAATGAGATCGTGACCATTATTATACATTTATACTGTATTTAATTATATATTCAGCATATAATTATTTATTTTTTGCTTATAGGATATGAAGTATTATACTTAAAAATACTTTCATTTATATTTATATGTAATCGTTCCAATACTGTCTATAACTGACATGTTTATTCATTTCTACAACAGACATATTATTTACTTTTCCTTAATTCACTAACATTTTTCAAATAAGTATTCATTGCTCTTAATCATATCTCCTGATTCGATATGAACCAGTCAAAACCAACTATTAAAATACAACTTTTTACCCACCACCGAGACCGAATGGTCTCTTTTTTTCAAATCATCTCTTATAAGAAACATAAACTTGATTGTGATAATTATTAAAAAATTGTACTATTTTTTATCCACTAAATTAAAATTAAAATGTATTAATTTAAATATTAGCTGTATCTGAATTTTTTTTTCCAATATTTATTGTATTTTTGTTTGGAAACCAATCTTATTAAAAACGTCTTTATTTCTGTAAGCATTATTTCTGTGCAAACATACAAATGTAAAGGTTAAATGTTCAAACCGTTAATAAAATATCAGTTTTATATCTAAAAATATATTTAGTGGGTATATCATGTGTTTATTTTATTGTATGTACCGAGTCAAACTAATTTAATGAAAACGGATATGAAACAGTTTTATTTCATTTTCGACTGAATACAATTATTCAATTATTTCCTTTCGCATATGAATCGTAAACCATGTATGTAGCTATAAAAACTATAATTTTCAAGTTTAATATGATGAACGATCAAATGGTTCCAAATTCCAATCGATATCAATAAAATATAATTTAATATAAAAATGACTATAACAGAAAATATATATTTATAATAATATTAACTTTAAGTACTCGTAAATAAAATGTGCCAGTATGAAAAAAAGCCGATGTTATCGAATTTTAAAAATGTAATTCTTAAAATTTGATGTAAACGTAAGAAACTACGAAATAGAACTAAATATTTTTCAAAAAATGTCGAAGAATATTGGGGGAATAATTTTAATATATTAATTTGAAAATGGTTTTCATTTTTGTAGAGTTCCACATTTCCTGTAATAATCATTTATTTATCTGTCGTTTTGAGTACATAGTCTATTCATGTATCAATTGAAAACACTTCTGTTTTCATTCCCCTTTGAGATAAGTCACTCTAATTCGATCATTATGTTACCTAATTATTAAATTTTTGTTGATTGTGAAAAAAACGGAAAATGCGAAAAATTAAATCGAACATAATATATTATTAGTATCGTGAGCGAAAAGCGAAAAGTGCCAATTATATTTAATACTGTATATGATGCAGGTATACTCTTGTCCAAAGAGAAAATATATACAATACACAAGATCTTATGTAACTATGTTTATTGTGCATTCGCATCAGTTGTGGAAAAGTTCAAAATTGATATAGCATACATTTCACCAAGGTAAACGTTAGACTATTAGAACTTTTCAGTGTAGTGTATCTTTATATTTAACTAAATAAATACGTCTCGCCAAAATTATCACGCTTAGAGCATGTTAATTATGTACGTCTTGAACTTTTTACAATGGTTGTATGCGTACGATTTAATAACAGTGTTATAGAATAACAAAACACCTGTGCATGGTGTGCATGGTTGTAGCGACTACGAAGCTGTAGAGTATAGTGGTTCGTAGGTACAATATTTATAAAAAATTAACAATAATCGCGAAGTACGCATGGCGTGTTCATGACGGGAAAGAATTTGCTATAGATACATACGAGTTAAGGTGCATTACTTTCATTTTCATGAAAACCAACCGTATATGTCATCGTCGTGATCAATAACCGTAATTATTGGATGAATGAATAAAGTGTAAATGAATTAGGTACACGAGAATAATGGACGTATATATATATACAGTATATAACCAATATATTATATGTCTAATAATTACGATATAGGAATAAAAACATCGTAAATGCTTGCATGCGACTACGAATGTATGTGTGTGCGTGTGCGCGCGTGTGTGTGTGTGTGTGTGTATAAATATGCACGCGAATGTTCGCTACACGTACCTACGTATTATATGTATCTCCAGAGCGTTTCTCAGAACCAATGACCCGGGCCAAGAACACTTATGAGAGAGGAAAAAATAAAATAAAATCCGGATCTATTTGGAAATAAAAAAGGAAAAAAATCGTACACCTGTGAGTGCTACCACTGCCACCGTTGTTGATATGAATTGTAAATTATTTATGTAATACAAACCCGACCGGTTTCTTTGCAGTTGGGTGCAGTGACTCACTTATCGTGCACAAGGATTTCTATGGCTCCGAGGCAGGTTACATTTCTCCGTACTCCCCCGTCCGTCTTTACAGCATGTCAACGATCAAAATACGTTCATATATAAATATATATATATATATATATATATATATATATATTATGTATATATTATATTATATCCACGGACCGTTGTCCCGAATCCGAATTTATAATAGACCAAGAGGACAAACAGAATGGGGACAGAGTAGATTTTATTTATAATATGTAATATATATAATATAAACTTATAGCTTAACGTATTTGCCCTTAACCCGAAATACGAGCGCCGGCCCGCAGCTATTCAAAGTCAAACTTCCTAATTACTTTTGGTTTTTATCCCTTTTGTGTGTATATACATAATATATAGAGACCTATACGCATATTTATATTTATACAGTTACAAAATATTATACGAGTGGGTGTTTTGATGTATTGAATATTTAATAATACCTACACTCTTTATATAACCGGCGGGAGTAATTTGGAAAAAAAATAATATATATTATGTATGTACAGTAGTAATGGGGCGGCGCTATCGGAGGAAATTAAATCGATTAAACGGGGACATTATCAAAGAGAACAATAAACTTTGATGAATTATCCGTCTACACGTCTACTCAATAATTAGACCTTTGCATACGCGTTGCATCAACTTCATTGATTGAATACCTACATATGGGGTATAGAATTTATAACGACCATTTGAAAAACGTATTTTAATAATTAACAAAAACATATTAAATATAATATAATTATATATGCGTACAACAGGCATTTACAGCAATAAGTAATAAAAACATCAAAGGGTTAATAATAATGAATGCACATGTATGGATGTATATATACAAATTACATCATACATACTGTAATAATTAGCGTACATACATTATTTAGTTGTGTATTAACATTAAGCTGAGATAATCGATTATAATTTTTAATTCCGTATGACTCCTGTTTATTCGACGTCTCAACCTACCAGAACCCAAATAGTGTGTAGCACAAATCTCATTAAATATTTTAAAATTTTGGACTATTCAAATATTTATTATATTATGCTACACTTTCCATTATTGTTTGTCATTATCATTCCATCAAAATATATCATAATATAATATCATAGTCTATATAGTTATTAAATTGTATTTATGATAATTCCAGTCTTGCGTTTGACTGTAGTGAGATGTTGTATACACTTTTAATGTAGATTTATTTCACTAAAAATTAATTACAAAAATAAAAATAAAGAGTCATTGTGAAATTAATGTAATATTCATCGTACATCACTCTAGGTGAACTGTAAAAAATAATTTAATAGTTTATAATTAAATTGTTTTTCTGCCCAGGGTATGTGATGTACGTGTCAGTTGTTAAACATATTACATAAGTCTGGATAAATAATTTTATTTATAAATCCACAAGGGAACCGGTATAGTATGAACATAGTGAATACAAATGAATGAAAACAATTCTTCCAAGATTGCTTTAGTTTTGGGTTTTGTAATTGATTACACACAGTATCCATTATACTATACTGTCGTTTATTTTATGAAAAATGTTTACATTCAAATATTAAAAAAAAATTTAAATAAAAAAAAATAATTCCATTATTGATTGTAGTGTATAGTAAAAACCATTTTGCTTACGATTGTAAGACTTTAAAATCACTGCACATCGCAACACACACACACACACATACACACACACACACACACACACGTACACGTATAAAGTATTAAATAAAAACGAAATAATTGAATGTCTAAACACAGTACATGCGGTACAAGATTCAAGAAACAAACAAACGAAAAAAAATAAAATAAATAACTGAAATACAAAAACACAATGCTGAAAATGATTAATGTAATATGAAAGCGTATATAAAAATTAAGCCCAATCGAGTAGTAGGTATATGTTGCGTTTTTGACTACCTGCTGCGGTATAAAAATAAACGGCAACTATCAAGTAAAATATATTTAGTTATACGGGCGTTTACGAGTTTGAAAGGAAAGGAATTGAAAGAGAAAAACCATGAAAGCTGTTTTGATACTAAAACGGACTAGGTTATGAAGAGCGTAATGGCCAACACGGATATTTTTATTTTCGTGATTTGAAAGTTTTACAACGTATTATTAATAGAAGTAGGGTTTTCGCAGAACAGTATTATCATTTTAAAGATATATATAAAAAAAAAACATGTTTAACGTGGGTGTATCAGCTTATTACAGTGTTATACAATTAATACGGTACATCTACGTATATAATACGGTATATCTATATGATAAATGTATGCGTGTGTGTGTATGTGTGTGTGTGTGTATATCATACGCGATCACGTTGAAGCGATGACGTGTATTATAAACGTCCTATATATATACTTATATTGCAGGATACTCTCCATTGTTATATTGATTTTACAAAGGCAGCGGACCGCGGTAACAGCAAAAAATAAAATTCAAGAGACTGTAACCGTATAGGATTTGAGAATCAAGGTGGACGTAATCGGTATTTGACGACAGCATAAAGGGATACTGGATTTGTTATAATTTTTTTAACGATTTTATCGGAATTACTTTTTTTACACTTTTTTTATATAGATTTACTTGTATGCGATAAAATTTGTTTGAAATTTCTCGATAAGTTTTTATTTTGCACGTAATCTAATGCTTAATAATTATAGATATGTTCAAAATGTATTTTACCAATATATATATTTGTTTTTCGATATACAAATAAATAAATGTTTGACTAATAAAATAAAAGTTCAATTATTAGATGAAATAAATTTAATAAGTGACGAAAAAAATTATTTATCACTTGAATGAATTGTCACTTTTAAAAAATATTGCTATTTAATGTATTTTAAATTTCAGGATTTTATATAATTATTCATGTTGTACTGTTACAACATTATAAATATTGTAAGGTGTTGTTCGAAATATATAGACTATAAATGCTCGGCAAAGAATTCATTTTAAAAGTGTATGCGTTTCAAATTGAATCATAAATTCATATAATAATATATTATAATATTGACGGCATGCGATTAATTTATGTCAAAAATATATCTTTTTTCATTTTTAAAAAATAATTTTGAAAGAACTCCATCAGATATTTTGTGTCCATTGATGCATTATGATTCATCGTAATAATATAAGCTTTTAATCAAAAACTTATCATATGTAGTAAAACGTAATTATGAAGGATAATAGGCGCAAGCACACCGCACACGTTACTATATTTCCCCTGTAAAGACATTTTCAAACCGTTCAAGTACCTATTCAAAATATATACGCATATGAGAATATTATGAAATATTAAATTCGTTCAACCCAGAATTATTATTATATCAGTATACTTATCTTTTTTTATATTTATCCAATTTGCACTATAATTTATTTTTATACGAAATGATATGTATTGCATAAGGATTAGACCCTTGTCAGGATTTACGAAATAAAAAAATAGAGGAAATAAATTTGCTTTTACATTGATTCGGTTTGTTCTACATTGCAGTAAATTCAATTTACAAACTGATAGTATAATCGTAGAAGGGATGGCATTTAATGAGCACAAAATATAAGTAATTCGTTACGACATCCTTCCAACGTTTTACCTTCAGTTAGGTCACTGTAAATTCTACTAAAGTTTTCACTAAATTCTTATGTATATATAGCATAGTAATGTATTCTTATAGAAGAATTTATTATTGAATTTTCGTTTTTAATCTAAGATAAGGTATAGGAGTTATACGTACGTTTGAAATATATTTGGCACTCGTATAAAATACCATTCTTGGGTGTCTGTT
This sequence comes from Chaitophorus viminalis, assembly GCA_025469195.1. NCBI lineage: Eukaryota > Metazoa > Arthropoda > Insecta > Hemiptera > Aphididae > Chaitophorus > Chaitophorus viminalis. The sequence continues at coordinate 237,880 of JAIPRK010000087.1, forward strand.
TTGTAAATTAAAAATACGTAAATTTAAAGTAAGTTATTTTATTTATTAATATTATTATTATTATTATTATTATTATTATTATTATTTTGTTTTAAATTGTGCTATGAAAATCGAATAGCTTCTTTAACCCGTTCATCACTGGTCAAAATACAGTAGTCTATAATCATCATTAGTCATATTGACATCGATGATTAATGGCAGAACCCAGTTGTTATTATAGGTTATATAAATTAGCACAAAATATGTTTTACCGACAATTTACTCTATGTAGAAAATTATAAAACAGTGCACTAATACACCGCGGTACCGTTCACGAGATTTATGTTTTCAACTGCAGTATAACATAATAATATTATATATGGCATTATCGATTAAACCTTATTCTTTTCAAATACATAATATTATTATTTGCAGTTATTAAGTCAAATATTAATACTAAGTTAATAAATAAAATAATATTTTATCACGATTGACTGAAGACTATCTCTATTTTTTTATTTTTCCTTTAAAATTTTTCTGAAAAATATTCGAAGCAAATTATAACATGTTTAAGATCAACACGTTTAGTATAATAAAACTTTTCGAATCATAAAGAAAAACTGTTTTCCAAGCCGTAAAGTCTGACACTATAAAAGTCTCGGTATATTGTTTTTCATATCCACCAAAACGTAATAAAATACATATTATTTTAGTATTAAAGTGTTTCGTACACATATCAACAGCTATCGCACGTCTAAAAGTAAATAAATAACTATTATACATATTATACACATTATATTCATCAAGTTTATAGTCCATGATTAAAAATCACTATGAATTATAAATAACATTAAGTTTATCTATATACGCTATTTATACAATGTGATACTTAAAAGAGTATTTATTTATCAAATATTAATCTCATTTTGTGACGTCCGCAATAAATACTAATGTTAAATGTCAATGTGATTTTGCTGCACGTACAATTTTATATTCATACATAATATATATATATTCCTTATTTAATATTTCAAACCACGTAAACTATATTATATAGGTACCTACCTGCATTTATATTTATTTCTGCAGCACAAATAAAATCGGGATACGGTATTACAAAATAACTTGTTATTGTTAGCAATACACAAAGCGTATTAAAGAAGTTTCTATAATTATTTGTATACCAGACTGATGGTATTGGAGAACGTATCATTACAACAGTAGATAATTTTATATTGTTATGTTAATAAGGACTGTACGATTATTATTAAATACGAAAAATAGACGCACGACGAATGACTTAAATAAACAGCTAAAATGGCTGCTATATGATATTACATTATTATACACTACTCTGTGTGTTTTAATAATACATAATAATATTATTCTAACAAAAATTCTGCGCGAACGTTCGGGTGATCTTTAACCGTATGTCAGGTGTGGAGAATAAAACATAAATTATGTCCCCTCGGCTTATGCAAGCTAAATGCAAACGTTATAATATAATAAAAATAATTGTTGCCTGTCGGTGACTTGTTGAAATGTAAAAACTGCTCTATTAAATCCAGTAATATAGAACGCTTTAAATGTAAAAGAAAAAAAAACGCTGCATGAAAATAGTCTATACATTTCCAAATTCATATATTTATTACATATTATATATATAATATTTATTTGAAATTTGGATATTCACGCGTAATAACTACATGTTGAACCAGATTAATGATATCAGGCATACATATTAAATACGTTAATCGAAAATGATTTGCTGTAAGTAGATTAGTAATTTTTTTAATGTAAATCAGCTTTTACCACAGCTCCTAGCATAAATAACGTTTTTTCCGACGTGAACCCGCATATGAGAAATCCAAAATTACTAAACGTTTTTTGGGCACAGCTCACGTGAATACGGCTTTTCACCGGTGTGAACCCGCTTATACTAACTCGCTATCCTTTGAATATGGGTTCAACTCGAGACGCATGTATAGGTGTATTTTCATAGTGTTTGTCCTCATAGGTTCACTTGACAAGTTCACGAGGAGAGATAACTACAAATACTCTAATCGGTTCCATCAAATAATATTCTCATTTATAATAAATATGGTAAAATACTATATATACTACAGCAGATGAAACGGCCTTTTCATTTTATGCAACATTCAATTATTTCGTAGAATATTTAAATTAGAAATAAATGAATTGTCCGAGTTAAGCGAAAATGTCATTAACTATTAAAACTAGTCGCATTTGCAGTAAATTGTTTTTTTCATTTAATTAAAACTAAATAATTTGTGGTGACTTTAAATTCGAACGGAATTCTAAAGAAAGTTCAGAACCATAATTTAAATACGGTTTTCACATCAATTATTAACTAATATACGTATAAAATTTGGAAGACTTATGTATATGAATAGAAGGTACCTATAACACATTAATAAAAATTATTTGAAATCTATAAAGTTGAATAGCTTAAAACCTAACAACAAATTGGTACAAAACAATATTAAAAACAGGATGGGCCTCACTCTGCTGTACAGTAGAGGATGGAATGACCTCTGAACGGAGATGATATATTGGTCTAGAAAAGGTATATTATAGTATAATATATTATGTTATCAATATTTAAATTGAAATATTTTGTCAATATTTGCTTTCAAACGCATATATAAAAACTTGTGCCTTTGGATTTCAAAAATTTTTGCATGACAACAAGAACAATTTGTGTGAAATCTTCTATTAAATTTTCTAGTATTTTGTACCAGCCAAATTTTTATTATAAAAAAATGTAAAAAAATCGAATATTTTAAATGTCTATAAGTTGCTTAAAAATGAATATAATAATTTGAAAAAAATAAGAAAAGAAAATGCCAATCTTAAAAACTGGTAAACATTTCAAGTGAGTTATACTTTTTGAATAATAACAAATATTTAAAATCATTTGAAGATAAATCATTATTTAATGCAATTTTGTAAAAATTTAAATTTCAAACGGCCATAAAATTATTTTCTTTGTTCGATAGAAATTTTTTTTTAATTTTTTGAAGAGTAACTTATGGATAACTTAGTGTTAACATTTTGAACCTTAAGTATAAACAGAAAAATGTTGTCAGACACAAAAAAAAAAACACATCATTGTAAAACCAATATATTCTATCACTCCGTTCATAATCTAAAATATGTATAATATACATACAAATTATTTACCAAAATATACAGTTTATATTCCCACGATTTATAATTAACATGCGATTATGACGAATTCAAGGTATCTTTATTTTCTATAATTTATAATGGCAAAAGAACATACGTATTTTTGGAGCACGTGTTATTATGAATAAATAATCATAATAATATTAACTATACATTTTACCTTTCTGGCTTTTACTTCTAATATGTTTGAACATGATCTAAAAGAAACATAGGTTATTATATATTATCAATAAAAACCACTTGTCTTTAGTTGAAATGTCAAACAAAATTGATTATATGGTTAGGCTTACACTGGAGACTGGACACACACATACACACACACACACAAAGCAAATCAAACAGATATTAGTAAACATATTCTACAGTCATGTATGTATACATGTCAGACGAATAATATATATTTTGAAAAAATTAAATTGGTTTTTTTTTCCGCCGTCGTGTAACCCGATATACTGGTATATTAAAAAATACACGTAAATAAAATCAATTTATTTTGGATTAAACTCTCTAAAAACAGTAAAGACGTCTTGAAACACATGAGCCTAAATCGAGAAACTCGCGTGCGATGACCTATTATAATATGTTAACGCTATCTGACAGAAATATTTGATCGATTATGTATTATAAAAAATAAAAATTTAAAAGTTGTAATTATTTGCGATAGAAACTGTCAAACTAATTAATACGCACATATATATATATATATAGGTACTACATGTATTATACATGTTCGTGTGATTGAAGAAAAAAAGGGGAGCGAGATAAGTTTTCAAACCATCGGAAAATATCAAAACCATAAATAAAATCTGCCATTCCGCAACACTTGATTTAGATATTAATTATTATTTCCATTCGTTGGACGTTGATAACGTGTTACACTGCACGATGAACTCATATTAAAATATATATATATATATGTGGAGTGGTTCAATATTATTCTCATCTATGAAATAACGATATTATATAGGTCAAGTTAAAAAACTTATAGGTACCTACACGTAGTAATGAACGTATTTTTTTATAATAACTATTTATTTTTTTATACATTTTCTTCGAAAATCTCACATAATGTTATAAAAAGAAATAAATCACTCGAAAACCACGGTTAATTACCGTATGTATTTACATACAGTGCATAATAATAATATTATGCGGGGATTTATATCAATTTGAAAGAAAAAAAATAAAAAATAATACCGATGTGTAAATATTCTGAGGGGTTGCATATACACAGTTATGCCTGACTATGATTTAAGTTTTCGCAGCTCGTGTGTGTATGTGTGTGTACTGTGTGCACATGCATATATGCGTTTACTAAAACATATACATATTCTATTGAATAATGTAATGTAATAAATGCGTATATACACAATCTAAAGGGAAAAAAATTGGATTTCGGGTTGTCTCCGGCTATTTTGTTAAGGTAACTGTCAGTTGGTGAACGTACAATTCCGGTACATATAATATATATACTTGTACCCAATGACATTTCCAATATTTGTGCGTTTGATCACGAATGACACTTTTTAAATCGAATATACTTTATCTCATGTTCGAAGCATTGACTTTTAAGTGATCACTAGTCACAACTTGTGAACGTTATACGGTATACCTACCGATGGAAACATCAATACAATATTAATAATCTGGGATTTCTTAAAGTGCTGCCGCAAACATACGCAACAACTCGCGCATTGAAATATATTATTGCATTAATATACAGAATGATGTATGTATGTACTTGAACAAGTAACAGTTATTTTTCATATTGAATTTTTAAAAAAATTTATTTTTATTCTCATCGTTATAGTATAAGGAATATGTATATTTTTAAATTTATATTTTGAAGTTGAATGTTTTTCTGGAATTTTTTGCTTCTAATTGTATTAATATTGATAGTATTTATCGATTATTATACTTTACCAACATTTTCAAAAATATTTACAATAAAAATTATAAATGATTCTATAAAATGTATTAATGTATTTATTTATTATTGCTGTTGTAATTTAAAATTGAGCGCAATGAAATATTTTATTCAAATCGGTATACTTCAAGAGATAGAAAACCATACAAATCCCAGACGAATTAGTTGATTTCCAATATATTTTTGTGCACTCATCCAATACATAACCGATGCGAATAAATTTATTAAAAAGTAAATTTTCAAGGTTCAATAGTCTAAATTTCCGCTAATCAAAACCGTGGCTAAATAATAGTTGAAAAAAATTTCAATCAGAGAGACAGTTGGTGACAACCATACTACACAGGCTTACCGATTACAGGATTAATACAATATTTTTCACATATAGTCCATGTTAGTATCTGCATGACCATAACATCACAGTAATAAGGATAATAATATTAATTACTAAGGAACGGATTGAAACGCTCTAGAAACAAAAAAAAATGGCTTAAAAAAATTTGATTTAATGCAATAAAAAATACTTTTAACATTAAACAAATTCGTAATTTTACTATATAAATTCTAATTTTGTGCAATACGAAATTTTAATTTAGATAAATAGCTTATCTTTATCTAGATGCTTGAATGTATGTTGTACATATATACCTTAGTGACTATTATAGCTGGAGTCACATGTATTTGTTCAGTAAAAACGTAATAAATAATCTATATATAAATATACAACGAGGCAAAATAAATAATATTTACTTTTATTCTTTTAGAATGACTTTAAGCTAAACGTTTATCAAATCTTATCCATTCTTATATAAAAATGACATAAAAACATAAAATGCACCACTAAGTTTTATTAAAAGTCATAAATATTTGATTCCTTGATGTACGAAATGAACATTGTGCTTGAAAAACATACCTAACATTCAGAAAAAAATGCGATTCGCATTCAAATCCGTTCCCTATTAATTGAATTGCATGGGCATAAAAACGCCAATTATTGCCAATCAATACACATACGAGTGCAGTACAAATTAAGAAATATGTGCGCGGAAGCGATGATAGCAGCTGCTGATGTCACAGATAGAATAACCACCACTGCCAGTGAATAGAACTGCGTTTCGCGACACTGCGACATTTCTCGCAGTCAAAAATTAAATTATTATTATTGCATGTAATGCAGTTTTCGACGTCTTCGTTCTAACCGTGCGTCCGTGCACCGTCGTCCGGGCGTAAACTCGAACGCAAACGGCGGTGTCCATAACACGAATACACGATATTCCGTTTGTGCACGCAAGTAAATCACATGAAACATATTATTTTCAGCGATCGAATTCGTTTTACGTTCGAATAACACGACGAAAAATAATATTCAAATACCACCCCCTTATGTATCTTGTAGCTTGTAGTTTAAAAACTGTGTACGTACAAATTGACTCCAGACGTCATCACTACGCCGCCGCCGCCACCGTCTACACATAGACGTCACGTGGTTTACACCGAGTTATTACGCGACATATATCATAATATAATATATTGGTACGCGCGACGACGTGCACTAATAATACAATAATAATGATAAAAGGAATAATAACAATATGTAAACACAACCGCGTCGGGAACATTATTTCAGACACTTTGTAAATGCTAGACGTATCTATTTCATTTTTCTAGGTCGTATACTAATGTAATATACAACATAATTGTATAATATATATATATATATACCTACATAGGAATTGCAATATACCGAGACGAAACCATAACGAGTTTAGTGTACATAGTGATAGTTGACAAAAATGACACCCGCCCGACAGTTTGTGTCCGCTGGCTCGAGTATTATTATTTCATTATCTTTCTTTATAATATATCTCTAAAACTAGATCAGGCCGATGCACTTGGATGCGCGTGGAAAAATAAAAACAAAAGTTTAAAATGAAAATCTGTTCATAATATTATTATTATTTCGGTGAGTCGAATGTACAGCAATATTTTCCCATTTGTTGAATTATCCTGAAACAATCTGTATAGCTAAGGTTACCATGTACGTAGTTTCCAAATATTAAAACTTAACATTTATTATAATTTACTAAATTGTCAAATTTATGAGAAAAGAACTCAATTTAATTTAAAAAAAAACTACAAGCAAATACTATCAAACAAATCATTAAACATAATAATATTATAATATTACATGTTATTGCCAATTTGAGACATCCAAAAAATGTAATTTAAAATTAATATTGTATTATTGCTTCATCTCGGGAACATTCTAACGTTGTTAAAATACAAAGAGACAAAAGTGTTATAACGATGTGACGGGCGTATATCCAACTCTATTGTACTTTGTGATATTTCAATGAGACAAAACAAATATTCAATAAAATAAGAGCGTAGGAATTAAGAAGATAAAGAATATTAAATAAATACACCTTCTGGCCAACAGTAAAGCCTAAGTGTTGATAAATTCTATGTTTTTTTTTAATATCTAATGTCATTGATTAAAAATTAAAATATACTTTAATACAATATAATATGATATTTAAACAAAACTTATAACTTATAAAAATAAATACACATCCATAATTTGATTAAAAAAATACTTATTATTTTATTTTATGAACTGTAGATTTTGATTACTTTATAAATTCCCACGAAAAAATAATTCAACAATAATTTAATATACCTAAACTGGCATTAGATGCATTCCAGGTTTATTATAATTACAGTTTTTACTGTAGAATTTAATGCTTTTAATTAATATACCTCGAATACATTTTAAACCATTTATTTGTCTTTATATAATAAAAAAGAAAAATGTAATATTCTTTTATAAAACTGCCATGATAACTATTATACTATGATATAATAAAATAGTTTATATATTATATATGATGTAAAATATGCTTATGGGTAATACTGATAACAGCATTTAAAGTAATATGGACGGCGTACAGAATCTAGCGATTTCAATGTATGCATTTAGTAAATATACTTACAAAGTACTCTAGAGCTACAAGTTTTGATTAATTTGAATATTGACGATATACAATTATGTACAAAATATATGAAATTGCTGCTGTGAAATTATTTTCATAACAATATTGAAAAAAGGTTACATATATTTACAATAATAATTTGTACTTTACATTCCTCTTATATTAAAATGTTCTTATATTTTTCTATGTATGTTTACTATAAACGAATAAAAAAATACCTTATACGTTCCATCGCGGCATAGGCGCGTGTCTTTAATACGTCTTTAATGATGTTCTTCAATAATGATAGGTAATGACCATCGTTTCCGAAATATTACAATTTGTTAATATTTCACAAATTATTTTTCTAACGACATATGTATTATAGTTGTTCTGGGTATGCACCCGAAATGTGAAAAGCCTGTTGTTATAGGTTTCATTCTGCGCATCGAGGCGATATAATATGGATCAAATAACTTGAGAGGTAGCGTGTTTCTGCTTCGCGATACGATTATTTTGGTGTATTGATTAGTAAAGTACAATATTATATTAGACACCGTCGTGAACAGGTGTTCTCAAACAAGAGAATCCGCAGGGTTCAATTTAAATACCACTTTGTACAACTTAATTCGAGCGGAACTTGTTGCGTCGTCGCGTTTACAATGCGGCAAGTCAAACGTGAGAACAGCAAATATCAAATAATTAAATTAAATTAAACAAAGACAATATTTGCCTGTTGAATACAAAAAAAAAAAAACCTCTTCTATTTACAGCAAACCCGCGGTGATTGTTTCGAAGCTATATACGACTGCGCGCGCGCTGTACAGAAAGTTTGTATAGGGATCGTGTGATGGCGACGAGCGTTTAAAAAACATCACATTCTCATTCTATCCATCGCAATGGTTACAGGGAAAACTTGAGGTATATACGACTGTATATTTGTGTTATACATTTTTTTTCCTACTTCGCAATGAGTACCATAATTTCATGATTAAATTTATCCGGCGTCAGTTCAGTATGGGTATATTATGTGATAAGTATCATGTAAATATACGTACACCCATCGAGTATACACGTGTGAAAAATGAATTAATGAATTATTTATGAACAGTGTTGAATTCGTCCGGCGAACAACCGAGAAAATCTCGGTTGAACCGTTTAACGTATATAATATACGCGCGTCTGTTTGTTCCACGTGAATACGTAACACGCAAAAAATGAACCTAATATGGAAAAATCTAAATGAGGAAAATAAATAAATAAATAAGTAAAAAATAATAATGTTTCAAAATGTTAAAATCTTGATGCGTCGGAATTTCCTAGTTCAGCCCTGCAGATTGTTAACACGTCCATTTACATATTTTAAGGTGTGTTCACAATCAATAGAATTAATTTTACTTATAAGCAAATAATATATTATATTGTTCGATGAAAAATCCACATAAAGTCTACACTGTTTGTATACTCGTATAATAGCGATTTTATACAACCGCGACCTAATAGCTTTATCTGTGATTCTTTTTTTTTTTCGTTTTCAAACGCATTACACATATTATCTATATACAATGTTTTCACGAAAAGAAAAAACAAATACGATTTCGATGTTTTATAATTTCGAAAAATATTTCCACGATTATGTAAACCGTATTATGTATACGTATAGGTACTACATACATAATTATGAGCATATTTTATTGTTTGGTTAGGACAGAAAACTGAATCAATTATACTATCAAAATGTACTGTTACGTGTCTGACCTTTACCGAAATATTTGTTTTGCTTTTAGTAAAATTGTATCTGAGGGTGCGTTAGTATTAGTAGCTCATCAATATACATAGGAACATTGTTTCATCACATTTCTGATGAAGCTTATCATATTAATACTGTTTGATGAAACATCAACAATGATTGGGTAACATTTCGGTGGGTACCAAACAAATACATTGTTAATTACTCTACAAAATGTAAATGGTTTAATGCTGATACACGTAGCTGTGTCGCCAAGTGTGCTCACGAATAGTTTTAATACATATAGCTAAATATGCCACGTTGTAAACTATAACATTATTTAATTACAATGCGTTTGTTGTATATTACATTCATTGGTGAAACTATGAACTTTGTTTATTGAACGCAATAAAATATATGATTTCTTGTCCGTACAATACATAAACAAATAATATTCAATCAATTGTATACACAATTCTGCAGGAGACGATGACCAAATGTGTTCGAAAATTCTACACGCTGATACATTTACAATATTACGTACCGAGTTATTAAAACAATAATATAGATAAGTACACAATTATTCATCAAAACCTCGAGTCGCTTCAATTTTAATTTCCAAATATTGATAAGTATTGCGTATGACAATTACTTTTTTAATATACATTAGATACGCCATCCTAAATTATATTGTTAAAATCTGTAGCGACTACGTGGACGTACACTCAACATGAAAAAAACTGGTTTTCAACAATAGAAACGGAATTGAAAGTTTGCTATTGTCAAAAACTTGTTTATAGCGACGTCTAATGACTGCTTGCACGTAGTCGCTTCCAATTTTATCAAATGATGAATGATCCGTATGTGTATGTCATAAAACCATTGGTATTAATAATGGGCTCAAACACATTACATTTTTCGTACACCTATACCTATAGAATATATATTTTTTTCATTAAATTTTATTTAAGTAAATTTTGGAGCACCTCACATCAGTATACACTATACCAGCGGTTCCCAACCTGGGGGTAATTACCTACGAAGGGGTAAATCACGATTTTTTGAGGGGTAAAGACTAAACTATTTATTTTTTGTCTTACGTACTTAATATTTATTATTGTTAACTCTGCATCAGTCATGCAGTGTAAAAGTTGTAGTAATAATATAATTTATAGTTGTCAATAGTTTTGGGGAGACCTTATCTGTATTGACTTGTATTGGTTTGAAAAATTAAAATAAATGATAAATATACTATCATAATATTATACATTTTGTTTTCGCTATTTTTTTTTACTTAACTATTTTTTTTTTTTTTGAGGTAGGGGTGTTTGTTAATGTCTAACTTGATTTATGGGTAAGTAATAGTTTTAAAAAGGTTGGGAACCGCTGCACTATACATACATCTATATCTATCCATTCTCAATGTTTGTGTACGGAATTATATGGTTTAACAATATTGTCATAAAAAGACTGAAAGTCTTTACCTATTTATTGAGAATGCATTTTAAAGTATGGTTATGTAGCCATGTAGGGGAACAATACGCATAAAATCGAACGTATTGTGTGTACTTTATGACTCTCGATGTTTGTTCCAAACTTGAAAATGAATTAAAATAACAAATAGAAACTTACTAAACTAAAATTGATATTTATCAAACGTAAGTAAGTGCCATGCGCATGTTGCGCGTTAAACGCAGTTTATATAATTTACATAATATGTACCAAAAATTACTACGTCGTAGTAGCTGGATATAATATAGCCATACTGGCATACTGCACTGGAATTTAATTTTTATTTAGAAACTTTAACGTATATTATGAACTGCAGTGCTGCAATTGTACCGATACCGATAGTACCGAGAACCACAGATAATTATTTTTAGTAACCGGTGACGTTCAAATAAGAACATTATAGCCTGCCATATCAAAACTTCTTCGACGAAACTTGAATTTTAAACGAAATCCTGAACGTGTTCACCGTAACTGATCAATTTTAGGATGTCAACGTTAACTAATTGTGGGTTGACATTTTCCTAAGAAAATCTTTTCTTAAAAACTGAAAATATATAGGTACCCAATATAAAAGGTAATCGTTTGAAAAAATTATAATACGATTAAATAAATATGAAAAAATATCGGTTTCACAAACGCAATACGTGTACAATGGCTCAAAATTGTATAAAAATATTATTTCCAAAAACATATATTAATTGACCGAAAAAACGAAGGAGAAAAGCTTATACAAGTGAACATAACATAATAATATAACACACCAGTGAATTTGGCTTTTCGATATGGTATTGTTGAAATTATAATTAGTTATTAAGAATATTTCATATTTGTAAAGAATGTTTTCATTTTACTGAACTTAAATCTTAATTGTATACTTTAAATTTTATTTTGATAAAAATACATTATAGAGGTAAATATTTTGTTATTACTTATTACATTGTAAGAAGGTATGGGTTTATTTTGCTGTATACTAAAAATTATATTTATAAATAAATAAAAATATAATAAAAACGTATTGATGGTATTTGCTTTATCAATATCCTTAAAACGATGAATATTTTTAAACAGAAACCCCAATTATTATTTTAGAATACAATAATAATGTATATATATATATTCAAATCGTTTATTTGTAATATATTTTCCATTAACAGCATTGAACAACGTAGTTGAGTCTTTATCTAAAATATGTTTCCAAGCAAAAACCTAACAAAGTATAAAATGTGGTATCCATTTACAATAAACTATTTACGCTGAAAAATAAACAATAAATCGATGACATTTTATCGTTTATCGCAAATGTTGTGTCAATACTAATCTAAAATGATGATAAAAATAAATAAATATAAAATAATAATCTATATAAATGTTTTTCAACATCCATAGGGCATATTATTTTTATTATTAAAATGGTTTAAAATTAATTATAACAATTTAAAGGCGAAATTGATAAGATGATATCTTATTTGGTTAATAATAGTCTATTGTACCTACTTAGTATGTATGGTTTATTATTTTATTCACTTATTATCTGTAATATTTTTAAATAAAATAAATGTTACTCATTCGGCTTATTGTATTGGTTTTGTTTCTTATATCTATTAGATAAATAGTTCAATGCCAAATACATGGTAAGCGAAAATTACTTTTTTACTATTCATCTGAAACATTGTTGTATTTTTATCTTACTCCGATTATACATATTTTGGAATGTTTGCGATGTTTATCCGTATCTATTATACGCGCAGTATAGCGCGGAACAATGTTTTTACATTTCTTTATTGACAAAAAAAAAAAACGTATAATTTTATTAACTGCGTTGATCCAATAGCAATATAATTATTGTTGAAATATGCAGTATTTTTATAATTCTTATAAATCAATCCGCTTGCTTTATTTTATTTCTCGATTTTATTAATACTTTTTACGAATATTTTTTCAGTATATTGCATTATAAATGTATTAAGATTGTGGAAAATATCGACTATAAGGTTTTCTGTATGACAAAGATGTACAACCACTCGTCGCCATTAATTTATCACAAACACGTGTAGGTAATACTATTGTAAACTAGATCAGTAGCCTTGAATCAATAAAATAATATTAAATAATAATAGTGAAACAGTAAAAATTATGATTTTTTATGAATGTATTTACAGATATATCGTTTCCAAATTACGTGTGAAAACCCGTGTTTTGTGTTGGGCTAATATAAGTATTATTTATAAGTATAAAATTGATTTCAAGTAAATAATTTGTTATTTGAAAAAAGTAATTATTCACTCAACAGCACTACAATGAAAATGATGTACATTTTATTTTTTATTTTATGATTTATATATGACTTCGAGGTAAAAGTATAATAGTATAATATGCAAGGACCTATAATATCACCGTGAATATCACCGTCTGAAATATTGAGATTGTTCAAAAAGGAGATTTTCAACACATTCTGTAGGATGTTTCAGCTACTACAGCAGTGTTCCCTTACTATATTGTTTACCATGTACATGTTACATAAATAAAATCAATTGTTTATCAAAGTAAGTAAGTATAAAAATGTATAAGATTTGAATGCTTGCATAATCATTTGTAGTGATCTCGTGACATGAATATAACGATTTTATCGAATCAAAAATAGCAAACTATAATAAAACGACCGGGCACAGTTAAATAGACCCAATGGAGGTATTGTGTGTGCCTGACCTAAATCAAAAAAGTCGGTAAATTGCTAAGAAATAACCAGCCCTTAATACACATATTATACTCGTATAGTATAGTGAACGAATTTATAAATCTATAAGTCACTATTGTTTTAGTCTATCAAACTGTTCTTTAAAATCAAACGATAATTTTTTGTAAATCGATTTACAGATTGCTGGCACAGATTCCTATCAACTGTAGGATATCATCATATATTAACTCAACAACAATCATTTTTGTACTTTCAAGAAGTTTCGGAATAAAACAGCATGAACCCAATAATATTTTTACCCAAATTTTAATGGATAAAGGATAACGTAATATTCAAAAATGTTGTTAATTTAAAAATAACAATTCAAAAATCGATCAAAATATTTGATAATCTTATAAAGATCAAATATTTTATTACAAGCAATTTTAACGAAAAATATATTGACATATTATCTCATAATTTCATAACCATAGGTATCCAATGTTTATTTAACATAAATAGAAGATTTTCAATCATTTAAATCATATAAAAACAACGATAACCCAAAATATCTAGGTTGTAATTGAATTCATAAATTAAATTAAACTAACGGTGAACCTTAAATAGCCTGTATAATATATATTGAGTTTGTAATATAATACCATATGTTTTATAAAGTTCATACTCAAAATACACTTCAGTAACATATTTTCAACAGCTAATTTAAATATTACGATAGGATAATCTAATCGATATAGATGCATAATAATTTATATCATAAATTATAGTAAGTTGAAACTTGAAGTTTTCTGTCTCCTTTTATTTGCAAGGTCATGAATATAAGTTTTGAAAAAAATTCATATTATACCTTCACCATTTTGTTTTTATACTATAATACTGGAAGTTAAACTTTAAACTAAAAATAATCCTTAATGAATGTTTTTTTGGGTATTATAGTCATGAAATGCAAAGATGTATTCCACTTTTATATTAATTCAATCTAAATTTCAAAATAATTGACTAAAAATTAAATTGTTATTCATAAATATTTGTATGTGCGTATGTGTGTGTAAGTGTAGAAGTACCATCGGTGCGGTTTCTATTATTTTTTACAGCTGTGTTAATGTTATTTTAAATCGCATTTTAATGTTTCTACTCCTCTAAATACCATTGTACATATTGTACTTATCTTGTACCTTTATTATCAACTATTTTTTTCTTCCTTAATGAAAATATAAAAATATAAATGCAAAAAATTTTAATTAATTTGTTTCCAGTGATACGAAAACATCGAATTCAGAGGTTCACAACCTATTTTGACTAAATATTTTCTAAATATCCCGAGGCATAGGATATTGTGTATATCAATATATTTGTATTTTATAACTTCAGTTTTCTATAGGTATATATTATAAACACAATATGTTTTATATATTGTTATATAATCTGCATTATTACAACTTCACTAAACAATACGCTATACTTTCATAAAATCTTTTCTTTTTTTTATTGTAAAGAATATGTATATGCATATATACATGTATATGATTGCTTTGTATTTGAAAATTTGAAATTATATCACGGCATCACTTAAATAATTCAAGTTCACGGCTGATGGAGCTCTGACTTCTGAGCTACATATTATATTGATTGCAGTACAGAATATTCCGCGAGAATTGATTATTTTAAGTGTAGCTCATTGCATATTTCATTCCTTTGCATTGTTAATAAGTCATTCAAAAGTTAATCAAAAGAGTTGTTTGTCATGAGATACAGGACGATTAATATTAGATTATGATAATCGTAGATAGATTCATAATTGCACTTTTCAATATAACTTGTTCCTATACATTTTTCATGTATAGGTATGATGGTATAAAGCAATAACTAATTGTATGATTATGGTGTACACAGAGGTTACAACTAGTGTCACGCGCCAGTTATATATAAGAGCATTAACATTTTTGGAATTCAAAATATTCAAAATGTCTCGATAATGCTGCGAGTCAATAATCTTAGATTTTTAGTTAAAATCACTTTTAAATTTTAATTTCACGAGAGAAAGAAAAACTCAATAAACGTTTATATTATAATATGGAATATGGTAGTATAATGACGATGATAATATCGTATGAATCTAATCATCGGCCGTCCCACGAAAAAAAGAAAATTCGAAAATGATGAATAAAACAGAAAAACAAAGGTTATTGTACCTTTAATAAAAATGGCAATAAGAATATAGTGTAATTTTTAACATTTCAGTATATATACACTTTGTATAAATGTTTGATAATACTTAAAATCATGATTACAAAATATTTTCGTTTTCGAAAATGAAATATTTGATTTCATTATGATCATTTATAAACGTTGCTTTGATAAAAACTGCAACTTAAATTTCAAATTGTATACTCCACTGTAAATATTTTTATAAAATGTATAGGTGCATAAAAATCGAGTAATTACCGAAACCATTATTCATCTTTTGTAAAAGTATTCACCGTTCAAGTAAAAAGAGTGATGGCAGAATACCCTGCGAAACATTGAAACACCCACGTCTAGACTTTAAGTACATATTATTACCATTATACTCACTATTACAATGAAAAATAACAAATAATAAATCAGTTTAAAACATTTTTTGTGGAAAATATATTTAAATCATTTATAACTGCGTACTTATGCGGTATATTTATTATGTATATATTGAAATAATTCCGTGATCAAAGAATATTATATAACACGTGCCATTATTATGAATACGACACGTGTCGCAGAGAGTTTTGAATTTCAGATTATTAAGTGCAGGTGGGGTGTGTATTATTTTTTCCAAAATACACTTAATAAGACACGTGCATCGTAATTTCATGGGTTTAAAACAAAATACGATTTTGTTTTTCTTGTTGTATAAGGGTCATATAAAATAATATATTCGAATGTCATGGTAAAGCATTCGAGTAAAAAGTGTTGGAAGTGTTATTTTTATTAAAACCTTTTCTGTTCGGATCACGATCAAAGATAATGTGGCTGCTGAACGCAGTCGGAACGAGAAAGGGTGAAGCGATTGACTGCTAATAAAATAAAAAAATAACTTCTACGAATACATTTTTAACACGGCCCAATAGATTTAAATTAAAAAAAAAATATATATATATATAGTTAAAACAAAACGATCGCAAATGACTGCAGCAGACAGCTACTATTATATTGGTAAGTTTTAATTCCTTAGTGGAATTGGTTCAGTAGACGGCAACTTTATTAAATATTTTAATTACAGATGTATATTACCTACAGTTATATTTTATATTTCTCGTCGAACTGATTTAAAAATTTGAGAATATACGTAATATTATGTATTTATCGTCATGAAATTATTTAAGTTCAATCATGAGCACATAATACCATACGTTTGCGAACAATGAACACGAACAAATATAATACCGACTTCGACTTTCTAGAATTTCTTCGTGAGATCACAACTTATTGTTTTCAGGTGAACAGTCATATAATACAGAATTCTTAATTTATCAAACACCTACAGTATCGTATTATATCGTATAACAACAATATGTAAAATCCAATAATATATTCATCAATGGTAACATGATAAGATTTACTCCATTTGTGTGTGTAAATAAATAAAATGTATTTATAAAACACGATAATTAAAGTTTGAGTGAATCTGACACTCTAAAAACCATCGACAACACCCTTAAAAAAACATTAATTCAGATATTTGGAAAAAACAGTTTTTACTTAAAATATTGTAAAAGTTAAAAATGGAATATAAATTAAATTATTATAGATTTATAAATTAAGATCAATTTCATCAAACTATGAAACTGAAGTTTGACATTATTTCTTGACATTTTGACATCACGGGTTAAAGCAAAAGGTCGATGAGGATTAATTGGAAAATGATTAAAATAACATATAAAACACTTTAATAAATAAAAATACAAAAGCAACATATTATAATGAAGTATTAAAATGCATTTTTTTTTTTTTTTGTTAATTTGAACTAAATTACATTTCTAATATTTATAATACATAAATAGGTCGCATCAATGAGCATGATGAATATGTAAAAAAAACTCAAGTGAAATATGAACATTCATATGCATATGTAAATAATAAATATAATGTAATGACCGAAATATCGCACCAAAATTTAGCCAGCTGCAACTTTTTTGAAATCGTATGCAGATGGTACTTAAATTAAACGGATTATTTTTAAATTGTATAATAGTTTTTGATTTGAAGAAAAAACTGAAAAAACGTGTAAATATACAGATAAATTTTATTCTGTAAAATTTAATGAATATTTTTTTTACGTAATGAGTATTTTATTTATGATAGACAATTATTAGATTTTATCAATTGCTCTTTATTCTAATTTACATAATTTTTGATTAATTTTCAAAAAAATATGCAAATAATATACACGCAGACACATTTTAATCCTCCACGAATAACGAAACGTCGATATTTATAACCAAATGATTGTTATTACGTAATGTAATATATAATTAATTCATGTATATAGCCATAAAGAATACATTAATTATATCGGAGTATTACGTCAGATTAATATCCGAACACAGGCTCCTACAATAATTGCAATTTGTAATGTAAATAGTAATCATTGCAATTACAACTTATACAACTCTGGATCACTGATGATAGAGATGAAGTATTATTTTGACTACCTATATATGATATAATCTAAAAGTTAAATTCACCAGATCAACACAAAAAATTAAAATTTTTATTATTGAAATATAATGTATATATGTATTATTATATTACTTATCAAACTTCTCCATTTCATTCATTAGGAGGAAAATTATTTTTTGATTTAATTTTCGTTTCTTTTTTCCCGGGGAAAATATGTTTTCGTTATTATTATTATTTACTATAATAGTGGTTTTGATTGACTAAAAATAAAGTAGTTAAAAAACCCACCATTTATAATTAAAATTGTTTCAACTAAAACATATTTTTACTTTTTACAACGCTGTCGTGCAAAACTATTAATTTTTAACTACTCTGAAGTAGGATTACAGAGTAGATTAATGCATTTCCAGTTAACTTTTTATGCAAATGCGAGTATTTCATCGGTAACGGTGAAGCACCACAAACTACACAGGGATAAACTATACTGAAAACCTGATTCAAAGCAAAACATAATAAATTCATTTTGATATTTCGTTTTCACCAACTCTATAGTAAAAATTGAAATATATACTTGTTATAGTTGCTTTTATTTATGTAAAGTTAAATCAATCACAAAACTCAATGGTATTTTTGATTTATGATTTAATAAAATAAATACTATATCATTTTTCAAATAACTTTTCTGTATTTGAATATATAATATTCTGTATCAAAAAAAAAAAAAAAAAACAATTGTTGTTGTTTAATTGATGTAAGAAAAATACCATTAATATTGTTGATATTGTTCATTCTTCTCTTATATTTTTATTGATAGTCTACGCGCAAATATTACGTATTTCTTGTCGAGCTATAGATAAAATTTTAATGAATTCAATATTTACATTATAACTGTATTATGTACTTTGTACACTTTTTATATTCTATTGAATTACTCAATTTAACTGCGTTTCAAAATGGAAATATTTCAGAACGATACAAATTAAAAAGGCATAAAAATATGTTTGTAATAATTGTTTAAATATTTGTTCGACAGTTTGACCGCAAACTGGCAGTAAAATAAAATTCATCGTGATTCGTGATTATTTAATTACAGTATAAAACAAATCGAAATTGAAAAATAAAAAAGTTGTTCCTCCAACTGTTTTGTTATATTGACAAATTATATATATATATATATATATATATAGGTATGTGAATTATAAATTTTCCGTGTCGTACATTTTTAATCAAGTTTACACCGTGGCAGGGGTGTAACAAAAATGCAATTTATTGAAACTTAATTGCATTATTGTATATAAATATTATATGACCTAGTTCTTATTCAACTCTACAAATCATTATATGGGTTTATATTTTGTTGTCCTGTAAATCGATAAATAATGTATTACTACGTATTGAAATTCTTTATAAGAATGTTTTTGAGTATATCACTAAATATTATTTCTGAAGAAAAGTATTTATGTATGTTATAGAATCTATAGTTAATTTTTTAAAAATGTTTGAAAATACTGCAACTGACGAATTTTTTTTGCAAATTATTACATTTGTAAGTTATATTAATGTCAATTCTTATTTTATTTTTAAAATATCTGTTTGTTTATTTAAATTGTCTTCCTTTGAATTACACAACTTAATTTTTCTTTGCAGTATATTAGAATAGTAATTAGCAGTAACTCATTTTTTTCTTACAATACCGAGAAATGGTTCTTTGAACATTTTAAATGAAAAACATAGAAAACTATGTGCTTTAATAGTTATGCCTAGAGAGTAGTGGTATAGATTGTTTAAATTCAAACGAAAAGTTTGAACCGATGAAGTGGGAAAGGCTGCTGCAGAAAACTTGCACGGAGATTAAATCACTTTTCTATCAATTTAGCTGTTTGGGTTAGGTTTATCTTGACAAAATATTTAACGACTAAAGCGGTGAACTGATTTAGATTTATTGTACATAAATGAAATTAATATATTCTATGATGGCTTAAACTCAATGTTTTAAATGTCGACTGTTTTAAAAATAATATCGTTTTCTGGTGATCACATAAATATTGTGTTTAATATTTTAAACACAACATTTTTTAAAACATATAAACATTTTATAAATTATTTATAATAGACTAATTAACTATATTTAATTATATAAATGATGATTTAATTTTTATGGAGAAAAGAATAATTCGTAGCATGCAGTGGCGTAAATAGGGGTGGGGAGACATAGTGAGCCACGCAGCCTCCCCTCCCCCCTTGAAAGAAATTTCATGAGTGAATAGAATGACAAATTTGTTTAGTTATAAAACTATGTTAGCTTCCTGGCTATGGAAGCTCCTTCCCCCCCAAAAAAAATATATATATTCTATATACTTCACAGGTAGCATGAACAATTTAACAGTTGTTATATATATATATATATATCAGATGTAATAAATATTTTGCTAAAGTTTTATTTGATTATTATCTAAAATAATCATTAATCTCACAGTTCGTACACAGTACACACCGACCTTCGCGGTTTATCTTTTTTGTATTGTTCTCGTAATTATAATATCATAATATCAGAAATACCGGAGCTTTGAGGCTTGATGGCTCTTGAAAACATGCTCTTAAAATATTATAAATTAATGAAAAGATACCTACTCAGACTAATTAATAAATGCTCGTCTAAAATCAACGCTCTTTAGAGTACAACCGGCCGTCCGTCGCGGTGGTAGTTGTCGTCCAGCTCGTTTTGAAATTTGTTGACCACTTCAACCCTTCAACCCACAGTCACGTTAGCCAAGGGTAGTCACTCAGGGTAGTCTTATTACATGCTTACATCTTATAAGTAATTCTTAATAAAATCTATCCAATATGTGTTTTCGTATAATACAGGATACAATACTACAAAAAAAAATTATTATATAGTTTATGATAAAAAAGAATGCTATTAAATGTTTTTTTCCTTATAGTAAATGAGTAACAAACTGTGGTTCTCATTTATTGTTTTAAATACTAATTAAACTTTTATTGAACTTTAGAAAAAAAAAAAATTGCCGATTTACCGATCAAAAGTGGTGATATAGTCGAGACCGAGAAGAAAAAAAAGACTGTGATAGTTGACCAGTTAAATCGCTCTCGGTTTGTTTTCGAACTGCAATCCAGGTTGTTATCAATAATTCGTTGTACCCAGAAGAGTACCTATGCAATATGTATATATGTATATCATTTCATCCGCCACACTTTGTTCACTTATATTATTATGCGTTTATATACGCGTGGAGGTACTCCAATAGTATTCATCCCGTTCGACGGAATACACAATTTATAATGGCGTCATGAACTTATAATACTCTAAAAACAAACAATGTGAAAGGACACCTGATATTTTAATATAGTTGAATCACTTTTTTACCATAGTCGCAGAAGACTTGAAATGTCAACATTGCACAGCATAATTATTATTGTGTATTCAATACCGACCTGCATTTGCGATCAACCCCTCTATGATGATCTAAAAACAACTTAGAAACTGAATAACAAGTTGCAAGCGTGACACTCTTCAACTCTTGAACTGAAAGTGTATTATAAATTATAATACATAAGATTATGTATTATAATTATATTCTCTATGTTTATTTGTTGGTATATATTATATTTTGTCAATACGATTGAAACGTGGAAAAAACCGTACGTAATATATTAATATTATATTATTATGATACCTACAGACATTAAACTGATCGGTGGAACCTTACTTAAAATATTCTTCATGCGACCAATTATGGTATTTTAACTAGCTATCGTAATTAAATAATAAATTGTTTTCAATAAATTAAATTTAAAATTAAAAAACCATGATCAAGCATTATTTCTTATTTTTCCGTTAGTACAATATTCTGTAATATTTGTTTAAATATGCAATATTGTTTCAAATTTTTTGAAGAGAGGTCTTTAAACCAGCGCAGTTGAATTGGCTCTCAAATGCAGATTGTCAATATTATACCTAAAATAAGTATCTTTGAATTGGCTCCCAGGACTTTACTATTGAATTGGCTCTCTACCTTTTTTTTAGATTCTGAAAGGAGTGATGGAATCTATTGATTTTACAATGATGTGTGTTTTTTTTTCTTTTTTTGTGTCTGACGACAACTTTTTTTACAGTAAAAATGCTTCGATATGCTTAAAAAGCAACTTTTCTGAAAGGAAAGTGAATGTAGATGGTATTTGGGCAAGTCAAAAATGCAACTTTTTTAATACTTTTTGCAAAAATAGAAAAAACGTTAAAAAAATTACGAAAAAACGAGAAATTTTACGCAAAATCACGTTTTTACACACTACATTTTTTTTAAATGCTCTAAATCAAAAACGAAAAACCGCAACAACTTGAAATTTTCACCAAATCTTTATATTAGTGTTCTCTATATATGGTTCAGTTTTCAAAGTATTTTGACATATTTTGACTTATTTATAGACAATTTAAATCTTCGATTTTTGTATGTAAGTTTTTTTTTATAAACCCCCATAAAATTTAATTGGCTGGCCGAAAACTCTCGAAAATTTAATACAAGGTTTATAATAAGCTTAACTTATCTTCATTAGAAAATATCGGTGATCGTGTCTTTCAAATTTTTTTTATAAGCTCATAAAGCTTAAATTTGTATAAAATGTGTCAAAATCACGATAATTTGCAAGTTATTTTGTAGATAAAAATTCATAAAATTTTTTCTGTTTATACTTAAGGTTCAAAATATTGACACTAATTTTTCCATAAGCTAATCTTCAAAAATATATAAAAAAAATTTTACCGGACCAAAAGGAAACAATTTTATGACCGTTTGAAATTTAAATTTTTACGAAATTGTATAAAATAGCGATTTATGGTCAAACGATTTTAAATATTTGTTATTATTCAAAAAGCATAAGTCGCAAAAACTTGAAATTTTCACCAGTTGTTAAGATAGACATTTCCTTTATGTCATATTTTTTTTCAAAATATTATATTGATTTTTAACCACTTATAGGCATTTAAAAAATTCGAATTTTTTACATTTTGTTTTTATAATCAGTGATAAAAAAAATTGACTAATACAAAATACTTGAAAATTTAATAAAATATTCCACACAAGTAGTTATTATTGTCATTCAAAAATCATCAAAATCCATAGGCACAATTTTTTTTTATAAGCGTTTGAACAGCGAATATTGACATAAAATTACATGTAAAATATAATATAATATATACAATTCTAGACTGACAAATCATATCGGTTTTTTTAAAATGCTCTAACTCAAAAACGAAAAACCGCAACAACTTGAAATTTTCACCAAATTTTTACATTGGTGTTTTCTATACATGGTTAAGTTTTCAAAGTATTTTGACATATTTTGACTTATTTATAGACAATTTAAGTTTTTTATTTTTATAAGTTTTTTTTTTTTTAATATCTATAAAATTTTTTTGGCCGTCCGAAAACTCTTATATATATATTGGTTACCAAAAAGTTATTAATAATTTAAAGTTAGACGTTATTTCGAGGTTATTATCTAACCTAGAGTCAGTACTTTAGTAGCACCTTAGAGGGGGCGAAAGGGGCAAATGCTCCAAGCAGCAAAAAAGCTTTTGCTTATGATGTGTTAATGATTTTTTTTTAATTTAATATATTATTTTCTTTATGGATATATAGGTACGTAAGTATTTAAAATATATACCTAAACATTTTGTATGTTAAAAATATTTTTAAGCATCTAATTGGAAATTAAAAAACTATACGATTCTTAAATATCCTGTACCATTATTTTCGTTTGATGTTCATAACTCATAAAGCCATAAGTAATACATTTTATCTGTTTGTGGATGTACATTTGATGAGAACTGGGTATATTAGTATAGTATTAATAATTTATAATTATTGTTAATCAGGACAATGATTTTCGGTATAATCGTTAACAACGTTAACGTACAACAATTTGGCGATATATCAGATACGTAAATACATAATAGTAAATATAATAAATAGTATCAATAATATTACTTTTTTTTCAAAATCAATAATTTACAAAGAAAAACCGTCAAACTGTAAGACTTTAAAAGTTCTTCGGTTCACATAGAAAATCTAAAAATAAATACTAACTCTATTTCATTAAACAATATACATAATATTAAGTTATAACAAAATAAACCAAAGAAGCACTTTTTCTTTCGTTATCGATGTTCAATTTATCTCTTGTCAGAGACCTGAGACAGAGACGCAATCTCCAATCAACTCACTTCAATCATTCGAAAGAATCTCAAATGGCCCTTGTTTGAAAATATATCCTCTTATGAGTAGACCAATTCGGAGTTTAAGTAAAATAATATGCGTATTACACACAAAAAGTAAAAAGGAAAAATTGATTTTCCGGTAAAATTGGGTAAAATAAATGTCTATTGTATTTGAATACAAATCCCTATACAAAGAATTGAAAAGTTTTAAATTATAGATAACGGTATAGGTTTAAGAATACATTGACATTTTATATTGTTGAAAACCTGTTTACAACAAATTGGATGGAAACGATAACATGGTTGACTATATTAGCTGCTCCCACATAACGCTAAAATATTTAATAATGTATTATAATATTATGACGAACCTGTATACTATTATTCTAAAATTAATGATAACTGTATTTATTCCTGATTTCTATTTAAATGGTCGGTACAAAAAAAAAATCTTAAAAACGTCTGTGTTTATGTATTGAAATTAAATGCTGAATGTTTATAGTTGGTGTATTGGGTCATTACACCTATATAGTATAAACACGGTGTTTCTGAAGCCTGAAATGGTTGAGGAAACTAGTATACATGCATACTCTCTGGACTTCTGGAGCAGCTGCCAGTCAATTGTAGATTCTTTTGAAATTTATTTTCTATCTTCAAAACCTGGATTTTATCTTAAATTTTAGTTTTAATATTATCTTAAAGAATATTATCATAAATTTAAAAATAAATACTTCTGAGAAATTTCTTGCAAATTTCTCATGTGAATCGATATGTTGATATGTGACATTGACTTTGAGCTTGTCACGCGTTTTTCACATCCGAGTCACTAGAATTAAAAAATGTAGTGAGGTATATCGATTTTTATTAGAACTATGCAAGATAAACTATGATGATATATATATTTGTTTTAATTTAATATACCTGATTATTTAAATCAGAATTTACATTTTCAACTAATAAAAATAATGAAACATAACAAAATTAAAGTTGACTAATTTTTAAATGATTGAATTCAATGTTATAACCAAGGCTTGCAACGTTATGTGCTAAAAAGTACTCAAATATGCACATACATATGCGTTAAAAAACATCATAATATTCGGGAAAATATGCACTAAATATCTGGTAAATATGCAAAAATATACAATTTCTTGAATAAAAAGAAAATTTCATATTATACAAAATTTAAAAGTTAAAGTATAAATATTTGATATTTTTTTGTTCAACTATATATTTGTAAGGAAAATAATGGTTTCTGTTAAATCTATGAATATCCATAAAAATGTTCTAAAACCTAAAATATAATAGTTCGTATAAAAAATAATGAAATATGCAAAATTATGCAACAGAACATTTTTATTTGAAATATATTATGTACTATGGATCAAACTTGTATTAAACCAGAAGTTCAATATGCATTTTCTAAACAAATGTGCAAATGCCTAAAGTTCCGAGCCTTGGTTATAATAAACTTAAATTATTTGTGTTTAAAATAACGTGGCCTTTATCCGGATTTATAGATTATCGCAGTAACATTATTATTTTGACGGTCTAAGTCTCTAAGCTACAGTTATATATACAGATAAGATACAGATAGGTATATTATATTTATTTTGAACTTATAACTTATTAGTGTAACATTGTTCTTTCGTCAGCTCAATATTTATATTATATTCTGCACCTTTTCACAATACATAGGGCATGAAAAACGCGTGACGAGCCCAAAATTGATGTCACATATTGATTCATATAAGAAATTTGCAAAAAATACCTTACATTTATTCATTTGTGTATTTAAAATAATATTCTAAATATAACTAGATAAAACCCAGTATTTTATCAGTATATTTAGTTTCCTCAACTATTTCAGAAGCACACTAAGTAGTGTTTTTAAATGTAATCTGGATCTCTCATATGGCATAATATTATTTAAAGGTATTTGTTTTATAATGTAAATAGGTACGAATTTATAGCCGTTGCGTTGGCACGTTTAGTTATTTAATTGACAGTAATTTTTTTAAATTAATATGAAACTGTGGTTATTTTATAACTCATCTTTATTCCATACCTCCTGTACTCGTGTTCAACTAATAGCAATTCACTTCAGAAATTAATAAATGCTTTGTATATAACATAGTATAAACATAAGCAACTACCTACTTGAAATAAAAAACTGCGGAACGTAGTATAGTTTAACTTAACATAATTAGATCAACCAACTGCCGAGATACTTATTTAGGTACTTCCATATTATGCTATACAAAACTTATTTCAAAACAGTTTTAGTCATAATAAGTTATCAGTTATATTGTGAAACCACATATTTTCGAAAGGAGTCCAATTAAAAAAATTACTTTTATCATAGTTTTAGTAATTATAATATATTGCTATAGTTGAGCCGTAATGAAAAAAAATAGAACAAAAATCATAGTTCTATTTAAATTAATTAAAACATTTTATTTTTATTTTCTAAAAAGCATGTTACATTCATAGGAATTTAAATTGTGTACGATTTTAAGCATTTTAACTATATTAAATACATTAAAACATTACACAATTGCGTTTAAACAGATATTTAGATATTTTGTAGACTAATAAGAATCCCAACTCTACTACGTGTGCTTAATGTAATCGAAGATATATCAACATAATTATGACAAACTAAAAAATAGTTTACAATATATTGCATAATACAAAATCCAAATGGATATTTTTTAAACCTCTGATAAAATTATTAGTGGCGATGGTGGTTTGAGTTTCTGGAACTTAAGGGACAATCATAAAATTACAATCACCCACCCATCTACCAGATACCAATATTTTACAAAACTATCATTAGTATTATCATTAGTAACATTAACAACTTCTGTAGATAGTACTATACAAACATGTTGTAAATTGTAATCTACAGCGTATTGCGCATGAACTTATGCGCTGGGATATACTATACAAATACAATAGGGTTTTGTATTGTATATATACAATTTTACTATACAATACTCATATCAATTATCATACATACACCCACCCATTTTTAGATTCTGAACGGAGTCATGGAATCTATTGGTTTTACAATGATGTGTGTATTTTTTATTTTTTATTTTTTTTTTTTGTTTGTTATCACGTTTTGGGGCAGTAAAAATGCTTCGATTTTTCAAACAGTAAATTTTCTGAAAGGAAAGTGAATTTAGATGGTACTTGTGCAAGTCAAAATTCAAACTTTTTCAATACTTTTTAAAAGCATTGAAAAAACCACAAAAAAATTACCAAAAAACGACAATTATTACGCAAAACTACGTTTTTACAAACTACATTTGTTTAAAATGATTAAAATGAAAATAATTTATACATGGTTAAATTTTCAAAGTAATTTGAAATTTTTTGACCTATTTATAAACAATATAAATATTCGATTTTTCTAAGTTTTTTTATGGAAATATCGATAAAAAAAATTTATTTGACCAAAAACTTTTGAAAATTGAATACAAGGTTTAATATAAATTATAAACTGTTGCAACTAAAATAAATTGGAAATCGTTTCACACAAATTTTTTTTATAAGTCCATAAAGTTCAAATTTGCATAAAATACTATGTTAAAATCGTGATAATTTACAAGTTATTTTGTAGTTGAAAATTCATAATATTTTTTCTATTTATACTTAAGGTTCAAAATATTAACAGAAGGTTATGCATGTGTTACTCTTCAAATAACTATAAACAATTTCTACCGGACTTCAAGGAAAAAATGTTATGACCGTTTGAAATTTAAATTTTTACAAAATTGCATAAATTAACGATTTATCCTCAAATGATTTTAAATATTTTCTATTATTCAAATCAAAAAGTATAAATCGCAAAAACTCGAAATTTTTACCAGTTGTTAAAATATTCATTGTAATGAGTAATGACCTATCCTATGAACGAGGTGTACTCCATCCCCTACTATACAGCAGAGCCAGGCCCATCTGGCTCTTTTTAAACATGAAGCGGTTGTTCCTGGAATAGTCTTATCACAATCCGCCCCAAACTATTATGTGCAAAAATGTGTGTTGAGCATGTTTTATGTATCACTAAAATGATAAAGAATAATTATGTCAATGGTCCAGCTTGTAATGGTGTGCGTGTATTATTTTAAACACGTGTACAGCACAGACATAATGCTATGTGCGTATTGCGTGCGTACTGCGACTTTAAAATTAGTCCAATATGTCTTAACAAATTTGTTGATTTATTATTTTATACTGTAAAAACGCCTACAAACTATAGTCATTAAATGTACGTTAAACAAATATCACAGTATCACATATCATTTATTTAAATAACTACTCCAATATTTTCACTGTAGATATTATACAAACTTTCACAATTAGAACGCACTGAGATATTATTAATGTTTCTATAAAACAGATTATTTTTTAAACTACAACAGTGTTCCAAGTTTATTTTATCCGTCTCAAAAATACGCTTTATAAATATATTTACTATAAAATATTATTCAAAATCGTTTTTTCAATTAAAAAATAAATGCTATAGTGCAGTTTAAACAAATTTTACGCATCAGATTATATTTCAGTGATTTTGGCTGAAAAAAGTTTTTTGAATATACAATATATAGTATACGCTCTATCAATACTTTTGCTTTAAAATGTATGCAAATAAAACGGCTAACAAAGGACAATAATTACAAGTATCACTAGAAGTTACTATTCTAGATGAAAATATTTTATGTTTTAATAATCACATTATAAATAATAGCTTTATTCTTTTTGTTCACTATTCGTATGACACATTAGTGGATATACCTACATACGTAGAACACTTGATTTTCTTTATGCGTATTAGTTTTCGTACATCGCGTGATTTTAATCATCACTACGATTCCCAATATATCTGACAATTTAATATGTTTTTACTGTCGACATTGTACCTACTAAAATTATAACTTGTCAACAGTATTTTATTAAATATACTATTTCGTCGACATTGTATGGACATTATACTCGTTGTTCCCCTGGACATCTGCGTTGTTTCTTATTTTTTGTGTTGCATAGTTAACATTAATCATAGGAGTACACTTTAATAATTACATATTATATACTCATATGTACCTATCGTATTACAATCGGTGAGGATTGTACATCACATTGTGTCTCACACACAAATTCCATGTAATCATAACGCGCTCTGTATACGGTTAATAATGTAAAAGCTTATAAAAACACGTTGTTGTATAATTCATATTAATAAGACACAACAAATTATTGACGAAGAAAATAGTTTTAAAAATTTTATCTTTCCCTTTGTAATAATTCTTAATATAATAAAATAGTTTTATTGTGAAAGGCTCAATAGGGTTCATATTAACACAATATGTCACAAGCAAAGAACAACGCAACAACAACAAATGTAATGGAATTTCAATCAAACCGTTATGATTCATCCGCTAGTACGTGGGTATGGTCGTATGGATATAATATACAACTCTATATGAGTCAAACCTTTTCAATTTTTTTGTTGGAAATGTTATCGTAAATCTTAATATTGAAGTACAAAAAAAAACCTCTATTGTTTAACTCTTTCGGCGAAGAAATGCATAAAAGTTTTATTCAGTGTATGGCGTGTTCCATATAAACCCGATGCGAATGAACATGATATTGATGTACCTACATGAATAATTGTGCACTTAGTATTTCTATACTATAACCCAGTGCGGTATCTAATGCTGACTATGAAACAATAAGAACATTTATTAATTGTGGTTGACGCGTTTCAGATATCTTGAAACAGTCGAAACTACTTGTAAGATGAATACCTATACTACTAACTCTGCACTAACGTACTTCCATATTACGTAAATATATATTAGGTACATTCGATGCAATAGTTTGATTAAACGAGTGATTTAGTATTAATATTGTTGCTTGTTAACCTCATTTTTTTACACTTGTAAATTTCTTATATAAGCATAAACAAGAAATTTTTCATCGGGCGCTTTCCCGTCTGTACTTTTTTTATACCGCTGTGTAATTGCGTTTGATTTCGTACGTATTAAACATAAAACGGTTACTATGGAAACAACTCGAGCACTCAAGCTTGGTTTTTAAAGTTTTTCCCGGACATTTTATTACATTATTTATTTTAACTATTATATATAATTTTTACTAATTGTAATTTGTATAAAATATGGTGATTAATCGTTCAAAGTGCAGTATGAAGATTGATTATATTTTCTCTTTTGCTTTATTTCTAATCTCGGTTAGAAATTAAAAAATATTGGTTTAATTAAAATGACGTTTATGTAATTATGTTGAATGTAATATACTTTTGTGAGATAAAAGTTATATAACCATTTTCAAAAATAAATAAATAACAAGCTGAGTTGGAACATGTATAATATATGTATACACAAGTGTTTTATATTTAGCTTTAGTGGAGTATATTAAAGTTGATATAGGATTTTAGGTCGTCATAAAATAATAAAAATACGACATGTAACTTTCGAGAAAACATAATATTGTTTTTAAACATATGAATACACGATAGAAGAAAAAGTATCACAGAACATTAGCTTTTCCTCAAAAATAAAAAATTAAAAAAAATTACTATAACTGTATATAGTGTAAAATTTTTGCTATACAAACTTTGAATATATGAATTATATTATTACAAACATAAGAATTAAATAGTGAATACTGTCCGTCACCCGATGTCAAAAATAAATAAATACTTAACCTATGTGTATGATGGTTATATTATTATAAAGTAGTTGCAAGAATTCAACTCAAATCGTGTCACGTGATGATTTGAATTCGAAAGAGACGTAAAAAATTCTTGCAACCATCAGAAACTTCGAGTCGTCTATAAGTTAATTAATATTCAAACACGTTTTTATGTATACCTGAACGCACTGAGATTATTGCGTTGACGAGAACGTCAGACACGTTATCTAGGTTCAGAAATCATCGCGATGACGACGCGACTCGACTGCAAATATAACCTATATTATACACTATACAGGTACTACAATCATTTTCACATGCGAATCCAATTTTTTCGAATATATTACCTATCTAAAATAATCAAATATCCTATGTGTACTGGATTAATGTGAGTACATTTCACAAAAGTAAATACATAAAACTACGTGCTTTCATACAATATTATTATAGTATTTCCACGCACCATCCTAGCATCGAACAATAGTGTTTGAATAAAATATGATTATACGTTTTAAGGGGTGCGTATATATTATTATAGTGCAAGCACCTGAAGCGTGCGACTAACGAGTTTTTGAAATAATATTGTTGAACACTTATTGCTACGGCAGCGGCGTGTAGGTACATATGTGATCTTTTGTTTTGATTTACATATTAATACATTATACGGTTTACTACACGTGCCGTAACGATTGGACCGGAGGTTAAATAAGGAAACACCGTTTAATATTATTTCCCGATATCAAGAATTATTTACGCCAAAATTGTCAAAGGTAAACATTCGCATCACTGCAAACATAATCCGT
This sequence comes from Chaitophorus viminalis, assembly GCA_025469195.1. Taxonomy (NCBI): domain Eukaryota; kingdom Metazoa; phylum Arthropoda; class Insecta; order Hemiptera; family Aphididae; genus Chaitophorus; species Chaitophorus viminalis. The sequence continues at coordinate 270,315 of JAIPRK010000087.1, forward strand.
GTAAGTATTTATGTAAATATGTACTTAAAATATATTTTATGCAAATATAGAAACAACAAAATGTATTTATTATACATGCGTATCATATACATTATACTGTTCACTGGAAAACATCTATACTTTCAATACTACCTACTAAGAACTCTCTACGTCTACGCGCACGGCTGTATACGTAGATACTTACCTACGTGTTTCCGTGATCAAAACAGTAAAATATCACGAACAACTTAAGTTAAATCATATCGAATATCATTGAGGAGTTAAATAAGTCTATCTAGGAGTAGACTCTTGTAAGTATAAATTCGCCATTCAGATAATCGAAATAAGTGGATGAATCTGGACATACATGGACCACGAGATATGGCTAACCTTGGCTCACCGCTATATAATATATACCGTTGTGGTACTATTAACTTGATAAAGGAGCAATGCATGCCTAAAAGTATTTGAAAAAATTATTTTGGACACGAAAATTCCTTAAAATAAACGCCACGATATGACATAAAACATGAAAAATAGCACTAAAATCTAAAACTACTTGAAAAATGCAAAAAGTAATAATATAATACCAGAATACTTACATAAAAGAAAATGTATAGCTCACTATGCTATTTTTTTATCCATATCCCTTAATAATTAGCAAATGCTACAAGATCATAACCCTGATTATGAGAAATCAAAGAAATGCATTCGATTAACATATTTTTCATCTCGCTTTAAGGTTTGCAGCGACAAAAAATACACGTAATCAAGTCCCATTAATACAAGTGATCTCAATTACGCGTCCTCGATCTGACCTATTTACGACAATGAGAGGCAAAGAGCGCAGTATATAATATATACGTACATGATAAATTGATAACTATTAAAATATTGTACGACACTTGTATTGAGCGTATCGCGTGTGTGTATATAATAATATAATATAGAAATCGAACAATGATAAAAATTATTTGGCAAATATCGCGTATAGTATTTAAACCGATGCTCGTTTCACATGTTTCGGTTCTATTCGGAAATGTATTCAAAATCATTTTTGCAGTCATACGGACGTGTACGAACCGTTCTATCAGTTGCCGCAACAGCGTGTTAAAAATATATTTTTTAGCATCCGCCTGACGTGCAGCAACCGCAGTTCCTCGGGGGGACAAAGATGATCATATTATGCGATTTAATTTATATTCATAACTTTAAATTGAACACCGTATAATATTCACAGTATTATTATATCATTAGAGTCATTGCACCGAGTTTGTATACGTATAAATATATACATCTATATAACATGTGTCCGTTATACCCTCGCAGACAATTATTAATGTTTCCGTAACTTTCAATAGTATACTTTATCGTACGCCGTACTGCGACGGTGTGTGCAGCGACGGTAAAGGCGAATTCAGATGACCGTTGTTTGTTTTGTTATCGAAGTATATTATATTAATATACGTAATATGTAAAATAATAACTCGCTACGAACCCTTAATAATGTCGTATAATAATATGGTGTTTTCTGGAAACGGGTGTACCGCGATAAGAATGCAGTTTATTATTCAAATTAAAAACAAGCAAGCTCAATTTTTACCCGTCAGTCACCAAGACACCAATCGAATTTTTAAACAATCATTATATCATAATATGTAAATTATCATGTCAAAATTTACAATAGTGGCTAATCTAGGATATTATTTTTATTTTTTTATAGGAGGCAACGTTCTTCAAAATAATATTAAAATTAAACACATATATTTATAAAAAAATCTTTTATTATTGATTATTATAAATGTATGTATGTATTAACTATTATTATAATAATCACACATAATTGTGTAATAAGAAAAAATATATTGTATACATTTTGTTAAGTATTAATAATAATAAACATACCTATAATTGTAAACGCCTAAAATGATGCCTACCAAACAAGAAACAAATCTATTACGTCTTCTTGTTTTCATCAATTTTCATTTCATGATTTAAAATTTCTTTTAGCTATACAGTTATTGTTTAATGGTATTCTTTTTCAGAATATTTTTAAAATCATATGAAACATCTTTATACATGATTAAAGGAATTTCTTTAAAAACTACAAACCCTGTATTTTGTCCTCCGATATCACCCACTTAAGTTCCAAAGTTACTCATGAATCATGATTATTGTAAGTCATAATTCATGAGTAAAAAATGTCTTGTTTATTGACGTTTTAGAATCAAACTCTTCTGTCTCCTCCTCCTTAAATTAGCTACTGATTTATAAAAATATTACCTGTATCTACGGTTGAATACATGCACAATAATTACTATATGATATAAACTTAAATATTTACCTAGAAAAATACGGCCTATTATATATTATAATATTACAATAGATTTTAAAATGTGTACAAATACACCTTAACCACATAACCACACTATTGTTAAAATGTGTAACTCCAGAGTGGATGTTAAAATATTTTTATAATTATTATATTTTACTATTTTGTATTATGAACGATTAAATAATAATAACTGCTACTCGATTTAGTATTATATACATAAAACGATCTGTCAAAGTTTACCTATTTGCAATTGGAATAATCGAATCATAGAAAAAATGATCATGTTGTGTAAGGGGATTGTCATGGCTTCATGATCTTCTGTCTCTCACGATAAGAATTTTGAAAACTAATTTGAATTCGTTGTGAAGTCTTTTTTAGTTTTTTATGTAACCAATTCGTTAATTCTATTTTGTGAAATTTTAAGAGACAAAAAAAAATTCTATCTATATTTCGATCTGAAGCAGATTTAATGATGAATGTAAATCAGTTATCAAAATTCTTATCGTGTTAATTGATTGATCAGTACGTTGAAAATATATAAAATCTAAATTCCTATATTATGCGTGTGATAGACAGAGACAGAAAATCATGGCTTACAATCTTCTTAAAAAAAATTCCAAAAGATGATAAGGGGTCTTTTGATATTTGATGTCATAGTACATTTCTAACGCTTCAGTGCTACTGTATATATTATAATTTATAACCCAGCGATAACGTATGGAATTATCTTTATGGCATATGATTATGTTAATAGGTAAACTAAATTTGATTATAAATAAAAGTAAGACGTTTAAATTATATTCCCGAGGATGAATATCAATATGCCACCGTCTCGTGCACACTCGCTAATGGACGCCTTTGACGTTCTTAAACTCTAATGCAAATAATATACAAAATAACCTGGAGTGAGAGCAGTTGCTTATAATGGTATTACGATATTAATAGTAGTGTCTAATTCGATATTCTAAATAAATTTATAAAAAAAAATGTTTCAAATGTTTTCAAAAAAGAAAACGGTTTTTAACACGTCACGCGAGTCTGATTAGGTGCTCGCACCGACAAACACTATAGTCTGACTACTATTTCTCTAAAAGTAGATGTATTTTCGTACAAAGAGCAAAGAAAGAAAGCGAAAGATAATAATACCGTCAATACCGTATAACCGTAACTCATGGTTTAAATGTCACGCGGTTTATGTCTATAAAGGGCTTAACGTTGGTTGCGTTAAAAACTCCCTTGGAACCGCTCGCTACTTTTAATAAAAACAAAAATTGTATTTTATTTAATATAATTTTATACGATAATAGTATAATATGCTGAATACTACATCGATATAGTAGAGTGATACAATACTCTATACGACGGTTGGCGTACTCTAATTTTGTATCAGATGGAAAATCGTCTTGTCGATGAAAATTACTACCGGATATTTAAGTATTTGATAAATATTGTTACGTTTCCTGCCCTCTTTCCGTGTTAGACAATTTCAGACTTTTGCGTGATAGTATTTACCACGGTGGACAATGGAAACATTGTAATGACGATCGAAAAACGACCATTTGAGGTTTAAATATATGTAACACATAAAACCGGGTAATTCAACTAGTATATCAGTTTATATTGTGCGTCTGTGTGCTTTGTTTTCTAGGAATGAGATCAAATGATTTTAAAATATTTTATACAAAGAACAGGTCTACTAAGCTCTGGTTACGAAGTGATATACAAACAGGTACCTAAGTAACGTATACCATATACCTATTAGAAAGTATTTTGAATTTGTGAATTTAGGAATTATGGATTAAAATAATGTGTTTATAGATGATATTTTTATTTTCAGAATGAAACCGAGTGAGTGCCATAGAAATAAACAAAACGAAAACCAGTTATAGTATATTATTGAATGCCCAAAAGGTCGTTTGACTTAATGACGGATAAACTGGAAACGGTTTAGGTAAGCCATTTAAGAATCATAATTTAATTATCGTGGTAAATCACAGACGAATGCATTAGAAAGTACCTATTTAAAAAAAAGCTTAAGACCACGTGATTGTGTAATGCATTTGTTCAATAATATTCTAATGTATAGTAATAATAACAAAATAATAGATATGTTATTATTGGTTGTTACCAGGCACGTATCCAGGACATAAGCGCAATATATACCAACTACCAAGTAGAACTATGGGGGGGAGGCTCCTACCCTCCCATACTCCTCTTAAACAATATATTAAAATATATATAATATAATATAGGTATATAAATATTTAACAATTATAAAAAATATTTGAGTAGCAAAATTCACATTTTATCTTATATCTTATATCAAATTTTAACAGATGTGATAAATAATTATATTTTTAAGGATATTGTAATTCATGGTCTTCTGTCTCTGTCTATCACACGAACAACATAGGAATTTAGACGTTTTATATTCCCAACTTTCCCGATCGATTAATTAATGCGATGAGAATTTTGAAAGCTCATTTGAATTTTTCGTTAAGTCCACTTTAAATCGACATCGACTTCCCCATTTTTTTTTCAAATTTTGCACTTAACATTAACCAAAATTTAACTTTTGTTTATTTATACATTTCCAATTCGTTTAATTATATTTTGTAAAATTTTGGGGGACAAAACCAAAAAAGTGGGAAAATCGATCTAAAGTGTACTTGACGACCAATTTAAATCAGTTTTCAAAATTCTTATCGCATTAATTGATCAATCGGTACGTTAGAAATAGAAAACATCCAAATTCCTATGTTTCGCGCGTGATAGACAGAGACAGAAGATCACGGCTTACAATCCCCTAAATAATACACATATTATAATGATAAACAAATATATTAATAAATTAAAATAAATACAGCTAAAATTATACATTATGTATAACAAATAACTAATATTTATTAGAATACTCAATTAATATATATTCAGTTCTACGCAGATTGGATACAATATCTCTTTCTATATTTATTATAAGTTATAACCATTTTGGAAAATCGCCCTTGGTCTATCAATGTACACAGCCAATTTTTCTAGCTAATTCTTCTCGTGGTGGAGAAAAAACACTCGCATGTGGCTGAACTAATGGGTGTAGTTAGAGCTACTTTCAACAAAGTATATACATTTTGATAAATTTAGGTTTGAACAACTTTTTTTAGTTCATCAAAATCAATATCTAATTTTTTAATACCATCATTTCAGTTTTCAATGCATTTATGTCAACGTTTAACGACTCCCACAGGACAAAAAGCAACAAGCGAATACGATTACATATTTACATCACACGTGTCAACAAAAAACATATGCATTTAGATAAGCGCACTGAATAGCAGCAGAGAAATACTGGATATTCCATAAGCTTATTTAGAATAAATATATGTTTTTAAAATGTAGAAACATTAATGTATATTATAAATAGACATAATAATATTAAAAATTGATAAACATATTATATATTTCAATATAAATATACCATAGGACGCATTGAGTTATTCATGTCAAATATTTTGTAAACTTATCGTCTATTAACTGGATTTGTGCGTTCTAGTCAGTATTATGAAGTATCTCAATATCGTTTACTATACTATAAAACAGTATAATAAACCACAAATAATAATTCTTAATAATTTCATGTCAATATTTTACATTCATAGCTGTTGTTGCCTTTTACTCGTTGTTTGTTCTCTGAAAACAAATATAGAATGTTATCGGTGCTCCAATGTTCCAAATCCTATTAGTTCTAAAACGCATATTATTACACTATGCTTAATGCACACTCATCGAATATTTATATTTTATAAACAAAATGGTATATAATATAATATATCAGGGGTCGAGAATATTATCGTAGGAAAAAACAATTTTTTCAAAAAATTACAAAACTATGATATTCAGGGAGCCACACAGGTTTGAACAACCTTTTTAGATTCTGAACGGAGTGATGGAATCTATTAATTTTATAATGAGTTCTTTTTTTTTGTGTTTTCTGAAAACAAAGTAAATGTTGGGCAAGTCAAAAATCCATCTTTTTTAGAACTTTTTAAAAGCATTGAGAAACACGATAAAAAAATTACAAAAAAACGGGAAATTTTACGCAAAACCACATTTTGACAAAACATATTTTTTTAAAATGCTCTAACTCAAAAACAAAAAACCGCAAAAACTTGAAATTTTTAACAAATCTTTAAATTCGCTATTTCTATACATGGGTAATGGTATTTTGACTAAATTTTCGATTTTTGTAAGTTTTTTTTTGAAATATCTATAAAATTTATTTTGCTGTCCGAAAACTCTTGAAAATTTAAAACAATGTTTATTATAAGTTATACTTATTCTGTTAATACTTAAGGTTCATAATTTTAACACTAGATTATCAATAAGCTACTCTTTGAAAATCTATAAAAAAATTTCTACTGGACTTAAAGGAAAAACAAAACGGGCGGGCCTCGCTTTGCTGTACAGTTGGGGGTGGAGTGTACCTCGTTTATTGGATAGGTCATTATTACAATGGATTTGTTAAAATTGAATACAATGATAAATATCATTGTATACGAATAACGATTCTGAACGGAGTTAATATGTTTGTCTAAAATGTGTATATAATAATATAGTATTTTATACTTAAATTGAATTATAATGCAATTTCGTAAAAATTTAAATTTAAAACAGTCATAAAATTTTTCCTCTTAAGTCTGGTAGAATTTTTTTTATATATTTTTGAAGGTAAGCTTATGGACAACCTAGTGTTTAAATTTTGAATCTTAAGTATAAACAGAAAAAATTTTATAAACTTTCAACTACAAAATAACTTGCAAATTATTGCGATTTTAACATATTTAATACAAATTTGAACTTTATGGGCTTATAAAAAAAAATTGAGTGAAACCATCTCTGATATTTTTTAGTTACAATTAGTATTAATTATATTTAATCCTTTAATTTATTTTTAAGAGTTTTTGAACAGCCAAAAAAATTTTATAGATATTTAAAAAAAAAAACTTACAAAAATCGAAAATTTAAATTGTCTATAAATAAGTCAAAATATGTCAAAATACTTTGAAAACTTAACCATATATAGAGAATACCAATATAAAGATTTGGTGAAAATTTCAAGTAGTCGAGGTTTTTCGTTTTTGAGTTAGAGCATTTTAAATAAATGTAGTTTGTAAAAACGTGATTTTGCGTAAAATTTCTCGTTTTTTCGTAATTTTTTTAACGTTTTTTTCGATTTTTGAAAAAAGTATTAAAAAAGTTGTATTTTTGACATGCCCAAGTACCATCTACATTCACTTTCCTTTCAGAATAGTTGCTGTGTAAGCAAATCAAAGCATTTTTACTGCAAAAAAAGTTGTCGTCAGACAAAAAAAAAAAAAAAAAAAACACACATCATTGTAAAATCAATAAATTCCATCACTCCGTTCAGAATCTAAAATTTTATGACCGATTGAAATTTAAATTTTTCAAAAATTGCATAAAATAGTGATTTTTCCTCAAACGGTCTTAAATATTTGTTATAATTCGAAAAGTACAAGTCGCAGAAACTTAAAATTTTTACGCGCTTTTATGATTGGTATTTCCTTTATGTCATATATTTTTCGAAATATTATAATGATTTTTAAGCTACTTATAATATAAGCATTTGAAATATTCGATTTTTTTACATTTTTTTTTTATAATCGTTGATAAAAAAATTTGACTTTTACAAAATACTTGAAAATTTTATAGAAGATTTCACAAAAGTAGTTCTTATTGTCATTCAAAAATTTTTAAAATCCATAGGCACAATTTTTTTATAAGCGTTTGAACAGCGAATATTGACATAAAATTACATGTAAAATATAATATAATATAATATATAATATTCTAGACTGATAAATGATATCGATTTTTGAAATTTGCTCTAACTCAGAAACCAAATAAGTCAAACACTTGAAATTTTCACCAAATCTTTATATTGGCTTTTTCTATACATGGTTAAGTTTTCAAAGTATTTCGACTTATTTATAGACAATTTAAATTTTCGATTTTTATAAGTTTTTTTTTTTTGAAATATTTATAAAATTTATTTTGCTGTCCGAAAACTCTTGAAAATTTAATACAATCTTTATTATAAGTTATACTTATCGTAACTAAAAAATATCAGAGATCGTTTAAATCAAATTTTTTTTATAAGCCCATAAATTTCAAATGTGTATAAAATATGTTAAAATCGCGATGATTTACAAGTTATTTTGTAGTTAAAAATTCATAAAAAATTTTTCAATTTATACTCAAGGATTAAAATTTTAACACTGGATTATCCATAAGTTACTCTTCAATAAGCTATAAAACAATTTCTACTGGATTCTAAAGAAAAAAAAATTATGACTGTTTGAAATTTAAATTTTTTACGAAAGAAAAGAAATTATAATTCATCACTCATTAAGTAATAATTAGCCATTCATGAATTAAGTTTATTTTAATTAACAGTGCAAATATTATTTATATTGCTTATCTAGGATTTCAGTTTGATAAAGTTTGAACCAAAATTCAATCAAATTTGAAAACTGTTTCTATTCATTTTCATACCATAAAATACTTTTGTAAATGTGTAAGACATCTTTAGAGTTTTTAAAAGTGATAGTAATTTTCCATAGACCACTACAACTAACAAGTATAATTATTTAAATACATTTTATTTTATTTGGCTGTATAGTAAAATAAAGCATTGAAGTAGCAAATTGAATTACCAGTTTATTTAAAAAATTGTTACTTGATAATAGCTGTATTATTATTATATTAAATATTGTATTATATATTATATTTTAAACAATTTTAGAAACTAAGTCAATTAAGCTAGTAAGATTTTTGATAAAGTAAGTGGCAAAAAAATGTGTTATAATTTGGTTTACTTAATATATTGTATAGAAATAAATAATACAATAATATTGTGTGACATAATTTTGTCACATGATATTGTATATTATTATTAATTTAGATAAAACCGGGTCCAATCTTTATTTAACATTTAATAATTAGACAATAATTTTAATTATTCAAATTTTTAAAGTTTAAAAAATCATAATAAATTAATGGCCAAGCTTTAATAAGATATTTAAAATATTTAAATACTTTAATATCCGGTTTACAAAATTGCTATTTAGATTTTTTTTTTCAAATTTAAATTTTTAAGGTAAAAAAAAAAAAAAACATTTTAGTACAATTTTATTGTATTGTTGTAGTGAAGCAGTATAATACTTGTAAAATAATAATAATAATACTTATGGATGGAACAAGTTATTACAATTGTCTGATCATCATGATACACCCTGAGTATATGTTAACATTTATTTTGTTTTACATTTGTCAACCCTAACCTAATACCCAAGCTTCGCCGTTAAAGATCACACACCTATCCACCATAGCTATCAGTGGAGTTACAAACTATGTAGCTTGCATGGACGCTGCTAACTATGTTCTATAATAGCTAACCAGACAACGTAAGTTTTGTTGTATATGATAAATGTGCCTTGATTAGTAGACACTTTTTTACAAGTTTAATGAAGTAAAAAAAAAAAAAATGCAAAGTTCAGTAATAAACTAATATTACATTATATTTAAATATTGAGAAATAGATCAATCAATAGATATAAATGGTACAACATATTTTTCATCATATGATGATTATAAAAATATACATGTAGTTACCACATTACTTATAAAAATAAAATTAATATTAAAAATTATTTTGAACTCTGACTTGAATCCAAATCATGAGATTATTACAAAAATGAACATGCACTTACTACATAACTTATAAAAATAAAATCAATATTATAAATTATTTTGGACTCTGACTTGAATCCAAATCCTAAGATTATTATAAAAATGAATATGCACTTACGACATTACTTATAAAAATAAAACCAATATCATTAATTATTTTGGATTCAGACTTCAAATTGTAAAATGAATATCATATTGAAAAATAACAATTTAGATCTTACATTCTAAAGAATAACATATGTTGGACTAGTAAGAACACCGCAGTTATTGTTCTTACGAGATATAAGGATGTAACCATCGTTTCCCCAATGAGTTGACCATGAATTTTTCACAAGCCAGTATGGATGCCCATTCAATGAGCCATATCCTACCAACAACACGGCATGATCTAAATCCATTGGACCGTTGACTAAAAATGAATATAAATATACAATTAATTTGCAGTCGACGAACAATATACTAAATTTTAAAGTGTTGGGAAATACTTACGGCACTGTTCGTCATAGTAAACTCCAGTTGAATAGAAAGAAAATGATTTCAGTGCTGCAAAAATAGCAATAGAAATAGGACCCTTCTCATGTAAGGCAATTTTTAATGCGTTTTCATCATTTGTTGTTACGTTTACAAAACCGGTGATTTTTGTGCGATCACCATTTTTTATATTGGAAATATGACAGTAACCATCCTGAAATAATAACAATAATAAATACACATAATTATTTTAATGTTTATGCAATATGATGTATAATTTCAAAATGTGATTGAATTAAATATTTTATTTTTAGGTATTTAAATATTGATATATTCTATAACCAATTTTCATCCTTTTTTAATCCAAATAATATACTATGTTTAAATACTTAAGGAAAATTAGAATGTAAACATATGGAAGTACACAATATAGATGAAAACAGTTCGATATTGTTGATCCATAAAGATGATTCAATAAAAATAGGATATCAAAACACAATTGCAGGGCTTCTATTAAGATACATTATACAATCAAATGGTAATATATAGTATAAGCAAAACATATAGTGTAAATAATTTATTTCTTGTATCATTTAACAATTTAATCAGAAAATGTAGGGATATCAAATAAAATGTACCTCAAATTAAAATTTCTTATCTTATTTTTAATACCTGAGAAAGATATGGGCCATATTCATCTTCGGTAGGTAATCCGTGCTTTTCAATCCATGAGTAAGCACGGAAATCTTCTCCACCATCACAACCATTATTACCAAAGCCCCAACTACAATCAACCAAAGCCTAAAAAAAAAAAATAAAATAAATTACATAACTATTTAATATGGACTAAATATGAAAATTCATTACAATTACATTAAAAAGGTTCATATAATAATCTAACAACATAATAATTTTAAAAAGTATCTAGTGCACATGCAATCTTTAATTATTTATAAGTATCAGTAAACAAAAAAAAACTGACTTTACATTATAAAAAACTTGAATCATTTTTAAATGTTTATAAACTAATTGTTTCAATTACGGATCTTTAATTTGGCATTACAATTTGTATTCTTTGTGTGGACATTTTTTTTAATTTATAAGTTGTATACTATATTATGCATTAATTATGATCCAAAATTGTTATCAAAATAACAAGTTAATTATTCTTATTATCTCTCTCTGAATTAATAACATTAGGATAAAAACTATATTTAATGCACACCTGTTCAGAAAAACTTTTACGTTCACCATGCTTCATGAAGTATGCTCCTTCAACGGCACCAGTAGTACCAAAACTCCAGCAAGATCCACAAACTGATTGATCTAATATTAAAAAACTTTGTCATAGAATACATTTCAAAAGAATTTCATATCTAATTTAATTTAAAATACCTTTGACGGGTGTTACAGCTCCACTTATTCTCCAATCTATCTCAGATGGTAAATTTTTAATATCATTCTTGTCATAAGGAAAAGCATACCCTCCATTATATTCATCTGACTTTTTCTTATAACCACACATGGATTTGATTTCGGCATTAGAATAATCAGCTAAATGATTGACGGCAAGAGTATAACCAAGATTTGCTCGATTTTTGGAATGAATATATCTGATACAATACAATATATAATCATTTATTTAAAATTAATAAGTATACACAAATACATGATATTTAAAAGAACATAAAAATTACCTTAAGTTGTGACGGAAATTATTTTTACGTTTAAAATGTTCTTCAGTACCATTAGTATAAGTTCGGTTATGAAGACGTTGATATTCCTCAAACGCAGAATCAACATGAGCTTCATAACTATTTATGTACTCCATCATAGGATTGAAATTATACGCATGATCTATACCAGGTCCAGGGAAAGATCCACAATTTAAATCTAAAAATAAGGATATATAACAATAAATCATTAAGATTGAAAAACTTTTATAAATATAAATTAAGCTTAGTTCAAATTTCTATTAATATACCATCAACGTTAAAAATTTCTGGATTTTGCTTAGTAGGTGAAAAACGATGGTAGACTATAACATATTCATCAAAATGTGACCCAAATACTGAATTGAATCCATTCATTTGGAACCTTAATGGATAGGCAACATTATCCTAAAATTAATACAAATTTTGTTTAGTTCAATAACATTTTTAAAAATGAACAATAAGTAGATAAATACAATTCTATTAAAGGTGTGTCTTTGGACACACTTATAATGTTGGATAAAATGATGATGGTTTTAAGACCATGGTTTTATTGGATTAAATGCTTTTTTTTATATCCGTTAATTTAATTAAATAGAAATTCCTTACTTCTCTATACAATGTCATGACATATTTGCTGACCGTTTTCCCAATTTTTATAACAGAAATCCATTTTTCAACCACAACACTATTTTCTAAATGTTCACTGACCAACTAAAAATAAAAATAAAAATTATTTATCAGTACTTTGAACACAAAAGTTAATTTACTTTAAAATTGGTTAAATCCGGAAGAGCTGATTGAGGAGATATGTGATAATCTTTAGTTCCATTCACTTGTAAACATTTTAATGTGTTTGTTTCTGTTTCAGTAGTAACAGGGACAACCTTCAAAGATGCACCAAAAGATCCTTTATCAGATAATTGATAAGTTTTTGCCATTCCTAATTCAATCCATTAAAGTAAAGAATGAATTAATTATGAATAATTTGTCATAAACATGAATAAGTATTTACCATTATAATAGTCAATACGACTATTCAAAGAATCTGAATCGTACCAAGCTTTGAATGGTTCTTGCACCTCAGCATATGGAACAAAAATTTCACCTTCGACATAAAAATTTGGACTCCATTTCGGTACTTGTACATCATCTATAATATTAGAAGAACATTAGTAAAAATCATTTAAAAAAAGTTATTATAAATTAATACTTTATAATGGTATAATAATTGTAAAACAATCATGTACATAACTCATACAATCAAGACTAATTAGTCTAAAAAAAAAGATAAGTTAAAAATAGTAATATTAGGCTCTACCAGGATATATGTCAGGAATGTGCATAGTATATGTATATAAAACTGATTTCTATGCTTAAATTATTTAAATTAAATACCTAGGAATATTTTTTCAAATTATATAACTATACGAATACAGAATAATTACGTAATTTTTAGTAATAAATATTTTCACTATTTACCATTCAATTTATTTTAAAAATATTTCTTTATTTTTGAAAAGCTAGATGGGTGCAACAGCATTGATAAAATTATTAATCTTTTAAAGATTTTAAAGACAATTGATAATTAAAAAAAAGTGCATAAGGACAAAATAATGATTACCTCAGATATATATTTACTTTAAGGCTGAAATCAATACTTCCAAATAAATAACTTTAAACAGTAAATCAACAATAAACCAAGGCTAAACTTATTATCTTACTTAAAATGGTATTAAATGGGACTTTATGATGTTGAAGATAAAAGACATTTTCTTAAGTGTAAAAATTATCAAATCGAATTGGGAAGTTGAGTTTTTAATAATACTATGTACCTAGGGAGTTGAACAGACTTGTATTTGTACTTCGGTAACAAAGGAATAATAACAAAATTAGTAAGTTCTATTCATCTTTTTTACCTTTGTTTCTTTTGCAAAATATAAAGGATCATATCCACCATTCACACACGACCAGTCACCAACCTTCCATGGCATTCCGCAGTTACGCTCATGACTCCGTTCAACCATTTCTTACATGGTCTTTCACTGACCAGTAATTAATTTTCATCATGCCTATTACTAGAGAGCCTTGATATTACTTTTGATTTTATAATAAACAGATATGCCATGCTGTAGGAAATAGTGGCGACCAACTTCGTACTATCAGCTGCCTTAAAGTGCTGTTGTCGTCTGATATTAACTCAGATTGGGGAGGGAGGAACTGCCTTGTCTAACTCGGTTGTTGATAGCACATCTTACAGCGGCATTATTGTTAGCGCCTTTTTATCAGTGATTGTAAAGAACGCTTTGGTTTAAAAAGTATTTAGCATATTATGTATCAAATATTTAGGTTTTTTTTTATTGACTCATAGTAATTAATTAACTTTACATAATATAATACCTATAATAAATATGATTATTAATATGAAAATAAATATATATTTTCAGAGAAAAACCTTATTGTTTGTTCCACTAATATTCGGCCATACCTAGTTAAATACTAATCAAAACTATAATAAATTGGAGTGGACAATAAAAATACATATCGTAATTTATTGTTCAATGTAAATAGCAAAATTATTTAGTATAAATTAGTATTCAATACTAAAAAAAGTATTTCACTATTTTAATCAAATACTTTGCAACATTGATATTTCTATATTGATAGCGATATTGAATGTGTTAAAAATTTAATATCATAAAATTATATAATTTATTGCAACAAAATAATTTAATAGGAAATATAAATTTACTAACACTTGATGATGAAAAGCTATACAGCAAGGAACCATATCAAGAGCATTTCAGTCCGGATGATTTTTATGTTCATGTACGACAAAAGAAAAACCAAAGGTCTATCTTCTTTATATTATATTGTGTACCTAATTATTTGTATAATATTAATTGAAAAAAATTAAGATAGCCAATTAGTCCTAACTAAATTAAAACACTGATTTTATTATCATATTCGTATGATTATAATTGTATCAAGTTTAATTATAAAATCAATTTTAAATATAATATTTTGGAGAAAACTACATTTATATCGTTTTAAATAATATTACCTACCTGATCAAGTTTTTTTCTCAGAAAATATTACCTAGTTAAATTGAGAAAAATTGTATTTTTAGTATTTTTCTAATAACTAGTTTCAAAAATAATAATTCTTTTTCTAATTTTTTTTTTTAATGAACAATAATTAAATGTTTTCCTTGTTTGACGTACCCCACTTTCTTATGAGTATTCAAAACAATTTAATAAGCGTCTATTATACAAAAGATGATACAATTATTTAATGATAATAAAAAATGTACAAGTTAGATAAATAAAATAATAAGAGAAAATCATAACAGATGTGCACATACACATTTACGATTTACCATACTTCTTTTCAAAAAATACACGTTAAATTAGCTGCCCAATTATTAAGTAAATTTATGACAAAAGCTATCCAAACTTATAAAGAAACTGGACAACTTTAAAATGATACTTTCTTAATACCACTTTATAGTAACTTATTAATGATTTATTCAATTAGTAGATTTTTATTTAGCAATAATTCGTACAACTGTTGTTAGACTGGGACCGTGAAATAATTTTTAATAGAAGCTTCTATACATATTTCGTAAATTTACAAAAACTAAAAAATTCAAAATGATCACAACAACCATGCATTATTGGTTTGTTAATTGTTTTAAACGGAATCTATTTCGATTGAAACGCCGATAACATGGTTCTCGATTACCTCTTTGACGAGTCGGTTATTACTTATTAGTTATTACAATGGCAACGGTAATTAGACTCCGTCGCGATTATAATAGTAATAACTAATAATAGGTACTATACAATATAGTATAATAGCGGAGTCTATTTTAGAATTTTAGATTCAATGCTATAACTGCTTCTGCATTATAATTTATAACCTATTCTCTGTCATGTTTTCCGGGAATTTTGCTAACAGTGCACTTGATACAATTAAACGTATGACTATATATTAATACAATACGACCATGACGACCGATACAAGTCGAACAAATTCTACGGAATAATGCCCAGAAGTTGAACGACCCAACACACGTCATGATCAGACCAATGTCCGAAAATATAACAATCGCAGAATCCATAATATAACGTGGCTACGAAACAACATTTTAAGACCCCCAAAGTCATACCGACGGCGGTGGACCGAACGCGCAAAGATTAAGGTTAGGATTTACAGACACAATGCAACGCGAAATACTGATTGACCGATTCATACCGGTCGATGGTATTTTTGTGTTGTGCAAATGAATTAATGTGCGACACAAGTCGACTCGCACTCGGACACATCCCGGTCATCTGCGGACTCGGACTTTGACGCGCCGAAACGGACGAACGACAGCGGCAGCGGTGGACATACAGATCCGAACCATGACCACGTTTGCGGTAGTAGTGTATTATTATAAGTGGTAAATCTTTAATGCACTCACCGAGCGATGAGCTCGAGTTGGCCAGCAGCAGTAGCATCAATTGTTGGACGGCGCTCATGATGGCGGCGCGGCAGGACAAAGGGACTTTAAGGAAACGACGACGACGACGACAATACTAAACGTGTGTGTGTGTGTGTGTGTGTGTGTTTCTGTGACCGTACTGTGCGGCGGCAGTTGGACCGTTGATAGAAAAATCAATGGCAATTCGCAGCGATAACGACGACGGGCAGCGGACAACTATTATAATATAAACGTTTGCAGTGCTGTTGCCAGCAAACGGATAACAACAATTACGGACAAAACGAACGGTGGAAACGGAGCAGCGACGAAGCAAGCACGTACGTTCGCGTGACCGCTACGATAACACTACACAACGTCACAGCAACAAACAGTGCGAGCCGCGCGTGTAGGCATGACTGGCGGGTTGGCGGTGGCGGCGACGGCCTACTGCCAAGCCGAACAACGAGCGTGCAAGAGAGAGAGGAGAGGAGAGAAAAACGTACCCCCGGACCACACAACACGTTACACAATGCGTGGAACATCTGCTGCCGAACCGTATAAGCATTGTCGGCGCGTGCGTGCGTGAGTGCATACTATTGCAGCGTCATGCACGTCGTTGACGGAAACTATAATATAATACCATTATGTACAACACGGTCGGGATCCGAAAACCGGCTGTACGCGACAACAAAAACATTCCAACGACGCTGATTGGACGGTACCGAAAGCCCCTTGTTCCCTGTTGTCCCTGCACCCTGCACATTGGAGGTGCGATCCTTTTATCCTGCGTCTCACCACGTCCCTGATCAGTACCTATACCTACCTACTTATACCAATACGACTATACCTATAATGTCTAAAATATTTTTTTTTCACCAATTTTATTCGTTGACGATCAAGTAATATTAACATTCATCTTAGCTGGGCTTCTCAATAATTATTATCTTATTATTATACCACCAATAAAAAAGTAATTGTATCCCGTCCACGAGTATATAATACAAGCCGACCCGTCACGGCTTCGTCCGTGGTTGGTTGTTTATTTTGCCTTCGGATGATGATATGTGGAATTTTTTATTTAAATTTCTATCGTTTGATGTGATTGGCAAGTATACACAAAAAAAAAAAAAAACGTACTGAACATTTGAAATGTTGTCATAAAATGGGAACATAAAATTACAATCCTCCTCTCCCCCGATAAAAAAAATTAAAAATCGGGCATTGTGGTGACACTGAAGAGGGTATTTGAAACAACTCTGACAAAAAAAAATTGTTCTATAAATTAATATATTTTACTACTATTCCAAAATATTTTTGTTACTTCACCTATCTTGGACAAAAAAAAAAGCAATAATGTAAATATTTTACATTATTTTTTAATTCAATAACAAAACAAATATACATCAATTTGTGATACATTTTTATGAAAATATGACAAATGAAAAATACTATGCTATATGAACATATTTGAAATTGATTAGCATTTTTTAAATAGCATTAATTTTTTTAACTTTGTTCTTAACGAAGGTTTTTTTCAACACATATTTTAACTCATATTAAATACCTTTTTGTAATGTTTATATGTTTTGCTAAACTAATTTATTAAAACAAATTCATTAATCGAAGTCTCTCAATCGATATTTATAGGTTAAAAGCTGGGATGTAAGCCCAGTAAAAAAAAATTATTTTTTTTAACATACATTTTGTGGTATAATCAATTATATTTGTGTTACATTTCCGTTTACTTACTTTTCTTTTATTACAACTTGAAAATCTCTTTCTAAATGTTGTAAAATTAGAAAAATATATTTTGATGGATTAAATAGTTTATACCTCTATTAATTGACGCTGTAAATGTTAAATTCTTTGATTAGTTATAATCAGATGGATTTTTTGTCAACATTAATTAATACAAAAACGACAAATTAAATATTTTTCGTCGCCTAGAAGATGGTACGTATTGAATTACAGGATGACAACAAATTATGATGTTTTTAATTATTTTATAATTTTATTTAGTACTTAATAATTTATTATACTTGATTTTGCTATTTTTTTATTATTCCATTTGATGATTTGAAGTTTGAAGTAAAATTAATTTCATAATTATAATAATCTATAACATACTAATATTACCTATATTCATTTATCATTTAGCAGAATATCTACAATGAAAAACCAGTGTAAAGTTTAACCAAATGCAGTAAAATAATATTTATTATAAAATATAATATGATGCTTCGTCAATCGTCTCAGGCCGCTGCAATATCATATTGTTATCTAAATTCAGTTTAAATTTTGAAATGTTTTAAATATTTTTTACACATTATATACTTAATGAACATCACAATAGCATAATATATCACACTAACTATTGATTACGTTATATTATATAATTGAAAAGGATAAATATAAATTTAACTCATCAACTATTTATACTTGATATTTTACGTGTTTGGATTTACTGTTAGTCTGTTAAGGGTTTCTAAAGTTAGTATAACTAAAATCTTTTGTTTTTAGGCTCATAAAATATATTATGTTGATTTTGTCGATTTTAATTGGATGCGTGAACATTTCTTTCTTTTTTTTTTTTTTGCAATCCGCAGTGAAAATGTCATAAAATATTTTGTGGCTGGGGTGCAGCGAACGAGGCGCCACGGTCCGGGTACGCGTTCAAATATTCATACCACAAAGCGGTGGCTGCCGTTTTGCTCGTCTATCTCGAGGACCCACGGTCAGCCGTCCATGGGACATCGTCGCGCCCGCGCCGAGTACCGCGGACAACGACGGCGACGGCCGCTTGGCGAATTTCGATCTGACAGCCGGATACTTGCCCCAGTTGCGGTCCGACGGTATGTGTGTATCTTATAACTTATAAGATACACACGTATCGTCAGATGATACATTCAAAAAATTAAGCTCTTTAAAAGGTAACCAGGAATTTATTTTAAAATATAGGATATAATTTATAAACCTATAACAGTTATAACATATAAATTACTTTTACGATAATACTACTACAACTTACTATGATTTACTTAAATTTAAACATTGTAATTTATAATTATATTTATATTCTTTTTTATTGTACTTAATGGTTCTAATATATAAATGAATAAATAAATATATACATATACAAAGAATCTTGTATCTTATATGTACCATAGCTACCTGTTTCTTGTATCTTGTATTTAGATATTTTTTTTAGGTATCTTATCCAGTCCTACTTATAAGTTATAGCGAACATGAATAAATGGTCGCTATTTCGACGTAAGGCCATTTCGCCTCAAGAGAGAGAAAAAAAAATGTTACAATTTATTGGTACTGAGGACTGCGAGTAATTTATAAATTAAATAATACACAGCCCCCACTAAGAAAACACTTGTTAGCTGTTATTTCATTACTACATCTTAAATGGGCCCGCATACCCAAGAAATTATAAGCACGAAACTATAATTGCATGAAACCAGCCGATATATTATTTGTATAATAGGGATACACGCACCAAGCTTCATGCGACTATGTTTATTCATAGTTTACGAAATTCGTCAGGTTCAGTCGTTCAGGTTTCATTGGTTCAGTCTCATGAACATTTTCATACAGTGGTGTACTTTTTACTCTGCAGTATTATACACTATCGCATAATTTGATTTATGATTTATTAACTTCTTTATTATTATTCAATTACATAAAATATAATAATACTTAAAATACTTATATTTTTTCGTATTTTTCAACACATTGATTAATTGATTCTATTGAAATAAAGTAAGTAGGTACATATTTTTTTTTAACTAATCAATAAAACAAGATTATACCTAACATATTTGCATATACTTTATATATTTATTTACATTTTTAATACTATAGTTTCATTGTTTAAGTTTCTTCTATATAGATCAACGCAAAACTAGTTTCTAAAACCGATTGCATATAAAAAATGTTATGTTATTTATTTCTCTGGCCCGTCTTAATAATATTATGGTAAAATAATATAATGTATATTGTAAAGTATAATTTAATTTATTTATTATTATTAAATACTATAACAAGACTTGGATATTATTATAACAACTAGAATTAATAATTTTTTCTTATTTTATTAATATAGATATCTATATAGATATATAATATTATTAATATATCTATATTAATATAGAATCGCAAATAATATGTATATATTATATATAACTAGGGCTTGATTTACCAATTGACTGAGTATGCTGTATATTGTACATTATTGGTCCTAAAACTCGATTTTGGAAACAGCGGATGGGAAAATACGCAGAGAGGTGTTAATAATTAGTGCTGAGGGCGGTAATAAAGAATTTGAAGAGTACGTGAAGATTGGTTAAGGGTAAGAATTATTATCGAAAGAGTAAGAAGGAAAGTCATTGGGCTATAAATGGGTGTATTTTAGGCGTGACCAATATTGATTAGCGAAAATAACTTCTACTGAAAATAACTTGTCATTTTGTTGTTGAGTTTCATTACTTTTTTGCGATTACACGCTTTTAAGGTCATTAAAACTTTTGTTCGACTTACGGAAGAATTAATTTCCGCCGTACGGTGAACAAACCGTCGTCTTATACCAGAGCGTGTCCCTACCAATCTACGTGTGACGTTCGACGTTATTTGTGTTTCCGGCCGCCAGTCGGAAATTGTTCGAGCTTTTTAATACGTTTTAATCTCAATCATACATTGTGAACGTACCGTCGTCTAATACCGGCTAGTAAATAGTTTTTCAACAAATTTTGTAAAAAACCGCAGTGCCCATCGGTCTCGTCGTCGTCGTCATGTTCAAAATGACTAATGTTTGCTGTATTGAATACTTTTGGCTTTGTTCGTAGTACTTAGTAGCTTAATATGTTAAAAATTATATATTCATTGTCAAATATCCCTAGATATAGATAGCCTAAGGCTAGGAATATCTTATGTTTAGTATAATAATAATAATAATAAAAAAAAGAAAAAAGTAGCTATAGCACTCTTATTCGTGGTCTCTCCCTAACCTACGGTTGTCTGTTGTACGTTACTATTATTCCATGACTAGGTTAATTACATTTACAAATTTACAATTACTCGTGCACTCAGCAAAATACTCAAGTGTAGTGTTTGATTGCATGTGAAGTATATATAGTAGTGTTCTGAAATGTTAGCACTGTTGTCTGTCAATGATTTGTTTTTATAATAATTGGTATTTATGAATGTCGGCAGTACCTATGTTGTTATATTCATTCAAAACAGTATAATATATAATATAATGAACACAGTCACAAACTCAAAACAATTATTATAAGTGTTCTGTATTGGTATTAAAGATGTCTTTATTTATGTATTCAAACACCAAATCAATGAGTTTACATATTAAACTGAAAAAATAACCGGACGGGGACTCGCTGTGCTGTGCAATAAGTGGTGGGGTGAATTTTTTATCTAACTCAATAGCGAAAAACCACAAATACTTGAAATTTTTGCTAAATGTTTATACATATAAGCATTTTCTATACATGGTTAAGTTTTCGAAGTATTTTGACTTTTTTTAACCTATTTATAAATGATTGCAATTTTACATTTTTCTAAGTATTTTTATATATTTTTTTTTTGAAGTAGGTATCGATAAAATTATATGGCTGACAAAAAAATGCCGGACATGACGCAACCATATTATTATTTATTTAAAATGAAACTTAAAGAAATTTAAGAGTAAACTAGATAAAATATTATAGAATAAAATATAATTGATTATTGAATAAAATTACTTGGTGTTAGAAAAAAATAAAAAATAGTTAACAAATAAAAACGAGACTTAGTTTTCTAAACAAATAATCCAGTATATCTCGGTGGTAACAATTCATTATGCGTCTATTGACTGTAATAATAAATTGGGGAAACAATATCGATAGTTCGATACGATACCGATTTCGTGACAAATTTTCGATATCGATGCAGACAATTAATCGTATTTGGCATTACCCATCACTAGTTGTAAATTGAAAACAGATGAAAAACCATCTCAAAACAAAAATTATACTATTAAAAACTACTTATATTCTTCAATTTATTAGAAACAAATATCCATACTTTATTTAAGCAGTTTAAGCTCCGTCACACAACGGTAATGCCGCGAGTATACACGATAAACGAAAAATTGCTTATACGTGATGGCCAAAACGAAACGAAAAATCTTGTTTACATAATATACAAGTACTCGACTTGGTTGCCTAGTTTAAACTCCTTGAACTGGACCGCAGATCAATAATATACAATAATTGTACAACGCGATGCAATTAAATCGGGAGTATCAATATAATTACAACTAGGTACCTATACAAAATTAAAATCCGCGTTTATCAAATGAATTATGATTATATCTTAAATAGTGATTAATTATCGAAATATTAACATAAAATAGTCTAATGAAATTGATAAAAATTCGACAATAATTAATAATGTTAAATAACTAAGACAATTATTAATTAAGATTATGCAACGTTTTGTGTATGGAACGCTACAATGCCTCAGAAAATGTATAAAACCAAGACCATTTCAAATAGATACGTAAATAATCTAGCAAAAATAATCTATCTAAATGTAGTTAAGAAATGAAATACGTGGTTAGAAAAAAATGTCGTTTAACCACAAATGTGTATATAGTTTGCGGTGCGCCGGTGCACACAATATTGTTGGTAAAAAATAACAAATAACATTATCTGGTAGGTGGGGACTTGCGTAATTTATTTCACATTTTGGTAAACAGAATGGTATATTACACATACGTGGCCTACCGTAATCGCGTTAAAACTTTTTTTGGACTTCTTATAGAGCATAATACGCTTCGAGCGTATGTAACAGTCGGCATAATAACAGGAAACATCATTTTTAAGCCAATATAAATTTCTCGATCCACTCAAATGTAGAAAAAAAAAACAAAAAAATGACCTTGTCCAATGCCTACATTCTCGAGCAATTCTCTAAATGATAATAACTGGTTACGTTGCTCTTGCACGCGTTGAAGGTTTTCCACTTTGGATAATATTATTGCTATCACATCGTCATAACATCCAGTATCATGTAGGGACATGGTGTACAGGAAAATGCTGTATTATACAACGCCAGTTCATGATAATTGTACAACAACGCTAAATATACTATACCTACACTGTACATCTGCAGCGTATAATATTATACATAATATTATTATATTACAGCTTTATTGGTCTTAAACAACGGTGTATTCATTCAAACCGACCGTGCGTGTACGCGTAAAATACTAATCGAAAATGAATAAATCTAACATTATATTAAATAAATTTGTAATGTATAACTACAATATACAATATATTTACAGTATATTCAATATTGTATTCATTTTTAATCTGTGCACGCAGTTATATTGTTTTAACACATTCTAATAATAATTGTTTGCCACATAATATAGTGATTCTTGTTTTTATCATTGAAAATCGCACTGCCACCAACGTACGCAATAGTAAGTATCACCTACGAATAGCAATGAGAAAAATATAATTTTTTGCACCCGTCATCTGAGCATCAATGCATTGATACGAAGCCACAATATAATATTATAAAACAAAGATTTTTAGAAAAAAATAAAAATAAATAATATCAAAGATATAGATCATAGTCTTATTTTTAGTTCGTATAATTGTGTGTCCTTCAGCAGTGTTCGAAAATAACTCAATTTTAATGATAAATTGTCATAATATATAACATACAATATTATGCGCTCACCTTTTACAGCAGAATAGTATAACAAGAACAATAAAAGTAATAACAATTTCATTCCAGGTAGATATCTGTAAATATAAACCAGAAACCTAAATTACTGTGCACTGTCTAATATTTTTAATTAATATTATTTTTTTTTGACTACTTAATGTCTATGTTTGAAATTTATTTCCATTGCATCATATTCGTGAACATGCAAAATTTAATATACTAGCCATCCTAGATCAGACAACGAAAATACAAAAACCATTATACTGACGACATAAAAAATTATTGAACGCAGCAACTACTTCAAGTGTTACAGGATTTATAAGGTTAATTATGGTACTTGAACTTAATGTAGGTAATATTTTTATATGTGTATGCAAAACTGTATTAAATTAATTTGCCAACTAGTATTTCAATATTTAGAATTTTAACATTGTCTAAGCACAGTTAACTGAGATTTGCAATGTGTAGGCACTATGATTAATCATTTTCGATAACAATTATAAGTAAAAACACAGTTATATCTAAGCCCTTTTCATTAAATATCAAGGCTATCAACAATTCGTACATATTTAACGTACGGTTAGTCATTCCGTTATCCTAGTTCAACTCTATCAAATGCCAATACAAATTGTGCATAAAACTATTGAACAACGGTCTTACGGTCTATTGTTGATTGTTTTTAAATGCTGTAACAAATATATGATGTATTTTTTTGTCAAAATCGTACATCGAGAGCATGCAATTCAGCACGACCAAAGAATACACGCTATGCTTATCGCAAATTCACACATGTCTTACTAATATTTTTTCTTTACGATTTACAAACATTAGCAAAATAAAATATGTTAAACTTCACCAAAGTTATATAATATATGATTATATAAAATAATATTCAACTAATAAAAACACATTAATTACAATACGCGTAGTTGAATAGTATAGCTATTGGTTAGGTATCCAATTATTTTTATTACACTACAACGATTATCATTGATAATTGATTATAACCTTGGTAACTATATGCTCTATAGTTCGTATTAAAATAATATTAAATATTAAATAAACTTTCTTAAATAATTTTCTAGTTAAGCATTATAGTGTTTATTACAGTATTTAAACGTGATACATATATTATTTATTAATTTATGATGATATTTTAATGAATACTATATTATTATAACGCAGAAAACATATCATCGGAATTTAAAATATAGTGCATGATGAATAATAATAATACTTATTATGTTAATTAAGTAAGCGATTGTGCCTTATGCGGCAATAATGAGTACAACAATGTCATATTAATATTAATTATAATATAAATATACTACAAGTATAAGGGAATGGCACAAAGGAAAAAAAAGAGAAAAAAAGTACAAGAAAATCATTTGGGTACAAATCAAATTGGATAAATACTTAGCTAGTACATAGGTAAAAATTGATGCGTCCGTATATTATATAATGTAATATTATAAAACAGAAATATATTAAATATAATATGTTAAATATATGAACTTTTTTAATTAATGCCATATCATGGTATTCGTATACGGACCTACCTATATAAATTATAATATTGTCTAATGATGAATAACGAATATTGTTAACCTTCACTTTTATTATAAGTTGTGCATTGAATTATTCATTTCGCATAGTCGTATGTATATATATGGGCAGGTTAAGGTGATGGATGTAATCAATGCATAGTACTATACATGTACTGCCATAATCACGAAAATATTTTTACATTTATGTATGTACCTATTATACTTATAGATTACACAGTACAATTATTTAAACCTTTAAACTTATTTTATATTTTACGTGATAGTATTGATTTTTCTAATGCTATAGTAGAACACAATAGTTCAGGAATTCTTCCGATCGATGACAAAATAATAAATAAATCAAGCTGTCGTGCAATGACGTGTCACTATAATAATATAATCACTTAAATTTCATTTTTATTTTTGTAATAATCTAAACTCTAATAGGTGTTCTTATTATTTCTAGAAAAATGTCAGCCGTATAAAATAACAGTATAAATATTTCCAAAATTAGTCACTAATACACCGAACAATAATGACGTATACTATTCGTGAAATATACGTTTGCGAGATTCATGCTATACTCTTTTTTTCATATAATAAAAAAAGAATTTCATAGGACTATAATTCATTTCTATTGTCAATGTTTAATTTTTAGATTTTTTCTCCTCGAGTGCTTATTAACATTATAACTATACGTTTATAATAGTTAATTCCGAATTTGTCTGTTACAACTTGTATTCATTAATTTATTGGGTACTAATATTAAAAAACTCCAACTTAGAATATCTACTGAAAGCTGCACCGTAAACTAGTACTATAGTTATAGCATGCATGAACTACTACACTAGTGTTAACTACTATTATGGTTCATGAGCTGTAGTATCCACCCTAATACTTGGATATAGTTTTAATGAGCAGTAAGTAATTAGCAACATTATTGATCAAATAGACATATTATCTAAGATATTTAACATACCATCCCTCGATGAATGTACTGAAACAATTACGATAAAATAAATAATAATGTACTTTGATAAGCTATTATAGATAACTATGTACTTATTATGATATTTATTACAGTAAAATCCTGTATTTTACTGTTATTACTTTGTAATAACAAAATACATTACAAAATATTTATAAAATACAGGGAGTTAACTGTTATTTTCGATTTGGTTACCTAATGTAATTTATAATAGCATTCTTGTATTAATAATATTCATTATCGAATATTATATTTCAATATTATTGATGGCCTTTGACTTCTGAGACTTTTGTTTTGTTGGCATTTATAACATTAGCATAAACTTACAAAAATTGAGATTTGAAAAGAGGAATTTTTTGATCGATAAAGCCAGATTTAAATGTATAGTTTAAATTGTAATGGACCAGATATAAGCTAAGCGGAATAATGCCCTTACCCTTATTATTTATAAGTTAAATCTTTTACCTTGCACTTCGCGAAGATGTAAATATTCTTAATTCTTCACGTATTGAAGAGATGAAGGTCAGCAGCACAAATATATATATATATATATATATATAACTAAGTGTACTTTGTCGTATTGAAATAAATAAAACACGATTACTTGACAAAATTATTATTTTAAATAAAAATAATAATTAAAATTTTACTTTATATTTTAAATTAAGTTATAAACAACTCACACTTTTTGAGTACAACAATTTACGTATTTTATTGGAGCCAGTGTCTGACCAGGATGGGTTCTCTGGAGACTCTGAGCCGGCCTGGACCTAGACTGGATCTAGGCTGGGTCCAGACTGGGAATAGACTGCCTCTAGATTGCCCGTGTACTGGGTCTAAACTCGATTGATGTTTGGTCTTTTATAATGCCTACTCTCAAGTGCGATTGCCGTTGTTCCTTTTTATTTTATTATACATGACTCAATAAATTATATAATAGTCATTAAAATGGTATCAAATATAATTTTCTTAAAAGCTATTTATTATATTATGTTAATATAGTTATGGGGCTTAAAAGATATGATATTTATTATTGATATTTTTACTTAATTATAATTATACACAATGAGATAAATGATTCTAAAATCTAATTATTAAATATAAAATATGATTCGTGGGAACAAATATTATACTTGTAATACAGATTATAATTTTACCGTTATCCAGATGAAATATTGTGTTTAGTCTTTAAGTTAGAAATTATAATTTATAATGGATTGTTGTAAATTACTTAATCCTAGAGTATTATTAAATATATTAAGTGTTATAATGATATGATTTTATTTAAGTTGTTACTGATGATAATCCAGCACAATTGTGCATATACCATTACAAAATATTCGACAAAAAATGAATCATAGAAATGCTCGGTTTTCGGTCGAGTTTTGATCCTGAGTCATAGCTCATAGACATTTCGTTCATGAAATATGATGACAAGCAAATTATATTAGTTGAAAAGTTTGATATAAACCGGATAATTTACCATTAAACATGAGGTATATATTAGTTTCCAAATTAAGCGTGCTACAAAAGACTTGTATAGAGAAGGCCTTTCTGAAAAGTAAATTAGACCCAGAATCTGTACTACTGTATTATATTATTTAGTATTTTAGTCAAACACTTAAATATATATTAAAATATATTTATTTCTAAAAAATGAATTTGGTCAGTTTTTAACAGTACACTATTGGTTATTGGAAATTTACAATTTATTTAATGACACAGTAATCTCAAGGGACAAGGAATCCAAAACCGAACCTAATCTAACCGGCAAACCTCAAGTATTGACAATTCAGTTATTATTATTTTATATTCAAATTCATACACATTTGTCAATGTAACATCTATTATATAGTAAATATTCTAGCTACAATGCGTGTGCTTTAAATAATATTTTGAAAACGTAGTATTTTCCGTACATTGAACATCTTAAACCTATTAAAAATCAAAAGTTTGAGTCGATATATGTTTATAAATTTCTTCTCGCTACCGAAAACATAAGTTCAGGAGACCTAAAAATAATACCTAAACGAAATATAATCCGGACTGGATACCTCGATCGGATTGCCGCCGCACGCACGTCTGTGGCAGTAGTGTTTATAGAGTGCCTGCTATGATTTACTTCGATATAATATAGTGCGTGAAATAATATCAATACGTAATGATACACACGTTGGAGGTCATACGACATCGCAATATGTCGAAAAAGTGTAGTGGGGTGAATGTATTATGACGATATGCGAAATATATATTATGTAGGTAACTCTTCAACACTGCGTGCAAAACATTTTCTAGGTTTCCGTGACAGTGTGACACCGTCCGAATTGCGTGCAAAATGTATATACGGGGTCAATGAAATATTTGTATGATATATTATGCATAGTGTGTCGCTACCTATATATATGCGCATTATGGTAGTACTATATTTATAATTGTTATGCTCACGATCTGGCCCAGACGACTTTAAATCACGCGCGAATGAAAAGTCTTAAGATATTATCTTGGAAAAAAGTATATAATAATATAATTGGGGAAATGAGACAATTGCACATTATTATAATGCAGTAAGGTAGAATGTTACCAACTCCATTTACAATAGTTAATTTTCTTTTAAAATTTTAACGAATTTCAATAAAATAGGACAACGAAAAAAATATGTATGTTGGGTTCTGTCATTGGATGGCTTCCCTCCTCCTCATCATCATCATCATTGCTGATCGTTCTTCGTTTAAATATATCAGATTTGCCTCGAAGTATAGATATTAGATTGTAAATATCTTTTTCAGAAAAAAAAAAAACAAAACAAAAAGGAAAGTGGAGTGAAAAAGCTCCAAGGAAAAAATGTATCATATTTTATCGTTAATACATACGGTTGTTGATACGTTTAACGTCTAAGTATACGATAATATACATGGAACTGTTATCATATTTTGTAATTTATTGTCATCCCAAACATTTTAAATTTCTAACACAGTATGCGGAACACTTGCAAAACACATCTGTTCAATATCTAAAAACAGTTCTACCTATTCGTGTTTAGCGCATTTCACATAATATTATATTATACAATATAGTGCCGTACTATTTCTTCGAAACACAGTGCGCAATAACTTTAATAATTAATTTTCAATGACTATGTTTTTACAAATTTTTCTTACCGGAGAACATGAGATATTGCATAATATTATGATATTTTTCGAGTCACGTCATTAAAGGTATATATTTTTAGTCTTAGGTTCTAGTGCACGTCTGAGAAATGTTTGGCGTTATAAAAATATATAACCTGAGTTCGGGCAGTAATAATATTTAATAAGTAATAACATAAATGACCTAGAAAAAATCCAACATTACATTGTATATATTCACGCACATTTCAACAGGTAGTACCTATTTGTTTAAATAGTCCCTACTATTATTTTAATAAAAACAACTTATTTAATTATAAGTTTAAAATATATAATTTATAATTACGAATTATGACTATTGACTATTTATAATAATAATACGGATAAGGCATATAGGTACCTATAGTTATTATCGACACCCGATAAAATTATAATAAATCGTAAAAAGAAAAAAAATATTACACAATACATAGGTAGTCACGGCTGGTGGGTATCTGTGAGTTTTGAAATAGTTAAATATAAAATTAAATATTTAAATAATATTGTTATGATTGTAAATTGTTACAGATAAAATAAAATATCGAAAATAAAATAGTGCTCAAAGTGAACGGAGACCAACATTTTTCGTTAATCCAGATAAAAAAGAAAATAACCGTTATACTTGATAAATATTTCCTAAATGTGAAAACCATGTTTCATAAAGGTAGCATTTAGGGTTAAAACTTTTTACAATTCTATTCCACACATTTATACAATAAATAAATAATAACCATATATATATATATATATATATCCTAAAATACTCTAATCAGCTATCGATAAACGGTCAAACACACAATTTCCAAAATAGTTATTACTCGGCAACCTAAAAAAAGAAGAATAGATTCTTGTTCGATTCTCCACGTTTGTATAATAGACATTAACCTGATGAAATGATTTAAATCTGAATATTTTCAATTTTAGAAAAATTGGTGCTAAACTCCTAACCGAAAATCATAAATAATAATTAGATCCTAATTTGTTACCTTTTTACCGGTACTTTACAGTCATTACACTATAACTTATAATATATTATATAATCAATGACTATTGGTATTGATAATTTACTTATTCGAATCCGAACCTTACTCATTACTTATTTCAACATTCCTACTTATAAGCATTTTTAATTAAATTAATCAACTTTGTTTTAGAATCGTTTGAGTACTTTTAAACTGTACAATACCTACCTAATTACAATTTTTATAATTCAATTTACGACTCATCGTGAAGGCTATTATCAGATGAAACGTAAATTAAAAGCTATTTTCTATATTTATAATACATTTTCTTTCTGTTGATGAATATTAATTTAACTTACTATATACAGTAGGTATACCTTATACTTATGAAAACACAGATTTACACAATACAAAATATATTTAAAGTGGTTTAATATAATTTCACCATTTTACCATCATAACCTGCTGGATATAAATGTGTGTGGGGCTTTGAAGCAGTAATTACGACAGAATAGAAATAACTTCCCAACAAAAGAAAAACGAATGCGGTATAACAATATAATTGAACTAATTGAATGAATGTATATGGTTTTGTACCATAAGTGTGTGGTTTGATTGAACACTTTTTTATGGATCGATTCGAGCAGTAACAACTAACAGTTTTATTATACCTACCACAAATAATAAAGTTTATTATTAGAAAAGAAAAAAAAAATCCGGAATATTGATTTATTCACGAATAATAAATTTAATATAAGGGAATAAGTACTACCTAAACTAACATAAGTACTCACTCAGGGGATGCTTTAAGTCACTATTAAAATCAATATTTACAGAAAAACAACCAAATATAAAATAATTAATATTGTATGGGCAATCAAAATTCGTTGAAATACCGAAATTTTTCCTAACTTCATTTCATAGTAATACGACCCACCTATAATATACAACGCCTAATGGCTACAAAACTTTCCTGTGACTTTTCGATGAATATTTTTTCAATTTGGTACAAAGAAAAATATTTAAAAACCCTTATTTTCAATTTTTAAGCCTTAAGTTCAAAAATTTAAACGTTTATTAATTTTTAATTAAATATAGAACTGTTGCGGATTTTCGTGATTTTATTTTGTTTTATCAATATGTACCTAATAATAATCAAACGTTTATAAACATTTCTTTTTTAAAATTATGCTTAATTTCTTTTTTACTAACCAGTAAGAAATAAGTACTTTTGAGAATATATATTTTTGTATTTTTAACATTTTTTTTTCTATTATTGCCAAGATTGTGAATGGTAATGAACTATTAACTATTAACCTCGGTGTGGATTAACTCCAATTTAAGAGAACTCCATACCCGCGTACTCGTCTCTGTCTTATAAGTATACAATGTACAACACATAGGTAGCTATAATCTGCGTTCAGTAGAACTAATTTTGTGTCAAGGGCACACCCAAGGGGGGGGGGGCTAAGGGGCTTAAACCCCCCCAAAAATAGTTGGTAATATTATTGTGTTATGTCAAAACTGTGCAAAAAATAATATCATATTGTTAATTTCATAAAAAAAAGTGACGTAAAAATCGTGCACAAGTGTATTTTCCGATTTTTGTGCATATTTAAAAATAAAAACTATAACTGTTAAAAGATTATTTTATTTAGCCCCCCCCCCAAAAAAAAAATCCTGGGTGCACCCCTGTTTTGTGTTGTTAGCATTAATATTAGAGTAATCTGACCTATTATCGCACTTAAAGCGAATGATATATATCCGGGTCTTCTCGCGAGTTTTTTACAATATTTTAATTTTCAAGCGAGCTATGACCATGTAAAATATCATGATTTAAAAAGCTCACAACTCGTTAAAAAATTGAAACATTGTAAAAAAGTAAAAACCCACGGAAGACACAGATACATATCGTTATTATATATCGTACATAGTTTACTTGAAGTTCGACAATAGGTCAGATACTCAGATTACTCTGAAATTTTAAAACTAAAAATACAAAATGAGTTTCAGTGAACGCAGATTTTCCATGTTGTTTACATTTGTAAAACGGAAACAATGCATGTAGGGAACGGAAATTCAACTCGCGGCGGCGATAACGTGTTGTAGTAATATTTATGTAGTCGTAGAACACAATATGTATCATAATATTCGTGTATTAATAATAATAATAATAATATAGATACCTTTACTTTATTATTATAATAAATTATGTTCCATATTATTAGTGAGCATCGGGTGAGTGTCAGGCATTGTTCTTACCAGAGCAACTTGCACCTGCAACTTGATTGCAATGCAACCGCGCGCAACATGTTCTCACTGGTTGTAACGCGACCTAAAGCGATATTACTTTTGCATTAAACTTGTTTGCAATGGAATTAAAGCCATTCGATATGCACGGTTTTTTCCCAGTTGCATATCAATTGCCTACCACCATAAATCATAATATCATAAACAATATTTTTCTGAACACACAAACAGCAGGTATTATTAACATTTGTATTATAGCTAATGAGCAAAATAGAAACATTTTGTTTGTTCAAAACACGAACTGTAAAATGTACTGTAGCACACATTTTTACTATAGAACGGATGAATCCAAAATCGATTCTTTCTTATTCTTATTGTCTTTTATCTAAAAAATATTAAAGAACTGCATAAACTACAATGTTGAGATGCATTGAAATACGAGTAATAATTTTAGGGTGACCGTACCGTATTTCAACTTTGTGTCCTGTTGCCCAGAAAAAAGTTATACGGAGCGCATTTCGTCTCGTATTAATCCCGTTTTTTATAACTTTTGTCTTTTGAAGTCTATTTTATAAGAAAATCATTATTTTTATGATAATTATATATATAACATTATTCATTAGAATGTTATAATCTAAACCAAGTTTAAAAAACATAAATTATTTGCAAAAGACTTTTTTCAGAAAGATAAAATATAGAAAAAATAAAAATTTTCTTACATTAAATATTTTAATATTTTCACTTGTATGTAATAATAATAATAGTAATAATAATAGGTACTATGTAGGTATGATAAAAATTTATTAAAACAAAAGTATTGGTCTATTTTATAACACTGTTTTTACATAAAAGAATGAGGTTGCCACTTTGACGAATTAAAAGTCTTTCGTTATTGAATTAATTAAAATTAAATTAAATTAAAATTAAAAGTCATGTCCTTAATGAGAAAAATTAACAAATATGTACAACTATTTCTTATTGAAAAATTCATACTTACTATATTATGCATTTAAAAATTATACATCACATTTACTGTCCCGTATTTTTATTTTATGTTTACGGTCACCTTATAACAATGGTTCTCAATCTTTTTTTGACTACAACCCAATTTTCTTCCAAAAAATCTTTAGCGGCCAACATGGTTTCACTTTTCAAAGAGTAGTTAGTAGTTAAGATTTAGAAATTCCCAAACCGTCAAACTGTGGGTCGCGACCTAAAAGTGAATCTTCATTATATGTTTGACGGGTCGTGTTAAATTTTAAAATATATAAATTATTATATAATATAAACATAAAATATTTGTATGAACACTAATCACAATATTTATCAGTATATTATGATACAGTATTTTCCATGTTTCTATATGTACATTTATTACTTTTGTTGAAATCCCAATTTAGTCTTATTAAAAATGCAAAAAAGCAACAAAACAAAAAGGCCATTAATTATCGTGAGTCTTCAAAATGGGTATAGTACCATTCAAAGTTTGGGAACCTCTGACATAAGTAATTAAGTAAAATAAACATACGATTTATTTTGACCATTTTGACCTATTATGATATATTATGACCTGTTATATAATGATTTTAAAATTCATCGTCATTTTTGGTACTATATTACTATAATAATATAAGTGTATTATAATTTAACATAAATTTATTGGAATCTATAGAATTAAAAAAATTATTCGCGATCACGACCCACCAACAATTGACTCATGTCTACACCACGAATTATATGCATTTACATATCTGCGTATGTAAATGCATATAATCGCCTTTTCCTATACCAGGTATGCATATTTCATTGATTCGTGATGTAAATGGCCTACACTAATTAAATGTGTAAAAATACGTTCGACTGAACTAATTATACAGACACATGAAAAAAAAGTACCGTTCAGCATCAGAACTATCTGATGTATTTTCAGAAAAAAATAAGAATAAAGATTACTCGATCCAAAAATCCTAGCTATGATTCCCTAAGTATGATTGACGCCAACATTAATGGCACATGTACAGCACTGCTCAATACAATAACAAGTAACATGGCTTCCAAGTTTAAATACTGTTCCGTGCTGTTGTACAGTTGTTTTTTTGCATTTAACTTTATTTTGTATGACTGACGTTGTAGTTTTAAAATGGACCACTTGAAGCAACATCTAGTAATAATAACGCTGCTATAAAAGTCGAGGACTATGTATTAGTATCTAGTACTAAATAAATAGCTAAATATTATATATACGTAAAAAGCTGAGTGGCCCGGCGTTTCCCGAGGAAATGGTTGTGAATGTTCAACTCATTTTGGGTTTAATAATAATTTTTATTGTTTTGTGTAAACTAAATTTTGATTAATATTAATATTTGTAATTCACGGTTTGAGACTTTTTCACTGATTTGTACCAAACTTGCATGAAACGCAAAGAACGCAATTCTGAAATAGCAATACGACTATTTTTTTGATCTGTCTCTCTCTGGTCATCAGTGCGGTTAGCACGTGAGGTAACTATTCGCACATTTGATTGACTGCAACGACCCATGTTAGGTCTTCTTCTTCTTGGCATCGTAAATTGTAATTAATCAAAGTGAGAAAAGTTCACGCGCACTTAGCAGTAACGTGTCACTATCACAAAAGAGAACATAACTTGAAATCTCACTATCACAAAGGACCTGCACTGAAGTAAAGAAAGTTCTCGTGTACGTAGCGGTAGTCGTCACTCACAAAGATAAAATGATGCACTCTGTTTGAGGTATTGATCGACATAGAGGATGGACATCAACATAGATGCTAGATCGCCATATTAGTTAACAACTTTTATACTATCAATCTATAAAAATGAATTGCTATTCGTTAAAAATAATAAAACTTTGATATTTATTTAACTTTTAAACCTTCTCCGGACTTCCACAAATAATACAAGACCAAAATTAGCCAAATCGGTTCGGCTGTTCTTGAGTTCTAGCGAAATTAACGAACAGCAATTCATTTTAGGTACCTATGTCCTATATAGATACATAGATAATTATTCTAAAAATATGTTATCGTCATAAATTTGTTTTTTTTAAAAAAAAAAAAATTCATATTTGGTGCATATTATTTTAACATAATCTATGTATATTTCAGTATTTCATGATGCATATTGTATGTACGTCATGTAATAGAGTTTTATCTCTGCACATGTTATAATTCACGGTCTACTCGTGACCCATCAGTGAGGGGAGGGGGGGACCGTCAAAAATTGACTCACTACCCACACTACCCACCTAGTCGTGACCGATGGTTTGAGAAACTTTGCGACGCAAGTGTAATCTACAACGTTGAAAAGACCGGTGTGAAAAGTGGTTTTGTACCAATTTCACCGACGAGAACACACACGAGCGCCACGCAATTGGAACTCGATCGCGACCCAACGCTAGTAAAGTTGTCGTGCGATCGCTTGCAAGTAGCTTTGCTGAGAACAATGCCTCGAAAACTGACTAACTGATCGCGCGCGCGCGCACGCTGCGGTTCGTCGTCTCGAATATCGTCGTCGTCGTCATGGGCGGGCGGGCGGACGGGCCGCTGCGGCGGAGGAGGAGGAGCGGTCGGAAGGAAAGTGGAACGGCCAGGCAAATGTGCCAGACCGCCAATAGTCGCCCGGCTGCCGTACCGCACGCGTATGCGTCCCGTCACGCATCCGTTTTGCACCGTTCGCGGCAATTCAATTCGATTACGTCCGTCGTCGTTGCCCGTAGTTCCTGTCGCTCCGTACAGTCGCAAGTCGCGATGTCTCACCCGCGGGGTCGTCACTGACTCCGTCGTCGCAATATTTTTATCAAAACGCGCGCGCCAACAATATTATAATATATAATTATTATATATATTATTACCTTATAATATCGCATCGTTGTTGTTGTCATTATTACTGGTGAGTATCAACCGGTAGCGGACAGAGATGATAATATCTCGGCTGCAGATAGTATCATCTACTATAATAGTACTATCTACAGACGTGATTTTACTCCAACAACTCTTATCACACACTACCTTGTTAACGATATTTTTTTTTTATTAGGGATTTTTTCAACCTAACATCATAATTCATAATAATATAAGAGTTGATTTTGCATCGAATAATCGTACGATTTGTACCTACCTACTCGCCTGGCTACCTCTTACCTAACCCGTCCGGAGTGTCTCGTATTTTTCTAGAAATTACATCTTTACGATCATTAATCATCGTATTATCATCCCTGTGTTCGTTTCCCGTTAATCGCTCTCCCGTTAGAGATTCCACTCGGATGGTCCGTTTCACTACTGTACTACTGTAGACACTAGTCGATCGTTTTCCTAATATTACATTAGATATGCACAATGTGAGATTTTGGATGGAAGAAAATGATTTGTAAAAATTAATATTATTTTAATATAGCGTGTTCATTACCCAGTGTCATTGTCATGTCCTGGAAACTGGAAATTTAAATGTTTGTCAACACAGCTTTTCAATTTAACTGTCAATGAGTGATTTTCATTACATATTTTGCATTATTATTAAATTTTCCTCTTTTTCACGATGTTGACCTCATAATAATTAATGAGTGGTAAGAATTGTTTGGCTTCCAATCCTTTCATACACAAATAATTGTTGCTCAATGGTTACATAATATTATCAAATTTTGTAATCTCAAAGCAAAATCTTCTGGTACCATGAACTCTTAAGTATCTAACAGAAGTATACATATCAAACTTATTAAAATATTGATATATCGCAAATTAATTATTTTTACGTATTATATTGATGAAACTAAAAATGTAATGTTGACTGCAACTGTCTATCAATATTTAACTAAATATAGTGTATGTCAGGCTAGTATAAATAAAATAAAATGTAGATAAGAATTTGTGAGAATATTACCTATTAAAACATATTATACTAATAATGTATCATTACAAACTAGTTGACTCAATTAACCGATTAATAATTATAGAGGATACACTAATTCCTTGTATCAACTATACTAATTAACCAAATTGACCTAGAGTTAAACTGTAAGAAGTCACATACAAAATTCAGATGTAGGTACTAAGTTTTTAGATTCCATCTAGTAATTATAGATTATTAATTATTATTATGTTAGTGTTAACTTTATACATTTTATCTTGAAAATTAATCAATTCTCATCTAGTTATTATACTATTGTATTTATTGTATTTAATTATATATATATACACATTTTTGAATAATTAATTATTGTTTTTTTGACATGAGTGATTTTCCTCTTTTCATTACTTGTTTTCGCTCTTTTAACTTTGATTGAACTTTTTCATTATAATGATTTTTATATATCTAACAAAATATATATTTTTTATTTAAATTTTATATTCTATTGATAAATATAGCCTTAGATACATAATGCGGTATTTTATTCAATAATTTAGAAATATTGTCATTATCTTTATCGATTTTCATCTATTAATTTATAAAATATTTGTTATTTTTAATCAAATTATTTCTTTTTATTTCAGATTTGTATCCGAAATGACTTTTAAAGCCTGTATGAAACGGTATGCATATTTTAATAAATTGATTTAGACAAAATGTATAAAAAAATTAATGATTTATACTTTTTATTTTAATTTTAAAACTTGATGTACATGGATCTATTTACTGTACCATATGGAAATATGAAGCATGGATTATTAGTTAGTGCTTAGAATTTAGTTACAAACTAAAAGATAAATAAAAGTTTAAATTTAAATTTAATGTAATGAATGACAGCTAAAATATAAATGCAAGGTGTTATTCCTATAGAAAGTTAAATTTTGAAATACTTAAAACCATTAAATGTGTACCTATTAAATAGTGTAATCATATCATTAGAGTTAAAACTTATGAGGTATCTAAAATGAAAACTTTTTATTTAGATACTGTTATACCAATTTTATTATGGAATAACTTAAATATAATGTCCTCACCATATACTGAGTAGACACTATACAAGTGAGTTTCTGACCAGAAGAAACAAACCCTAATGATTAACCACCAGGTAGTTAACTTATTTTGATTACTTATGTGTTTGTGTTACATAAAATTTTAAGATTCATTAAATAGCTTAAAAATGATTTTATTATTTATATAATTTACTGTTGATAAAATACCTTATATAAAAATATGTTTTATTTTTTGTCATAAGTCTTAAATAAAAATATTTAATATTTATATAATTAATATGTAAAAATATAAGGTTAAATTAAAAAACCAATAAGTAATCTTGTAATCTAAATTTTTTTCTAAAAATATAATATAAATGTCAATCAAACCAAAACGTTCGTTATTATGTATAGTTAGAAAATAGTATTGATTTGGTGATAACTAATAAATAATACAATATATATTCTTCGTATACAAATTATGTATTATGTAGTATGTACATTGTTCATACTTATATATTGGACTATGTTATACTTATATATATTTATATATATATTAGATTTTGGTGAGGTATTTAGGACTTTAAACTATAGAATTGAATAATATTCTTAAAGTTTATTTATTAATAACAATTAATAAGGTTTTACATAAAGCTATATTATGTTAAATGGAATGTATTCAATTTAATATCCTTAATTTTAAATTTTCGTCTAGATACTATTTCTGTCTGTCTGTCTGTCTGTCTCTCCCTCTCTCTCTCTCTCTCTTTATATACATATATATATATGAATATAAAGATTTTAGTTTGAGAATTTTTTAAATAGTCTAAACTTTTTTATCAGTCAATATATTGTAAAATATATTTTTCAATACATTTATACTTTTAAATATAATATTCCCTTTAAATTTCATGATATAACATTTAACTCTAAATCGAACATAAATTCCAAAATGAATGTTCTATGTTTTAGAATGCTGCATATTAGACGAAATGAATCAAATATGAACTGACATTCCCGTAGTATACTTTGCTACATTCAAACTTTAAAATTAAATATAAGATATTAATTGCAATTGTGGTTTTGGTTTAACATTTATTATGTATGTTTAGTATCATATTA
Organism: Chaitophorus viminalis; assembly: GCA_025469195.1. Lineage (NCBI taxonomy): Eukaryota > Metazoa > Arthropoda > Insecta > Hemiptera > Aphididae > Chaitophorus > Chaitophorus viminalis. The sequence goes on from JAIPRK010000087.1 coordinate 310,733, forward strand.
ACATTATAATTAAAGTTGTTTATTGTTAAATCCATAAATCATAGTAGGTTAGATGTTCAACTATTTTTACATTTCTTCGTGATAACTAACAGCTCTTTATTGAATGATAATTCAAAATATATATATATATATAAATAGTATTAAAACTATAAAAAATAGTTTGAAATATTTATATTAAAATATGAATTATGACCGGAGTACATATTTGTATGATCACAACATAAATACATTCACCTTCAGGTTAGTTAATTTATTATTTTGATAAGTAATGACTAGTGACTAATGTACTAATAACTAATAACAGTTATGAGTAATGATTATACTCTACACAGTTTATATGTTAATGTACTGTAATATTTTTTTTATAATATAGGACCTAACGATAAGTTTCAATATTTATTCAAACTAACAAATTAAATAAATATTTATATAGGTTACAATTGATATAATTTACTAATAAGCATTTTTAAGTCATAATTAAAATAAAGGTATTAAAATATTAAGCCTTAGTTTTTAGTTATACATTAGTTATCTCATTTTTAACATTAAGTATAAATTGGAAATAACTACTTTACATTTTTTTATGCAATTATCAGCACTATGTTACTGTTTGCATAAACACTTATGACTGTTATTTAAATTGTTTGTTGTTAATGGGGTTTAAGTCAATTCTATATAGATAAATATAAAGGATCTTTTTTGATTTTAGTATTCTCAGAATCAGTGATGTACTTATAGTATAACCTATTATGCATAGATAGTTTCATCCAAAACAAATAAGTATATTTTTAAGTAAACACAATAAACATATGGTAGCATAAAGTTACTTTGACTTAAGTAAATATTGTTATCTTTATTTATTTAAATATAATAAAATAGTATTTAGTACTTAGATTGTGTCAGAATTATTAATTTTAGTTTGGTTTTTGTATCATATTAAATTTTGTTTACATGTATTAGTTTTATGAAAAATAATTTTCTTATAATGTTTTTAACATATAAAAACATATGAAAGTAAATACCTGCTAAAAAGATATATTTTGTGACAAGAACATATTAAAATAAAATACTTATTGCTCCCTTTGCTGATTAAAAGTCATGCCTTTATAATTGCTCCTAATTAATTTTGTAATTTTTAATTTAAATACACTGTGTTTATGAATTGGAATTAATGTTGTTAAATTAATTTAATTATTAAAAGTTATTTAAGGATAATGTTGTTTTCTCTTAAAATGTACATTAAGTAGATACTTGTATCATGTAAGCGTTGACAATACTGCAACCCTATAAAAAAATGTAGATACCTTACTTACTGAATTTTAAGATTGCTATGGATTAAATATTATGTTACAGGATCGTTGTAATTTAGATCCTTCGATTTCGAACTACTTTATTATAGCTTCATTGTGCTGTGAAAAATACATATATATCAATAATGGCACCATGCATGCATTTTTCATTTATGAAACCTGTGATGATAATCTTGTTAATTTGTGTTTTCGCGTAAGTAATAATATTGAATTGTATTCCATATAAACATTTTACATCTATGAAACTATAAAATACCTATCTTATATTATTAATATTGAGAACTACATTGTGTAAAATACATCAATTAAACTATAATTGTGTATACTACTCATAATACATTTTACATTTCATACTGCTTTTAGTCACAAGGACAAAAATAAAAATTGTTAATATTATTAAAAATGCTATAGTTATAAATAAGTCTAAGATTATAATAGTCTAGGAACTCCAGTATTCCATTAGGATTAGATACTAATTTTATTAATGTTTGCTTGCATGAAATTATACATAGTATAAGTATTATGAAAATAATGGTTAACTCTTATTTTAGAAAAAATTAACCACAATTTTACTAACTAAGTATATATTTTAATCAAACTATTCATATTTGAAGAATATTGACATTTATTGACATTTGTTATTAGTTTTTTTTTTTTATATCCAACACTTGTAATTATAGTTTTTAGCTTTCAGTTGGCTTAAAATTTAATATTATTAAATTTGTTGGTCATTACAAAAAACGTTGATATAATTATCTATACTTATCGTTATCACATTTTCACGTGTGGTAAAATTATTTACTAATAAGACTTTTCAATTTTGGTCAAACTGAATATACAACTATAGAAAGCATTAAGATTTAGTAAAAAAATTTTTAATGTATGTATTTAAAAAAAATTTAAATATTTGGTTCATGTTACCAATAGACAGTAGGTTTTTGATTTGTACTTGAATATTGTAGAAAAAAATTTACGAAATATTAATCGTTTTATTTAAAAGGCTGCAAAGATTCTATTGGAGGTATTATATTTTTTAGAATAGGCATTATTATTTTAAGGTAATAGGTATTATAGTATGGCAATATAAAATGTTTTTGCTATTCAATTGTTGGGTAAGCTATCTAGACAGGGATTTTTAAGTTTAAATAAAACAATCATAAATCATTACTCATTAAGTAAGGAAATATCATTAATGCATGGAACTAAGTTTATTGGGTTCAGTACAGTACATGTAACGCAACCTTTCTTAAAGTCGAAAAACTCAAAAACATTATTGTTATTTGAAACTTGAATAAATAATATTTTTAACGTTCTGGCTATTGCTAATACTAAAACACTTCAATTTGAAATTGAAACATACCATTTGATTACTAATTACTAATAAGGAAAATAAAAGTGGTTATGTATCACTAAGCATTGTCATTATAGTGTCATCACAGAATAAATCTATTTAATGTAATCTTGCTGTTGTTACTGTTTGTTGTGAACCAGGTATAGTGCTAGTATAAACTTTATTATTATTATCGAGGAAAAAAATGTATTTAAAAATTCCTTGAACTTGCACGTGTTTAATGTGATACTAAATGTTAAAATAGTAGTATTTTGGCAGTGTATCAGAGAAACGCATTTCATTATTATTTTTATTTATTTTATATATTTTGTTAATTTATATTGTATATTATATTGATTGTGGCATGAGCATATTTTATCTAATAACACAGTTAACTAAACTTGAGTAGGTATTTAACCCGTTGTATGCTATCCTATTGTTGTATAAAATGACAATATTTTTACAACCTTTCGATAGATCCCTATATCATGTTATTCATTTTATATTGTGTATGTGAAACTGAAACAATATCTACTAAAATATTAAACAATTAAATTATGCAATAAATGTCAGTATAAATAGAAAAAAACAACTTTTGTTTCACACCGGGTCTGAATGCTCATCAAATACAAAAACGCGTCACTCATCTGAAAGTGTAAATATTAGCACTGGATACTGGAATAAAGGATGGGGTATATTTCAAAAATTAATTACAGTGAAGCATTCTAGTTCTTACATAGGTTTAAGAGTTCACCCAATATTGATTAAAATTATATTAAGAATGTTGTTTATTTTTTCGTAATTTTCCTTGGGTGTTTCGTAAATTCTTAAAAACTATTTTCATATATTTTATTGATATGGAACTTATATAAGTTCTAAATTTAATATACATTTATATTCAGATCATTTGAAGTTATGTGGCTAGCCTAAAAGTGGTGGGAATTTTCTGGAAAGTTCAAAATAGGTACCTATTATAACAATAGAATTGTTCATAATAATCAGCTGTTTAAAGTAGGTCTAAAATAGTTGGAAATTTAATTTGTGTTTTAATTAATTTGTTGATAAAACCAATTATACGAGTTATTTTAGTGATAATATAGTATTTATTACAATTTTCCCGAGAATAGTTTTTAAGGAAAACAAGCAGAGGTGCATCTCTCCGTATCCTGCCACTTCGATTACTGATTCGTCAATAATATCATACTCCAATTTCTCCACAAAATTTTTAAATATTTAAACAAAAGTATTAGTTATTGATTATTGACATTTATAGTAAACTATTAAAAAAAAAAATTATACTCTGAAAATAGTTAATGTAAACTTAATAACCTTTGTATCGTGAAAAATGTATTAATAAAAATACTTTATTATGGTTGGTATCGATTGTTATGTTTGTCATCTTTATGCATGTATTGTATAATTTTTAATTTTTTTTAAACATAAAAACTCAATGATTATTCAAATTGTAATTAAACGACCTAATTTTATTTCTTCAGGACATGCTGCATTACGACAAGTTTCTTTGCAATAATATTATTTCTCATATTCATAGTTGTACCAATTGTTTTTCGGTACTCGCCGTCACTTCAAAGAGGAATGATTTTCCTTAACTATGGTAATTACAAACAATTATTTTATTTTTAAAACTGTGAAATTATGCATTTGCATAATATATTTATATCATATATTTTTACTAATAATGCTGATGATATACTTCAAAATTTATCTATAATTACAGTTCTAGATTTAATGCTGTAGGTATTCGTATTATGGGTTGTCTTATACTCGAGGTACCTAGGTGTAGTTTCTTCTGGAAAAAGTTTAAAATACTAATTTCTTACAAATAGTTATTTGTCTTTTAGTGCATCAAAATATTTTAGTTTCTAAGCTCAAAAATCATTTAGACGCAATTGATTGTTGAGCGGCTGTTGAATAATCTTTCTTCGTTTATCCACATAGGTATAATAATAATCTTCATTAGACAAGGTATTGGAAGAATTTTCATATCTTTTAAACCAAAATAATCTTAGCCAATCCTAAATGAACATTTATTTTTCATTACTCTTATACTTATGTTACATCTTACATTATCATTAATTATATTAAATTAAATTATTATTATGTTACTGGATCTGCTTGACAACCCAGGATAATAACATACGAGTGGTCACTCAACTATTTGAGTTATCCATTGTTTTGCTTTATCCTTAATGAAGTATAAATAATAATCATATCTTAATAATAATTATACCTAATTTTAAATAAAATTTCGACATTATTTCATTGCGTGAGAAAAACTGACGAATGTGATTTAACGATTTAACAATCGGCTCATTTATTCTAATGATTATTTTACTATAGGTAAGTTTGTATTTTTTTCCCCTGTCATAAAATATCTTGCAATATTATACGAGTATCACCAGCCCACCCACTTTGTCCGATCGACTTCAAACCAATGCCAAAAATAGCAAATTAATAGCAAATAATAGCAAATCGATTCCCATAATTAGCAACTCATTATTTTTTTTTTGGCGAATTTTTTGCGAATTTTCACCAGCCCACCCACTTTGTTCGATCGACTTCATCCCAGTGCCAAAAATAGCAAATTACCTTAGTATTATTTATAATTTTAATATTTTTAATTTTTTTTTCCAAGCTGTTGTGTTTTTCTCAACGGTGAAATTCTTAACGAATGCTCGTCTCACATAACTCACGTAATGAAATGAGGCATGATGAATTACTGAAACTAATTCATACCTGTAATCAAAATTAAAATGTATTCAAATAAAGAATATATAGATTTGGTTATTTATTTATTTTATATTGATACACACTTTTCACTTACAATAATAAGTTGTACTAGAATTTCACTTAGATAGGTTGTGTTATTTTTTGAATCTAATGATAACATATCTGTTTCAATGAATATGTGATTCCCAAGTGATCTAGATGTTTTTAATAATCTATTACAATTTTTCTGGGTGCATGTTATTTCTCTTGGTTTAATGTATTTTTCAAGCAGAATTTTTAAATGGGAATATCTTTTATCATTGATTTCATTGCCCTCATTTAATATTATTGATGCTGAGCTCCTTACTTGTTCATTTTTTGGACAGTTTTGATTTGTGGTTTTTTGAATGAAACTGGGATCATTTTTCATATAATCTTAAATGACTTTTGTTATATTGCATTCAACATTAAGTGTGATAACTGATGGTATACACGTAGATATTTCGAAATATGGCTGTAGTTATTCCAATCTCTTTCTGTATGCTAATTTAGAAGGGTTATGAAGTCCTAGATCTTTAGCCAAATTAATAAATCCATTTTGTGTGTTATTAACAAAAAAAGCATATTGTTCATAGTCAACTTAGGCGACCGCTATCCCAACTATCATCGAATCTATCAACTAACAATATATAACTATCAACTGCATCGAATGGACATGTATTATGTATAACGTAGGTTTTTTTATTGTAAATACAAGCTGGAGATATGTTACCATTTAAAATTAATGATGTTAAATGTAAACGCATTCTTGATCGGTTCAGTATGCGATCGATTTCAGGACATGAATCTAAGTATTTTTTTGGTCTTTTTTTATTCCAGTCAGTATTTCCCACATTTTTATGATGGTTCTTTAAAGGCCCAGTTACAAATGTTGCAAAGTCACCCCATGATTCTTCTTCAACCACTGTATTGTGACTATTGGTTGAATTTGATGGTGACATAGTTTTATTTATTAATTGTAAATTATATCCATTCTATATGCTACCAAATGAGCAAACTGGTGACATCATTGGTGTTTCTTGATTTACGAAAGATTCGTAGTCTTCCTTAGGAGATATTTTATCATTATTAAATGAAAATGCCGTGGTTGAGGACATCACTGATGGTACTAAAAGTTGATCTTGTTCTTCTATTTGAACACTTCGAGCAATTTTCATTGAATCATTGATACTCATGAGACGAGTTAACAGAAACCGATCAACTGTCATTGGTGTATTCTTATGTATCAGAATATTAGTTTTAAGTAAAGCAAAATTTCCTTCTACTGAAGAAGATGTTGCATTTTTGTATGGTGATTTAAAATCTGTACACATTACATTCGACCAGAGTGGAAAATCTTTACATAATCGTAGTAAATTTTTGGTAAACTCAGGTAAATAAATATGGACTAATTCTATCACCTTCCACTAATGAGTTAGAAATACCCTTGATTGTATACTATATAAATACTCATTTATTTTTGAAATTTCATCTTCGGTTTCTAAATTATTTTTTTCTTTATCTGAGTCATCTAATATGTCGTTGTTATCTAAAATAGTTGTTGATGTACATATAATATCATTATTCGTGCAACCTCGTATTTTATTCATCGACCTTATTCTTGCTTCTTCTGCTGGACATTTTTCTATATTATTGATTGTTTCACGCTCTGTTTGGCTTAATGATACAGTTAAAAAGTCAATCAGTAATTTTTCAAATATTTCCAATGAATCTGCTCCAATCAACAACATAACACATCTAACGGAGAATTCTTTAAGGTGATAGTTTTTTTTTTATGCCAAACATTTCCAACGATAAATTAATTTTATTAAATGAGCTATATCAATCGTGATGCAACATGGAGGAAGTTCTTAGTTTGATTTTATGTATAAAATGTCAAAACATTTTTTCACGTAATCACTAAGAGTAAGACCATTACAAAATGCTCTAGAAATGGAGCCTATCAATGCTTTTGAGTAATCACATGCTGTTTCGTGAGGTATGGAAACACCACTTTCATCCACTGCGCCAACCATTAAAATATTGTTATAGTGTCATTTTTTTCACTCACCATCTGAGTGACTGGAACTTGATAATGTTTTGTATTTATAACTGCTTCATATAAAAAATGTGACTTGATAATAAACCTTATTTAGTTCTCTTTATTTTTTGACTATACTCCCTGTTGCGTCAATTGATAAACGACAGTAGGATTTTTGAATATGTTTGTATACTACAAGTTGGGAAGGTGTCTAATAATGAATAAAGAGAGGGTTGCGCTTATTGTCTGAATCGAGCCTGCATACTTCCCATATTTTAACTTAACTCTATGAGTGAATTTAATAGAAATTTATCGGTTATTCCTAAAACATTATCAATATACTGCTGTTTGCACTTCCATAAAACAGGTTTATTGTAAATATTTGGAGGTAAATGGTCACCAAATTCTATAGAAGAAGCAGCAGTCTTTTGCCAATTGTTGGCTGTATCCTTTTCCAATAATTAATCGTTTGCTTCCCTTAAGTGGTCTTTTGGAAAAATGATTTCCCAACGATCTCTTGTATCATCTGTTTCTATATTTAAACGTACCTAAAGGATAACCTTCGTCAGGTTTACGCTTGGCCCAACCATGTAAATATACTCTACAATCTTTACATTTTGCTTGAAATGTAAGATAATATTTTGAACGAGAAAATACATCAGACAAACTTTACCTGCTTTTTTGGTTTATATTTTATGATTTTGGTTTGAAGTCGATCGAACAAAGTGGGTGGGCTGGTGAAAATTCGCAAAAAATTCACCAAAAACAAAAATAATGAGTTGCTAATTATGGGAATCGATTTGCTATTATTTGTTATTAATTTGATATTTTTTAGCACTGGTTTGAAGTCAATTGGACAAAATACCTGAATGCTACCTGAACTTGGCCCACCTTTTTGAAATTTGGTTATAAAATTTGTAAAAATGATTTGCTAATTATGGGAATCAATTTGCTATTATTTGTTATTGTTTGATAATAATTTAGTCTAAAAATGATTATGTGGATGGGCCAAGTTCATGGACGTATAGTTTATAGCAGTATTCCCAAACTTTTTCGCAATGTGGCATATTATTATTGATAGTTAGAAATTATATTATATTGCCATTAATGTGATAATTGTATTTTGTGTTATAACACTACACTTAATTCGTTTGAAATATTTTTACAGTTGAATGTTTTGCATTTGTAAATTATTGCATACTGCATATTCATGCAAATGTGTGAATATAACACCCAAAAACTGCCGTTTTATTTCTACAATGCGATCCTTAGAGAGAGCAACGTATTTTTATAAATCAATTTTGTGAATTGATGAAAGTATATCTTAGACACACATTTTTAACGTATTATGTATATTTCTATAATAATTACATTTTTGTTTTAACAATTATCTATCTATATTTTGGTACCGGTAGTCTTATATATAAAAAGATAGATTAAATGGCATGTTTTTAAATTTTTATCAGGCACATACAGTACCTACCTATTATACGATTTTTTAAATAATAAAAACAAGTGATTGATTTGTCTTATAAGTAATTCATCTTCGCGTCTAGCGAAATAAATAGCTCATATTATGTAAATATATGACATTAGGTATGCCAGTATTGCATTTTATGTAACTGTTTTATTTTAGTCCGTAGACCATTTAACGTAAACTATAGCCGACCCGATGTTCATGGTCTCAAGGGAACCAGGAATTTCTACATAAACACTTATGACAATATGACATTAGGAGCGTGGTAAGTACCTTAGAATTTTATTTACTGACGATTTGAGTACGGTTTAAATTTTATAACGAGCAATTTAACCGATTTTTAGCAGATATAATTTATACTTAGTTTATTATAATACTATTGACATTTTTACTTTACGTACCTAGCTACTCGTGCGGTTCAGCTTATTAGTATAATCTTTGTTTACTTGTATTGTTGTGTAAACACTCACGTTATTACCACCTCTGGGTAAAATAAAAATTATATTTTCAATAACAAAAACTTAATTTAATCAAGTTAGATATATTGAATTATTTTTGCAGTTGACCATAAATTATGTACTCGAATCGCGTGTATTTTTTTTTTTGAATGAGTCTTTAAACAATTATTTTTATGCATCTAGTTAAATGCTTTAAGATGAAGTAATATTTTTTAAATTGTAATAAATATTATATTATTAATAATAAAATAATTTAATTTTGGCTATCCTTTATTACTTTTCCTGCGTTCATGTAAATTACATATTTATCAACAATAAACTATTGTTGTATCCGGAGAATTGGTGTGATTATTATTCTCAACTCTCAAGTATAGAATTGTATCTTATAAATATGTTTAAAAAATAGTAAAAAAAAAATGATTTATTTTTCCGATTACGTCTTCTAATATTGTACTTAAATTTCTTTTCTTTTTTTCTCTAAACATAAATAAATTGACAAAAATAATCAGTGTTCATACCCATTGAAAGTCACCCCGCATCACTGATTACTGCTTCGATATTATGCAATATTATCAAACAAAACAAAAGCATGCGTATATAAGATTATTATGATCCAACCGAAAATAATTGTTTCAGGCATATTTTACCACGTAACCTGATGGACAAATACGAAAACGATAAATCGAACTACGAACATCTTTTAAGCCACGGGGAACCAATCGTGATTTACATGCACGGTAATTCGGGCACCAGAGCTAACGAACACCGGGTACAGCTGTACCAAGTGCTGAGAAATATCAACTGTCACGTGTTAGCTGTGGATTACAGAAGTACGTTACGGAAACTACTTTTTTTAAATTTTTTTTGTCTTTTTTAATCCGTGAACGGTTATTCCACGTCCACCAGGTTATGCTGATTCCACGGACGTGGAAGTGAGCGAGATAGGAGTGGTGACGGATGCGATGGAAATGTTTAAATGGACTCAAAAGCGTGCAAACGGAACCCCGATCTTCGGCTGGGGCCATTCCTTGGGCACTGGGTAATTACGACGATTTTCTAATAACTATATTTTATACGACGAATGACGATGGTAGGTGCATTGCGGCCGTTAGTAGCGAGCAGTACCCATCGAGTACGTCACCAAGACCGTTTACACATATATAATATATATATATATATATATATATATATAACGCTTTATTTAAAATAATTGTCTGAAGTCCGGAACGAACCCAACTCACTGTTTGTAAAAAACAAAAAGAACTATTTATCTAAATAAATGCCTTTCATAAAAACAGAAGATATTAGACTATTAACATATTAGATACATGGTCTTTTTAACACATAAAATATCTTATTTTATATATTATATATAGGTATATCATTAGTCAATTTATTACATTTTTCATTCATCAATTGGTATTTTTTTTTTCATACTCATTAATTATTTCAATGAATAAATTAATAAATGTGTTGGTTAATAGTACTTAATACTAATATATTATAATATGAATATTTATTGAGAAGATGCCCATGGCTTGAGAAATAATTTTCCTGTTATTTGCAAGTTAAAGAAACTTTGTCTGATGCATGCATAATTATAAAATCAATTTAGATAATATATGTAAAATATAATAAGTATAACACAATGTGTAAAGGGCAAAGTATTTAAATGTTTAAGTAGAACTATTAACTGTTAGACCTTTAAAGTTTTAAATAGTTAAACTTGATTAAATATAATCTGTTTTTATAATTATAAAATATATTAGGTAGATTGAGATAAAAATATGTTTATTGGTGAATCTCGCATTATACCTTAACATAGGTAATTAATTTTATCAAATGGATATGAATATTATTATTTCGTTTGTTTTAGAATCGGCTCACATGCATATTCTTTGTTAGAAAAAGAAGGTATTTATCCAAATGGCCTCATACTAGAAGCGCCTTTTACCAAAATGAGTGATGAAATACGAGAATATCCTCTTACCAAGGTATGCAATTACTATAGTGTAACATGGATTTTAAATTATTATTTATTGTTATTAAAAAATGTACGAATACATGAGTGGTGATATTTGAAGAGGAGGGACATAGTACACTCAATCCTCAAAATTTGATCATTAGTACAAATTGGCCCAGGTGTCTGCACTCTCCTAGAAGACTTACTATTTGTAGGTTTTACATTATATTAAGTTAAAACAGCCATAATATCGTGGGATAGGATTTTTAATAGTATTTTCAAATTATTCGTAATTGTTTTTGCTATAATTGTTTATACTGTAATATTGTTTTTTGGACGTGATTGAATTGAATAATCATTGAGTAATGAATAATTGAATAATATAATATAATATAATATAATATAATATGAGTTTGAATTTAAAATAACAATTAACTGTTAATATTTGTTGACTATTATTTGTGATCTTGGCTAGAGCCTAAACCGCGTTTCTTGAGTTTAAATAATTAAACACCTTTTTTTTCATTGAATATGATTTAAATTTATATTTTTTTAAATTTACTGATGTTTTATCATATTTTATTTTTTACATAGATTCACCGAATGTTACCTTGGTTTGAATTTTTTATCATTGAACCAGTACAGGAAAATAATATTATTTTTGATACGGAGACACATTTGATGAATACGAAAATGCCAATACTAATTTTACATGCAAAAGATGACATTGTAATTCCTTATACACTAGGCGAAAAGGTAAGCATATAACGATAGATATTATACTAAAATGGCGAAATTTATATCATATAAATCATAAATCAATATCAATTGAGAATTATTAATAAATAATTTTTTAATATTAAAATCTTATGATTATTGTAAGTTTAATTATAATCCTATTGAATTAATCATATTATTTAATCAGCTGATAATATTGTTTTAACCACGTTTGTCTGAGACATTTAAATTTGTAATTATGTTGTTCTTAAATAAGTCAGAAATCAGATTAAGTTTACTACTACTGAAATATGTAACTAACAATAATCGTTTTACTGCATAAAAATAAAAAATATAAATTGTTTTCCAAATAATTTGAGATAGTACATATCAATTATGTATTAAACTTTATACAATAATATTAATGTGAATAAAAATATTTTACATGTTGAAATATTTCTTATAATAAAATTTTTATTAATATTAATATTTTTACAGTTGTACAATCACCTATTGAAGACAAGAGTGAATGCTACTACTGAATTAGTTTTGTATGATGCACATCTCAAATTTGGACATAAATTTATATGCAAAGATAAAGAATTAGGAAATCGAACAAGGTGAGTAAAATTAGATAATAATTTAAATAAATTGGATCTTTTTAGTTATCAAAGTGTCAATTGACATTTCTTTTTCTTATATATTTTAATTTTTCCATGACATTATACCAATGTTTTATTAAGAAAACTAATTGTTAAATTTTTTCCAGGAAATTCATTGACGATTCTATAAATAATGCACCTCAATAAATGTATACTTCTTTTATCGGCCATTACTATTGGCGTCAAAATTGCACGCGAATAAAATATTTGTTTAGCTCAATATGTTTTATCAACTATTATTGATTATGATTAATTATTATTGTTATCTTATTTACAAAAGTGATACTACATTTTAATGCAATCATAGTTTAATAAATGCCAATCGTCTCATAACTGTGACAAATGATTAGTATGTACGATCATTATATTGTTGAATTTTATTCTAATAATATTCTTTAACATTTAATTACCATTAGAGCTGTGTTATATTATAAGTGATAGTCATCCTCTTGTTTATTTTCTTAATTTTATATAACTGTTGTTCTTTTAAATGATTTTTAATTTTATTCAAATATTTATGAATATATAACTTAAAACCATTATGTTGTATTGATACTCAAATTTGATCTAATAATACTGAAATGTTTAAAGCTGAATTATACTTGAATGAAATGAAATAGGTTAAGACATTTGACTATATTCATATATTATAATTATTAGAGTGTTTAAGTGTTTTTATATATTATATTAAAGGATCTTATTAATTAATATGGTAAAACATAATTAACTCAGGATAAAAAAAAAAATTTAATCTTTAATTTCTGTAATTCAGAAACTTTTATAATTGTTCAACTATTTCCATATTTTTATTTTTCAAACATAAAAGTTGAACAAATTTTAAAATCTAAATGTTGAGATTCTGATTAAAGAATGTTAATTTCACAATGAAACTATAATCTGTAATCAAATTGTCGATAAATTAGTAATGCTGCACTCAATGTAATGTGTTTTATCTAAAATATATAAAAAAATTAGAAATGGGGATCCATAGTTACTTAACACTTTAAATGGTTAAGCTAATACAATAAATGTTTTATTGTGTTCAAATTAATTTATTTTAATAATTATAGTACATAAAAGTTTAATTATAATTATAATAATAATTAATTGTATACCAGTACAACATCTCAAGTATACTAATTTAATAATTTTTAAGTATAACAATTGAGTTTCTAAATTTTGATTTTTTTTTATCCCTCCATAAATGAGTTCTAGATGATGTATATTATAAATCTAAAACTCATTGAATCATAACAAAATCAGTTTCATACCAAAATAGTTTTAAGTATAAATGTATACTGTACAACTACAAAACTAATAAAATATGTGTTAATGTATTATATACATTAATTAAATACTATTAAAATATAAAGATAATATGTAATATACATTTTAAATTAATTATTGATTTGATGTACTTACATTTTTTATTCAATACAATGTTAACCTAGTAAAAGGTTAGTTTCTTATGTAACAAAATTAATATGATAAATTCATTTCATTTTTTTTTCTGTCAAAATTCTGTATTGTTATCAAACTGTATACAAAATATATTTACTGTAATTTTCCTGACATCAGATTGGTGTTTAAATTCTTAGATTTTTAAGTGATTTGTATTTTATTGATACAGACTCACAGACGCCATCTCCAGAAGAAATTATGAGAAAATTAATTTTATTGAATACATAATAAACCATAATATGTGCTGATGAATATTTACAATCTAGGAAAATATCAAGAGGACATGATACATAGACGCAACTAGGGTTAAAATTCTAGGGCGGCTACAGCCCTTACCAAAACTGTAAACTAAAAATAATTTGTGGGGGGTCCACCCCTCACACTATCGGACATTAACTACCAATACAATTTTATTTTTCACCAGTAACACAAGAAAAACCATTTCATAGTCAACTTTATTTATTTATTAAAATTTCAATAATCTCAATATTAAAAATATTTACAACATTATTTAGTTTAGCTTAATAAAGGTATTTTTCTATTGTTAGCCCTGATAAATATGGTTAGAATATCCTCACTGTTATTATTACTTGATATTTCTAAATATAAATGCTTGATAAATTTGAAAACCAGCAAGACAAATATAAAACAATATCTATTAATATTTTCAATTTACAGAAATTTGTTCTTGGTTAACAGTTTCTAACCTAGTAACATGACTGTGTTTGTTTAAGAGTGGGCCATTTTTCTAAGCACACCAAATGGTAGTTAAAACTGGAAAGTTATTGTACCATGAAGCACTAAAGCTTCTCTTTTGGGTACCTTGTTTAGTTTTTGGATACACCTAAACAAAATTTAAAAGCCAAATGTTAGTGACAAACATTTCATTAACTTACTTATATAGTTATATAATAAATTAATAATTAATAATTGGAACAAATCTTGAGTAGAAAACGTGTCTAAAGTATATAAATCAATAGTCAAAATATAAATTGAGTAAATTTCAAAATGTATGATAAAATTATACATTTCACATATTTTTAAACTTTAAAATAATGGTATAGAAATAACAAAAAATAAAATGTGAAAAGATACATAAAATTATTCAAATTATTTAATAATAAATAGTCCATACATTTTTTTCTATTTATACTTGCACTAAATTGCAATATAAAACTCCAAAAATTATAGTTTAAATTTATAATTTATAATTTAATTTTTATATTTATATTGATATTATAGGATATTATACATTTATACATTAGTAGTGTTACGGACGTACATAATTGTAGGTCCTCACTGAACATTCACAGGGGGAGATCCATATTCAAACGTGAGAATTTAAAACTAGAATAGCTAAATGTTAAACACATGTGCGGATATATATAGTCTTGCCACAAACGCTTGTAATAAATCAATTATTAAATATAATTAATTATAAATGACATTATAACATATAGGTATACACGATTCTTGGAATAGGAACCCCATTAGTCTTATAGGTACCTCGTAAAAACAATAAGAACAAATTACAGGATTACACTATACCTACCACATACATAGATATGTATGTATATATGTATGTATTGTGAATGTTCAACTCATCTTGGGATTAAATCGCTGTGGAGAGTTGAAATTTTGCTTCATTTTATGTACATACAGTCATGATTTAGAATTTAATTACAATTTATTTTGGTTATAAGAATTATAAACACGTAGCTGAATTATCGTTGCCCGGAAACAAATTCGTGACAAATAATATTATAACGTCATGTATTACCATTTACCCAAGGTTTATAGATATAAACCTATAAACCTATAAATAAACCTATAAATCTATAAACCTTGCCATTTACCATCTTAAATTCATAATTATCGATAAGACATAAGGTTAGGATATATGAGTTGGTACCAAAGAGTATACAAAAAGTAAATTTTGATAAAAATGTAATTATTTATGATAATTGATAACTCTTTTGTTTTTAAAGTTAGAGAATCGATCAAACGCCATAAACCTTCTCCGCAATGAGCTCTTCAATTCAAAAAAAAAAAAATCATAACGATCGGTTTAGTAGTTTCGGAGAACATATCACTCAAAGGTTTTCATTTTCACATTTATAGATATATGTATGTTTATATGTATATATGTATATAACATATGGTACGTAACCTAGATGTGCACCTGTTATACATGTATATCAATCGAAGGGATTAACTACCTTTCTTGGAATGATAAAAATATAGTGGTGACAACATTTTGGTAATTAAAATTATTCCCTCTCACACGAAGATCAACGGACAGACTCTTCCATCTCACGGTTACGGGGTATATAAGGAGGTCCCGAATAGACCCAATTTAGATGTGTTTTAGTCCGTTCATGAGCAAGCACATGCCAGTTAGGTCAATAAATCAATTATTTAGACTTGGAATATTTTTGTGTGCACAATAAATTAATTATTTGGAATTAGAATAATTTGTAATAAAATTGTAACAAGTTCAAATTGAAAATTATTTTATCTACCTTATTCTAAACACGACTACACCCTTGAGTCGGTTGCACGCAACAGTAGATTACGTTTTATATGCATCAAAATGTGTTGATTTAATAAAAACAAAAAAAAAATATAAATTAATTTGAATGTTGTATAATGTGATTCACCTGAAACATTTTTTCTGCATTTAATTTTTTAAAATAAGATTTTCGACGATGTTAATTGACGGGATTTAATTAAAACTAACGAAAAATGAACTAAAAAAGAACCGGAAGCCTTGCTCTGCTGTACAGTTGGGGGTGGAGTGCACCTCGTTTATAGGATAGGTCATTATTACAATGAATTTGTTAAATTTGAATGCAATAATAGATATCATTGTATACGAATAACGACTCTGAACGGAGTTAATATGTTTGTCTAGGATATAATACATTGTTATTTATAAATATTATAAAAAGTATATTTTATTTTGAAATGATAAATATATTTTTTAATTAGAATGGGTTGGTAGTTGCATACAGCAACATAGTTAAATTATTTAAAAATAATGCATGTAGTTATTATTATAATACCTTATATTAACATATAGTATCAATTTTAATATTTATGTATGTGATATACTAATATCGTATAATGTATGTTGGTCATTAGTAATGACTCATTACACTTAATTACACATGTTGACGACGTTCACGCTGATACTTGATTGCGGCTTTTAAAATTAACCATGGATTTATGTAATTGTTAAATTAAATAATTTCAATATTAAAATTTTTAATCTAAAAATAATACGGTTCTACGGTTTGGTGATTCCCAGTGAAAAATGTTATAAAACATATTAGCATGAAGACGAGTCATTTTCCACACATCTTAGAGAATTTTTAATATGTAAGTGTTATAAGTACCTATCATTACTCTTACATAGGTAGGTACTTCAAATTATTAAAATACTTATTATTTAATAATTTATAATAATTAATAATTTATTATTTACTTATATTTGTGTATTTTGTTTATTATTTAGATATTAGAAATGATTGAATTATGTCATTCAATGTGTCAATGTGAATATAGTGTGTACCCAAGCTCAGCTGATGTTATACATAGTGAACTGTAGACGGAGAGGGCAGTTACATTTTTTTGGTTAGGAAAGCCCAATAATTGTACTTGTCATTAAATAAAAATAAAACAATTTCATCATTAAGGTTTATATAAGTGTGTGTGTATGAAAATTATATGACTACATACAACATTTATACCAATTTCATAAAAAAATATTAACAAATGTATAGATAGTGAAATAAATTTGGAAATAATAATGATAATCTGTATAATATACAACCTTCGCGTGTGTCGGTCGTTATATAATCAAGAAACCTAATAAAATCTCCGATATGTTTAGTTACAATAAGTATAACTTATAGTAAATATTGTATTAAATTTTCAAGAGTTTTCGGACAGCCAAATAAATTTTATAGATATTTTAAAAAAAAAAAAACTTACAAAAATCGAAAATTTAAATTGTCTATAAATAAGTCAAAATACTCTGAAAACTTAACTATGTATAGAAAAAGCCAATATAAAGATTTGGTGAACATTTCAGGTATTTGCCTTATTTGGTTTTTGAGTTAGAGCAAATTTCAAAAACCAATATCATTTGTTAGTCTAGAATATTATACACTATATTATATATTTTACATGTAATTTTATGTCAATATTCGCTGTTCAAATGCTTATAAAAAAAAATTGTGCCTATGGATTTTAATAATTTTTGAACGACGATAAAAACTACTTTTGTGGAATCTTCTATTAAATTTTCAAGTATTTTGTATGAGTCAATTTTTTTTTATCAGTGGTTATAAAAAAAAATGTAAATAATTCGAATATTTCAAATGCCTATACGTAGCTTAAAAATCATTATATTATTTTGAAAAATATATGACATAAAGGAATTACCAATATTAACAGCTGGTTGAATTATAACAAATATTTAAGATCATTTGAGTAAAAATCACTATTTAATGCAATTTCGTAAAAATTTAAATTTCAAACAGTCATACAATTGTTTTCTTAAAGTCCAGTAGAAATTGTTTTATAGCTTTTTGAAGAGTAACTTATAGATAACCCAGTGTTAAAATTTTAATCCTTAAGTATAAACTGAACATTTTTTATGAATTTTCAACTACAAAATAACTTGCAAATCATCGCGATTTTAACATATTTTATACAAATTTGAAATTTATAGGGTTAAAAAAAAAAATTAAGTTAAATGATCTCCGAAATTTTTTAGTTACTATAAGTATAACTTATAATAAACATTGAATTAAATTTTCAAGAATTTTCGGACAGCCAAATAAATTTTATAGATATTTAAAAAAAAAACTTACAAAAATTGAAAATTTAAATTGTCTATAAATAATTTAAAACATGTCAAAATACTTTGAAAACTTATCCATGTATAGAAAAGCCAATATTAAGATTTGGTGAAAATTTCAAGTGTTTGCGATTTTTCGTTTTTGAGTTAGAGCATTTTAAAAAATGTATTTTGTCAAAACGTGAATTTGCGTAAAATTTCCAGTTTTTTCGTAATTTTTTTATCATTTTTTTCGACGCTTTTAAAAAGTATTGAGAAAGTTGCATTTTTGACTAGCGCAAGTACCATCTACATTCACTTTCCTTTCAAAAAAGTTGCTGTTTAAGAAAATCGAAGCATTTTTACTACCAAAAAAGGTGTCCTCAGACACAAAAAATAAAATAAAAATAAAAGAAAACACACATCATTGTAAAATCAATAGATTCTATCACTCCATTCAGAATCTAAAATGCAGAAAAAAAAAAAAAAGCTAAATAAATGTTTCATAAAAAGATCGGTTGTTACATGATTCAAATACTTCTTACAAAATTTCGTTTCACAATCACCATGAAAAAAAAAAAAAAAATGCACTTTCCTACCAATTCACAGCCCTTCTAATAACCTTGCACGAAATCGAAGTTATTCGCTTTGAACTCGGACAGATAATAATAATAATAATACAAACCAAGTCGTTTATGGCTTTGAAACGCCCGCGGCACGGATAACAGTGGCGCGAATGATAACCGCTGACCGTTTAGCACGGCTGTAGATAGTACACTAGATAGTACCGTGATAAGTACTGTGTTGGTGGTTTGATGAATGATGCAGCGGCACGTTACAGCCACAGACTTCTATGATAGAATAGAATATAGCAGAGTACGGTACGTATAGAAGTACATAGTATAGAAGCCAGAGACATTTCGAAAGCTGATAGAATTGCAATCCATAGGTTATATTAATATTATTACAGCCATCCCGTCCAAGAATTTTTCGCACCGTATTGTATGCAACATTATAATAGGTGTTTCGTTTTCGGTCCAGCGCCGTCGCGTATGGTTGGATGGAAATAACGAAAGCTCCAACGTGGTTCTGTCGTCCATCTTGCGTGTTCCGGAACGAGGTTTGTCCGAAAAATTCGCCACCCATCCGTCGTCGTCGTGAGTATAATACCATGATTATAGTTGCCCAATTAAATAATAATAATAATAATATAAAATCACCACCCTACAAAATTTGCCCGTCCAGTGGCGCCAAAATCGGTTTGAAGTTGTTGAGGGCAAAACTATACATACACACACACATATACCTTTTTCCAAAAGACCAGTGGGAAGACGTCGTTGACGATAATCACTATTGACTATGAATACTTATATCGTCATTATTCGTTATTAAAATTGGTTTCGGTGCCACTGTAATGAGGTTAACGTGACGATG
This sequence comes from Chaitophorus viminalis, assembly GCA_025469195.1. Classification (NCBI taxonomy): domain Eukaryota; kingdom Metazoa; phylum Arthropoda; class Insecta; order Hemiptera; family Aphididae; genus Chaitophorus; species Chaitophorus viminalis. The sequence continues at coordinate 331,201 of JAIPRK010000087.1, forward strand.
CATCGAAAACGTTCAATGTTGCACTTGTGCAATCGATTCGAATCACATTCACGGTCATTTGTTTTAAAATTGAATTTGATTTTCAAAATGCTATACGATTTCTTTTACTAGGTGCACCGGCCTGCAGTGTTATCTGTATACAATAGAATAATATATGAATTCTCACGAAACATTAATAGAATACGACTACTTAAGCAAAATGGTTGTCACTTCAAAAATCTCTCTTTGTTGTGTGTATAATATTAATATATTTAAATTATAAACTATGAACAATGTAAGAATTATATATATTTATTTTATTAGGTATCAACTTACATTTGGTTATATTATATCCAAGAATAACAAGAACTTGAAACCAGAATTGAAATAGAAAATTAAATTCATACCAAATTATTTAATATTAAAATGGTACCAATATTCATATTATAAACTTGTTGTTTAAGACATTTTCTTTGTAATTTTATACTTTTTTAAAAAAGTAATATATTCTATAAAAATGAATTTTGTATTATTATTATTATTATTATTATTTTTTTATTTAATTATACATTTACTTTATTTGTTTGCAGAATTCTATGAAATATTTGATCAGTTTACATAAGTATACATACCATCATATCAAAAGAGAGATGGCTTCATTTAAAATACATTTATGGGAAAATACCATGTTTGTAAACTCTAACCCTAAACCAGATGGAACTGGACTCCAATTGAATATATCGCTGATTTTGTGTATAAAACCAATGCTTAAGCCAAGAAAATTAATTATGTGTCGACAACCAGATGATACTATTTCTACCTTCATAGAACGAATTAAATTAAAATTATCTGCAGATTCTGTATTAAAAAAACTAAAAATTTATAATTCGTATATTGCATTTCAAAAGGATGGAATTGAAATATGCAATGAGGCTACCTTGAATGATTTATTTGAAAATAATAAGTCAATAATTACTCTTCAACTTCAGGACATGATTTTAAACATAGTTTATAACGCACCAATAATAAATAGAATAAAACTGAATGAGCCTGTATATGAAAAATTAATGTTGTATCCGTATGGATTTGATAATGGATATAACGTGTCTGTTTCAAATACTAATTATCTATGGTATAGAATCAACCCAAAACAAAAGGAAATAGAAGTAGGTTGCCAAATGACTTATACACCTACTGTAGAAGATGTTGACTGTTATTTAAAAGTAGTATGTAAACCTTATAATGAAGAAGGAAAAATTGGTCCAACTGCAGAAATGTTATCTTCGAAAGTTTTAAAAAATGCCATTGAAACCTATCCATATGAAACCCGATTAAAAGAGAGAGATTATAATAATAGGTAATGGACATAAATTATAAAAATATTTTTAATTACAATCATTATCCATGTTATTTCTTAAGTAATTATTTACATTTTATTTTAATGGTCAGTTTTTCGTTATTAATAAATAACCAAGCATAGAATTTTATTTTACATTATATTAAATCGGTTAAAAATGTATTCTTATTTTATAGTATTCGAGTTGTTTCGTATAATATACTAGCTGCGGGATACACAAAATCTAAGGAAGCTGAATTTGAAATGTATCCATATTGTTCCAAAGAAGTTTTAGCTTCTAGTTATCGGAATCCTCTAATTTTGAAAGAACTATTAGGTGAGTTATTTGGTTTAATTGATTTTTTTTTTTTTTTTGTTAACTATTTGATTTTTATGAGTAGCATACAAAGCAGATATAATTTGTTTGCAAGAAGTAGAATCGGCTTTTTTTAATACTGATTTAAATATATTAAAACTGCACACAAATATGAATGGAGTATTTTTGAAAAAAAATAATCTTAGACAAGAAGGCCTTAGTTGCTTTTATTCAACTGAGAAATTTACGTATGTTTTGTAATTTTATTTTTTTCGTAATACTCAATTTTCATTCCCTGTTTTAATATATTTCAGTTTATTAAATCAATTTGACTTCAAATTAAATGATCTAACTACTATGGAAAAGTACTGTGGATCTATTGTAAATGACATTATGAATGATGAATTTTGGAAAATTGTTCTGGAGAAGAAAACTGTTTTTCAAGTATTTATTTTAAACTATTTAGATTTCAATCATCTAATGTTTAAATGTATATGTTATAAACTTATAGTCAAATCAAATATTTCACTAAATGACTACGAAAATTGTCAATGAATTTAATTTTTATTATATTATTTATTCAAGTTTAATTTTTCAACTTCAATTTGATCATAAGCTTACGGCATATACATTTCTTGTTTGAAATTTATATTTTAAAGTTACATTATTCGGTAAAATTTGAATTAATTAGATACTTTTTACTTTATAGGTCTTAGTTTTAGAATTAAATTCTGACAAAAAACAGTTATTTTTAATATGTAATACTCATTTAATTAGTGATCCACAAGGAGATTGTACAAGACTGTTTCAAGCTTTAATTGAATTAACTATTATAAATCAAATAAAAAAAAATTTAAACAATGATGTAAGTATTATCAAGTTTAAAAACTATTATTAATCTTTTTTGTTCCATACTAATCTATCTTATACTAACTTACAGTTTTATCATTTTACAAAAGTAAAAATAAAGTTCTTGTTGGAATGATAATGTTAGACATAGAAAAAAACATTAACATTTAGTCGAGACGTTTTGATTTTAAAATTAGATGTAATCGATACTTGATGGCTTGGTTGATTCTTAAAGCTGAATTTGATTGGTCCATTTATAGCTTTAAAAGTTAGAAAAATTGTATTAGTTATTATGTTACAGTAAAAAAAATGCTCAATATAACATTTTTACATTGTAAAATTTCTATGTATTTTATTCTTTGTTTAAAATAATTGTAATTAAAATAAATCATAGCATATCTAAGGGAAAAAGTTCAATAGTAAAATAAAATGTTAATACTAATTAAAACTCAGATTAAAATATCGGAAAAATTTAAACTAATATCCTTTTTTTAATTATAATTTTTTTTTTTTTTCATTTCAGTATCTAGAATGCAATAAATCTGTTATATTTTGTGGAGATTTTAACAGTACACCGGAAAGTGGAATTTATGATTTGGCAACCAATTTATTATTACCAGAAGAACATAGTAAATATAGTTTTTTATTATTTAATATTTATTAATATTAATTAAACATAGCATTTTGATAAATTGGCTTAGAGGTCATGTATATTTTTAAAAATGATTGTATAATAAATTTGTACAAATGTAAATAGTGTATGTTTTAATGTTTAATAAAACCTCATAAGTAAGTTATGTTGTAGGTATTAAATTTAAAAATACAAATATATTATGTATGGCCATTAGTCATTATATTTTGCTATAAAAAGTAGACAATACAAAAATAAGCAAAATGTGTAATTTGACAAAAATGTGTTTGTTTTATATTCAGGATACAACACTACATGCAAACTCATTTGATAAGGATAAAACATATTCACCTATTTTTTAAACTTTATTTAAATTTTAATATGATATAAACATATGTTTAAAATTGGTATTAAAGGTGAACCCAAGCATAATTATTTTAAATGGTTCAAAAAATAATAAATGTAGTTAATTCTAATCTTTTTCTTCTAGTGGGTTACGGTTTTTCTAGTTAGTTAATTTTTATAGTACCCAATAGTAGAATAATAATAATCATTGTTATATATTATTATATACAGTTAACCATGGCTTATTGCTTTCTAAAGTATATCAGATGTCCGGAGACTACAAAATTACGCAAACCATTCAAACACTATAAGCAACCAAAGATTCTTTGAAATACTAGCCAGGAAAAGCAGCAGATGGAGAAACATAAGAAATGGGTTGCCACAAGGAAGCGTTTTGGCTCCAACGCTTTTTAATATCTATACCAGTGATCAATCCATATCTACGGATAACAACATAAAACACTATGTATATACAGATGATTCAGCAATTGCTGTACAAGAAGATATTCATAGTTTTGAAACAGTGGAAGCAAAAGTCTCTAAAACATTGGACCGTATAATAAACTACTATAGGACAAATTATCTGAAGTTAAATCCTAGTAAAACCAATGTTTGTGCTTTCCACTTGAGAAACAAACATGCCAGCAGAAAATTGGTAGTGAAATGGCAAGATGTAGAATTAACTCATTGTAGTACACTCACTACCTAAGCGTGACATTGGATAGAGCACTAACATCAAGGCTCACAGCGAAAAAATCAGTAAGAAAATCAATACCTGGAACGGTTAGAAACGGAAATTAACAGAATCAGCTTGGGGTGCACAACCACATGTGTTACGGGTCTCAGCGATGGCACTATGCTATTCAGTAGGGGAGTATGCATGCCCGGTTTGGAGAAGCTCTACTCACGCGAAGAAAGTAGATATTGCCTTAAATACAACATGCCGAATAATCACAGGATGCCTTAGAAACACACCAATAGACAAAGTTTATCTACTAGCAGTTATTCCACCGCCACCAGTCCGATGTCTGATATCCTCTAAAATTAAACAAAGTAAACGAAAAAGAGACACAAGGTACGTACCCTATGTACAGCCAAAATAACCTAACTTCCCTTCTGAAATCAAGAAAGTCTTTCCTAAAGATAACTGAAGAGGTATTGGAAACACCCTTATTAAGCAAGCTATGTGAGTGGAAAAAACTGATAACTGACACTACCGGTAAAAAATGGATGGAACCATCAGAAATACTACTGCCTGGTAACAACCTAGACTGGCTAGTATGGAAGACAAGAGAATATGAGAAAATGGGGATATGAAGATCAAAACATAACTTGCATATGTGGACAAGAGCAGACAACGTCACACCTACTTGTTTGCCCACGAGGGCCAAACCCATGTACACTAGAGGATCTAATGATAAGCAACTAGAAGGTGGTAAATACAGCTACTCGTATATACTGGACAAAAGAAAATATATAACTAATATGCAATGTACATTGCTATACTCATTACCATAATATAAGTGTGTTATTATTATTCATATTTTACTTAGTTTTACTTTTTACTAACTTGTTATTATTTATTTAGTTTTATTGTATAAATTACATGTTTATTTTATTTTAAATATATGATGCCTGACACGAGAAAAACAAAAAATAATGAGTATCAAAATTCAAATAATAATTTTTGTAATATAATTGAACTAAATTGTTTTTAAACTTGATTTTAGGAGATGTCAAATTGTTGAACGATTTAAAAAATGGTCTTGATTTTAATTTAAAGAGTGCATATAGTAAAGATGTTGAGTATAGTAACTATACACAATGTTTCTCAGGTCTTCTAGATTATATATATTTTACTAGTCAGCATCTAGAAGTCTTACAGGTACAATATTCTATTAATAATATCTATTAGAATTATGTACAACTTGTTTTTGTATGATAATATTTATTTTTGATTTTTAGACACTACCTATGCCTTCACATGAAGCTGTTACCAAACATGTGGGTCTCCCAAGCTTATTATTTCCTTCAGATCATTTAGCTCTAATTGCAGATTTAAAATTAAAATAAATTATACAAATGTGATATTTATTTTTTGTACATATTTTAATAGTATCATATTAGTACTATGATTTAGCCATTTGATTACAATATAAGATGTTATTTTTGATATTTAATTTGCTTTTGTTTTTAGTTATACATGAGAATTGTATTAAGAGTCTATACAAAATTATATATATGTGGACTGGTTGTTCATTGCTTGTAAAATGTTTATTATCTTGTTTATTATCTAAATCTTTTTCTGTATTTGTTAAAATTAATTGAAAAAAGAACCGATGGGCCTCGCTCTGCTGTACAGTTTGGGGTGAAGTGCACCTCGTTTATAGGATAGATCATTATTACAATGGATTTGTTAAATTTGAATGCAATGATAGGTATCATTATATATGAATAATAATTCTGAACGGAGTTAATATGTTGGTCTAAAATGGGTATATAATAATATAGTATTTTGTATTTAAATTGAAATATAATGCAATAGTATGCAATTTCGTAAGAATTTTACGGTTATAAATTTTTTTCCTTTAAGTCCGGTAGAAATTTTTTTATATATTTTTGAAGATTAGCTTATGGACAACCTAGTGTTACAATTTTGAACCTTATGTATAAACAAAAAATTTTTTATGAATTTTCAACTACAAAATAGCTTGCAAATCATTGCGATTTTAACATATTTTATACAAATTTTAAATTTATGAACTTATAAAAAAAATTTGAGTAAAACAATCTACAATATTTTCTAGTTACAATAAGTATAACTTATAATACACATTGTATTAAATTTTCAAGAGTTTTCGGGCAGCCAAATAAATTTTATAGATACTTCAAAAAACAAAACTTACAAAAATTGAAAATTTAAATTGTCTATAAATAAGTCAAAATACTTTGAAAACTAAACTTAACCAACTATAGATAACGTCAATATAAACATTTGGTAAAAATTTCAAGTGTTTGCCTGATTTGGTTATTGAGTTAGAGCAAATTTTAAAAACCAATATGATTTGTCAGTCTAGAATTATATATATTATATTATATTTTACATGTAATTTTATGTCAATATTCGCTGTTCAAACGCTTATAAAAAAAATTGTGCCTATGGATTTTGATGATTTTTGAATGACATTAAAAACTACTTGTGTGGAATCTTCTATTAAATTTTCAAGTATTTTGTACAAGCCAAATTTTTTTTATCACCGATTATAAAAAAAAAATGTAAAAAATTTGAATATTTTAAATGCTTATAAGTGGCTTAAAAATCAAAATAATATTTTGAAAAAAATATGACATAAAGGAAATGCCAATCTTAACAGCTGGTGAAAATTTCAAGTTTCTGCGACTTATAATTTTTAAATTATTACAAATATTTAAAATCGTTTGACCATAAATCGCTATTTTATGCAATTTCGTATAAATATAAATTTCAAACGGTCATAAATTTTTTTCCTCTAAGTCCAGTAGAAATTCTTTTAAAGATTATTGAAGAGTAGCTTATGGATAACTTAGTGTTAAAATGTTGAACCTTAAGTATGAACAGAATAAATTTTATGAATTTTTATCTACAAAATAACTTGCAAATTATCGTGATTTTGACACATTTTATACAAATTTGAGTTTAATAGGCTTATAAAAAAAATTTGAGTGAAACGATCTTCGATATTTTTTAGTTACGATAAGTTAAACTTATTATAAACCTTGTATTAAATTTTCAAGTTTTCGGCCAGCCAATTAAATTTCATAGATGTTTAAAAAAAATTTTTTTACAAAAATCAAAAATTTAAATTGTCCATAAATAAGTCAAAATACTTTGAAAACATAATCACGTATAGAAAAAGCCAATATAAAGATTTGGTGAAAATCTCAAGTTGTTGCGGTTTTTTGTTTTTGAGTTAGAGCATTTTAAAAAAATGTATTTTGTAAAATCGTGATTTTACGTAAAATTTTCCATTTTTTTGTAATTTTTTTATAGTTTTTTCAATTTTTTTAAAAAGTATTGAAAAAGTTGCATTTTTGACTCGCCCATGTACCATCTACATTTACTTTCCTTTTAGAAAAGTTGCTGTTTAAAAAAATCGAAGCATTTTACTACCAAAAATATTGTCCTCAGGCACAAAAAAAAAAAAAACACACATCATTGTAAAATTAATAGATTCCATCACTCCGTTCAGAATCTAAAAATATAAAATATGTAAGTATTATAATATATAACTTGATGAATATAATTTAATTAAAATAAATCAAAAATACTTAAAAATGTTATATAATGACTTAAAAAATTAGGAATTAAGTTTTTATTCAACAATAAAAGTAATAACCAATGTTGTGTAAACTAAAACATGAATGAATATTTTTTATACAATTAAATTTTATATCTTATTAAATATTTGTTTTAATGTCTGTAGCTTAGCATTTCAAAATAATAACTGCCAAAAAAATAGAATATTTAGAAAACAGAATTATTTTACATGGACCTTAAGCAACAAACTATTATGTTAACTATTTTGGTAAAATTTAAAATTATTATTTATATTTGTGTACTAATATACTAATACTTTTTGTTAGTGCTATTGTAGATATTTATTTTAAATTTAAGTATACCCATATTAATCCTATCTTTTCTGGTAACACATTCAACATAAAATTGCATTGGTAAATATTAATAATTTCTATCTCCATCATACCATTAACATTAATTAAACTTTAAATTATCATGATGTGTTATTTAATATGAGTAATATGACCCCCTACATTTTGTAATGAAACCAAGAAGAAAAACCCTCCGCAGTTTTTAGACCCATAGTAATTAATCATATTAATTAATTGATATAAATAATTATTATTAATGTAATGGAATCAATGTGTTTTTTTTAAAAGACAATAAATTGTGCGATATAAGTGGTCGTGATAAAGGTCAAATTGTATAGCATTACTAAAATAACTTAAAAATGTATTACAGTCCATGAACTAAATCTTAACTTACAAAACTTAAAAATACTTTAATATGCTTTGAGAAACAATGAACACTTAAATGATTATGGTTAGGTCAGAAGTTGAGTTGACTCCATTAGATGTGGAACACGAACAAATTTTGTAAGACCGTCAAGAGAAACTACTGCGTTTGATATATTTTATGGATGTTCATTTCATCTAGTCGAAATTGACTTGTTCGGAGAAGAACGCAGCGTTGGGATAAGTAGGTGACCAACATATCACAGATTAGGTAGCTACATAAAACAGTAAACACTCATTTTCTAATGTTCGATAATTATTCTGTTAATGTTAAGGCCGGATTCGGAAATTTTGCATAAAGCTACATCCACACCTATCCAAAATCTGGGGAAACATTGTTTGTTGAACGTTTGCCCAATGTTTCTTGAACAGTTTGACAAAATAACAAACTGATCGCTAAATGTTTGCTCAATTCATTTCTACAGTCTTTAGAGCAAGTCACGTGTGTAGGAACTTCATTCATAACCAGTATAAAATAAAATGAAATATAGAAAAGACAGAAAAGAGGATGGTGGGTAAGACAATATTACTATCAATCATTTATCACAGGAAAAATAAATAAAACAATAAAAAGAAGACACCACCATATTTTATATTATTTTAAACGTGTATAATACAAACAATGGACTACAACAAAAATCACATAGAAACTGACTCAGTAGTCAGTATGGGCAGTTATCAGTTTTCATAATCTTATCTAAATGTACATAAATAGTTACATAAATTTTATAAGTGATATTGTTTTGATTATTAAGAAATAAATAATAGAAGGTTTGCACTTGTTTTCAAAATGTCCAGGTAATGATTGATAATGGCTAGACTTTACCTACTGTAAATCATGCGTATTTAGATATACGGGTTTCAGTTTCAGTTATAACACTATTACATAGTTTACATGACACGCGAGTTAATTTCATTTACAAATATTAACTGTTTTAATATATTAGATATTAATATATAACACCACTAATGACCAGTGGTGGTTTTGACCAAATTTCAATAAAGGAACGATTTGAAATATCAACCCCACTCCTAAGTGTATGTTAAAAAATAATACATATTAAATAAAATAGTTATTTGTATGAAATCATTTTGTTTAGGACATTGACATTTTGACAAACAATATTGTTTGAGAACATGCGTTTATGCAAACTAAACATTCAACAAACATGTTTGATGAACGTTTGTACAATTTTTACAGCGAACAAAATATTTAATCTGTTTTCATTCCTTCTTCAATCTTGCCTTTTAAAAAAACAAAAATTTCAATTATAAATACCTACATATTATTGTGTTTATGAATAAGTAATTTTGAAAATTTATATTAAATATAGTATAATATGTACCTTTGTACCTAAAATACAAATATAACAGTTTGCAAAATAAAAATCATTGCCTTAAACTCCTATTTCTATGAAACTAGTATTATTTGCGGGTTCTTTGATAACAAATTAAGTTTGAAGTCGAAAAACCGGTCATCCTGTGTGTAGGTATATTGCCATTACGATTATAAGTGCACTGTTCTGTGTATTCGTATCGTCGATAAAAAAGTTTTGTTCTCACTCTGGTATAGATTTTGCCTATGGAATACTATTATTGTATTATACTATATTATACTTTATAAGTACTTAGTCATATAAATTTAATTTAATCTATGACGCGGTCGAGTGAGCAATATATGATATAATTAACGTGTTTGATTTTCAATTACTTTAGAGTTTAGATACATGATTCAAATAATTAAAAATATCTGTGATCTGTTTATACTTTAAATCAAGCATAGCAAATAATTAAATATTAATGACACGGTCCCACGTTGATGACGTCCCCTGACATAGGTGTGAAAATGTTGAGTGAAAAAATGATCAAACAGCTCCCATGCAAAACTGGCGCAGATCAGCAAGTCTAACAGACAAGGCAATAAAAATTGCGGATTATTAGGAAGGGAAGGGAATATGAAGACCAACATGACAAGAAAAAGAAGCAAGTCTAAAATAATCGCTAAGTATTTACTATATATGATGTAAAAATGTAAATTTTATGCGTTGAAATCGTGAAACCATAAAAAAATATGTATGGTTATAGGCACACTTTGAACAGCTGAACACAAACTGACAACATTTTCCAAACTCCCAACCACGCGCTCATAATCATGCATAGTCTAGCATAACACCTCCTTTACGTATCACGCAAGTGTGACCGAGCAATCGCGAATCGCGCAGCACGCATTCACGGATGCGTGATTGTAGGAAACCTAGGCTTTAATATGAAAATATGCGAAACAAAATCACCGGACGGTTAATGATTTGAATACGATTAGGTACCTAACTATAATCACGGTTACGGAACGAAATTCAACACTATAAGGACATGAGTACATTTACTTAAGCACGCAAAGTGCAATATTTGGTTCAAGTAATTAAGTTTTGAAATTCGAAAAACGTATACCAATTAAATTAAATGTGATCGGATTATTTCAGGTGCTATAAAATTTTGTGTGCACCACTGACCCACTGTGTATAAAAGGTAAACATCATGCTCTAGAAAATTTGAGTGTGTAAGTAATAAAATCTTGATTGCTGGAGTCTCAAAAACAATCAGTTAATTGCTCAATCAAAATACATCGTTATTTATCGTTATTCCATGAAATAAAATTTGCTGTACTGCAAAAAGTAATATACTATAGTATTATAATATTATATACATATACATACATATATCTATGGCTATGTGTATAATTAATTGCACCTTCTCCAAACGTTCTCTAGAATTCTAGATATAACTATATATTATAACCGAGAATTTATCTTAGTTCATTGTAAATGCACGCATAAACTGAATGGACCCTGCTTGCAAGAAAAAAAAAATTGAAAATACGTTCCACTAGTAGTAGGTACATTTTAGACCCCAGATTTCGATGTACCGAACGTAGGTATATTGTATTATTTCATATTTGTATGATTTTCGGTAGGATTTTAATCTTAATATTATATTATATTAAATTATTATATCCCACGCAGAGAATACGACGTTCTTATAAATAATAACATTAATTATAAATATTTATAATCAATGGTTTTACCCATCTACTATAAATTATACCATATAATTGATATTTATACTCGTGGGAGATGGTAAACTGCGGCAAAAAAATAAATTAAGATCATACAAACTGCGGCAATTTATTTTATATACCTTCTATATACACTATATTTTATACAATATACATGTCGTTATGATTACCTATAATATACACGTTCATTCGAGGTTGTAATTTTCATCTTGGCCAAGCGTGGTTTAGAAAATTTCAAAATTTGGGTCTATCGAAATTTTATATTGAAGGACACACAAATGAAGGAAAATTTTTAAATTATATTGTTGGTCTCCCGTTCTTTGACCCTGACGAAGTCAAAGATTCGTTTGTTTTTGATTTAATTGCAGATATGCCATCTAATAATAAAATAGTACAAATTTGCAAAACTTATATGCAAGACTTATTCCCTCCTTCTTTGTGGGCATCGAAAGAAGTTATAACAAAATATAATGTACTCGTATGTGAATTTTTCCATTCAAAATTTAACGCGTATTTTTATCATCATCATCTATCACTATATACATTTATAGATGCTCTACTGCTCTACAGGATATTCAGATTGACACATATATAAAAATAAGAAGTGCAGAAAAAGGTGTAATATAAAAAAGAAATAAAGCGACAACGTATATAATATAGCACATATAGAAGGTATATAAAATAAATTGCCGTAAATTTTATAATCTTTATTTTTTTTTTGCCCAAGTTTACATATCGACTTTTAGAAAAAGGTTAATTTTGCCGCAGTGATTCGTCGTCGTCGATCACGTTTCTTTTAACGCATGAATCAACAGGTACGGGCGTACGGCCGCACGCAGGGCGGTGTAACGATTAGTTGTAACCATGCAGCAGTCTCGTATACAATCCTATAGGCATACCAACAATTCACAAGATCGTACGACAACGACGGTGAAGGGATTCTCCGGAGGAGCAATCGAAAAGAGGGGGAGGGGGAAACCCTAAACAATTATTACCACGATCTACGTTGAAAAATCGACGCGCAATGATGTCGAATAATATCAATGAGACATGAGGCGTCCACCCGACCCACCGCCATTTTAAAAATGTGGCTGCAGTACCTAACGAGACCAAGTGGTTTTCGTTTGACGTTTGCAATGAATCCACTAGACCCGAATATATTATTGTGCACGATTAATACTTGATTGAAAATGAATGTCCATGGGTAATGAATAATAATAAACAATAATGTAAAATATTGTACACATACGGACACGATGTACGTATAGTGAATACCCCATAATATTTTTTGGATTCAGAGGCGATTAATGTGTAACGATTTGGCCAGAATATTTTTTTTCACAAGTTCGGCACGTCACCGGACGAGACGGCAAAATATTGTTCGTTAATCGCCGGTGCGTTTTCGTTACCGGCGGCGGCATGATCGTAGAGCGTTCGTACGCCGCCGCCGCCGACTCGGGAGCGCGCGTGATCGAAATCCGTTGATATCCGATGCACACACGCACAACGCGCAAACACGCGCACCCGTTTCACGTCGTCACCGGTCTCGTCGGTTTTTTCTTCCCCCCCCCCCCAACTAGTAAGCACTACTGTATAATAATAATAATAATAATATACGTTTGTTGTTCTTTTTTTCCGCTCTTTCCCCCGTCACGTCTAAAACGCGCTCTCCCACTCCCCGCACTCACCCGCCTTCTCCATCATTCACCGTCACCCCGGTCTCACTCGCTCCGACGTCGCCGCGCGTTTTGTATTATTGTTATCGATCGCCGACGACGAGTCGTTACAGCTCGCGATCACACCGACACACCGTCGAGCCATATTTATTTACGTTCGGAGACGATTCGACTGATTCGCGTCCACATTACGCGCACAACAACCGTGTTTTTATTTTATTTCTTCCCCCGTATCACTTCTCGGTCGTCCCGAACCGTCACTCTGGCAGCCCGCGGCGCGAACAGGAACACGCTGGAAATGGCGTCCGCAGCAGCCGCGGCCGCGTACAACCAAAACCGCCGCGTGCCGCCTACAATGCAAATCCAAAAGGTAAAACGATTATTACTACTACTATTACTACTACTACTTCTATTACTAATACTAATACTTACCTAGGTACTTACTATTATAATACCGACCAAGTACCACTACTACTATTACTGTTAACGCCGCACCATGACGTGTTCTTCTGGCTGCGGTTATGTCGCATAACGCGCTCTTTTTTCCCCCTACGACGACACGACCACGTTGTCTTGGATTATTGTTCTCGACGTTTTTCGTTTTGGTCGCGATGTCCCCCTCTCCTTCACCCCCTCATGATCAGTGTCCAATTCATTTTTGTAGGTAATCCAGTTTTACAACACTGTCAGCACATTATCCATCTGCTAATCGGTCTCTGTATCTCGATAATAGTGTTCCGACGCTACTCTCAGGAGGACTGATTTCTTTGCATTCGTCTCATCTTTTAAATTCACATTTTTTTTTTGTCTCCACATCGACTTCAAACAACTGACTTCCTATTATTCTAGATTGTACTTATACTCTATCATCAATAATTCATTTACCCGTTAAAGTTATTACATATTATATTATATACATATGTGTGTATTGTAATATTTTGTCGAGAAAATAAGTACATAAAGTTTTATGATTTTGTGCATGGGACTTATGAATATTGTATATTTAATGTTCATAAATTATCATAGTTTCTTTTTATTTTGATAAATTATGAATTCTATTAAGTCCATTCTAATATGCAGATTTTTTTACCCATTAACAAATCAACCTACTGATTCAAATAATAAAGAGCTATTGTATTTCCGTTATAATACTTATATTTAGTCAATTGATCACAAACAATTTTTACTGATAGAACCTCACAATTGATGTCTGTAATCAGTTGTTTACGCTTGAATATATATAATATTATATTAGGTAGGTATTTATACAGTTTTTTAAATTTGTATAAGCTGTTGTGCAATATTCATGTACCTAGTTAAAGATGTTTAAAGATTTTTTGTTATTAGGTATATTGATTTATTTTGATTTATATTAAAAAAACAAAGAGTTATTGTCCACAACATTGTAAATACACAACTAATGTTTAATTGGTTAAATAAAAATGTGCTTTTAAATTATTTAGTAAAACAATGCCACTAATTAAATTAATTGTGTGGTTTAAAACTATTTGATTAGAAGTGGTTAGACGGATAAGTATTGTTTCAGACAGCAATTTAACAAACAATTTAAAGATAAAAAAGTTGACTTATAATAATAATTATACATTTGATTTATCTTTTTATACTTGATAATTTAAAATATTTAGATGTAGTTACCTCAGTGTTTTTTTTTATATTCTAGATGTATAGGTATATAATAACTTTTTTTCATTTCAATTTTATAATTTTTCTATGAACTATATTAGTTTATCTTGATACATTGTTAATAAATAATAATCATTTTATGAGTCCTACTAGAAACTTTTGTATCAAGGATGTTATTCTTAATAATAACACATATGCAGATACTAAGTCCAAATTGTTTTTTCCCACCTAGATATCTAATTTTTTAATTCTATAAGATGTATAATTTATATATATTTTTTTTTAGATACTTGATGAAAATGCTCAATTAATTTCAACAATTCAAGAATTTCAGAGCAAAGGAAAAGCGCAAGATTGTGTTCAGTAAGTTTCATCAACCAAAATAAATTATGTACTTACCTATATAAATAATACATACCTTATAAGTAATATGCAATTTGATCCAATTCATTCTATTAATTTCATTAAACACTGTAATAATATTGTTCACATATATTTTTTGTAGATAATACATTTTCCTACATTTATTAATGATAAATGTTTTTCGGACTTCATATTATTTATATTATTTTTTTTTGAATATTAAGTAAGATACAAAATGTTAAGCATTTCATTGATGCACTTGGATTATTATTAATTTATACTTAATTCTAATGAAAATATTTATAAAGTAAAGTTAAAGTTGTTGGAACTTTTTTGTTTTGATTTATGAAATGCAGTTACAACTACTACTAAGAATTGTGAAGAGACATGAATTTAATCGTATATATTTTATATTATATAATGTAGGTGTATATTATACTATTGTCTTGTATAACTATATATATCTAGTGTATATAAATATAAATATAAAAATTTTTAAACAATAAATCATTATTATTATATTTGTGTATTAATACATTTTGTATGAAGATTTCAGCAAATCCTTCATCGAAATTTGGTGTACTTAGCTTCTGTGGCAGATTCTAATCAAAATATCCAAACATTGCTTCCGGTTAGTATAGTAATTAATCAAATTTTATCAATTTATGAAATAAAATTTGTAATTAATATACAATAGTAAATACAATCCCTAATTATAATCTAAATATTCTATGTATTGTGTTGTTATTAATTATTTAATTTTTTTTAGCCACCCAGTATCGCTATACAACAGGGTATGCATGCTCAAGGACAGCACATGCAACAGCAGTTGCAACAACAACATCAACAGCATCAACAACAACTTCAGCAACAGCAGCAGCAACAACAGCAACAGCAACAACAACAACAGCAGCAGCAGCAACAAGTACAACAGCAGCAACAAGTACAACAGCAGCAGCAGCAGCAGCAGCAACAACAGCAACAGCAGCAGCAACAACCTCCACCACCATCAGTAATGATGGGAGGACCAGATGGCCAAAATCCTCAGGCAATGCAACAACAACCACCTCAGCAACAAGGTCCACCCCAACAGGCCATGAATCAAGTATTTACCCAAGGACAAGGACAGATGCCCCCTAGTGGATATCGCCCTCAGCAATCAATCGCTCCAATGAGTATGTGTTATTTTTATGAGTTTTATTAATTTTTTTTTCGCCTTTGTGTTTAATAATCTATCTTTTCTATTTAAATTGTTCCTTTTGTTTAAATGAATTAAAGTAAAATTTCTATATTTTAATTTCCCACATATAAAAGATTTCATTATAAACATAATGTATATTAACAAATTAATTTTGTACGTTTCATTCTTTCACTTGTGGATATATATCTCATAGTGGAGTGATCATAGATTCTTTAACCATATATGTTGTGTAGGTAGGTAATTGAAATGTTACTTGACAATGATCTGTTTTGTTAATAAGTTTCAACTATCTATGCATAGGCTTTTAAATAAAACTTTGAATGTAACAAGTAATAAAAAATAAAAATTGAAAAGTTTTACTTTAAACAAATATATTTGTGACTTCTATTCATTAATATAATTTTATTATTTTTGTTTTTATCAATAATTCATTAATTTATATTTTTAAGTTAATGTACTTGTGTTGGTAGTTGGAACATTTGGTCTCGACTAAATTTTGTATAAGTTAAGGTTATAGTATTATAATTGGTAAAATATGTATATCTATTTAAATTTCAGGACCGCCTTCTCAACAATATAGACCATCACCTCAGTATCAAGGACAAGGCTATCAAAATTTTGGTGCTACTCAAAGCAGCGTTGTTGTCTCTAGCCAAGCAGGTGGTCCCGGTGGAGGTAATGTGTATAATCAACCGTCAAACCAACCTTATCCAGGCCAAGGATATGGTCATCAACAACCAGTGCCCAGTTCTAACTATCCAAATCCTAACTATGTTAATCCTCCAGCTAATCAACAATATCAACCAAACGGTCCATATGGCAACCAACCAGGCGGTAATTACCCCCAAAATTCTGTTGCCGCTCAACCGCAGAACTTCCCACCCAATTATCCACCTGCTGGTTATGTTCAACAACCTGTTAGTTCAAGTAGTGGTTATGGTCCAGTAACAAATCAACCGTCTTCTTATACGGGTTATGGAAATGCACCACAAAATACATATGCATCATCCCAGACAACTCAATCAGCACCATCTGCATCTACTCAGACATACCCTCCACCACCCAATCAATCTGTTCCTAATGCTACTGTAGTTGTGCAACAGACTGCTCCTGCACCTCAGCCCAATTATCCTACGCCACAACAACCAAATGCTCAATCGTATCAATCACCTAATAATGGACCCAACCAACAGCCTGGACCACCTCAGAACTATCCTCCTCAGCAAGGTTATCAGCCACCGCCACAAGGATATCCCCAAGGTTATCCAACACCCGGTCAACCAGGTGGTTATCAACCATATCCTCAGAGACCACTAGCTCCTCCGTCAAATCAATCTCAATATCCTGGTTATCCTTATCAGCCATCACCTGTTTAAACTTAATGATATTGGTTATGAAAAATAAAACAACAAATGATACAACATCCATTATTTTTATTTAAATTTATTTTTACTTAACTTAAGATTAAGTTTATCATAAGTATCTAGTTATCTTTTTTTTTTGTACTTATTTTAATATATTGGTAATTGCTGCTATTGAATTACTATTATATTATTCGGCCAGGAGTTTTAGATATTATTTTCTATTTTAATTGGAGATGAATCCTTACAAATGTAGTTTTACAAAACTTAAATGGTTAATGTAGGTTAATTGTTTAATTTTAGGTATAATTTCTAATTTTTAAAAATAGTTAATAGCAACTTTATATTTAGATAATTAAACATTCATGTTTTTATTGTACATTCAAGTATGTTTTTTCTATACTATTTGGTAATTAAATAAATAAAAATCATTTTCATTATTTATGTGATTATTTATGATTAGGCAAATATATAAGTAATAAATATACTGTTTGTAAACAGCATTGAAATTCTTACTAATAATACACAATTTTAATTTATATTTATAATACATACCTAAAACTAAAGTTGAATGTATGAATATATGATGGGTACAATACATTATTTATTCTAGTGCGGTTACATTTTTCATAAGTAGTGTTTCATTTTAAGGAATAATTATACTCAATTTTCTTAATTAATCTACAATCAAGATTTTGAAATTTTGTGGTTATTTTAAAATACAGTCCAACTATCTGCTGTCAATTATTATGAATTTGGATTTTGGTCTTATGGTATATTAGTACTTTAAATATGGTTCAACTATTCGACATTAAAATATGAAATCAATTTTATTATTTGAGTGGTTAATTATGAATGGACATTTACCAAGTATAAAATTTATTGCTTGCGCTTAGCATTGAAGTTCAGACCAATATTGCACAATTTAAATTAGTTTTAACAGCATGAAAAATTAACATTTAATGTAATGTATACGTATACATTTTAACAGGTACTCAAGTATGGTAATGATAATATTAATGTTTAAAACATTTTACAAGTAGAATACATTTTAAAAAATAATTATTTACTTAATTTTCTTAAATATTTCTAAACTCATGAAGTTGAACTATTGTGGTACTATTTAAATATACTGTCTGCTATAAACATTATTTTTGATCCAGACCTGTATCGAATATTATATTGTTTTTAATATTTGATTGGATTTGCTTCAATTTCCAAAATTCATCATAGACATACAACCAGTAAAAATAATTAAAAATATTTTAATTTTTTTATTAAAGATTAAAATTAAATGATATTTAACTTAAATATCATTTAATTTTAACCAATGTTACATTTTCTTAAATAATTTAAGAAAATGTAACATTGGTATTGTAATTTTTCTTATGTATACATTTCATTCAAGTATATAATTGATTACATTTTTAATATCATTCGGTGTTCATCATTGAATGTACTTGTATATTTATTATACTACTCAAAATATATCATTGAAAAAAAAAAAAATTTCAATAAGCATTCTAAAAGGAGTCTAGACACTATAATAATAAAAACATAATAAACATGATAATATTAAAGGATTATTATATTTATTTTAACATAATACCATGTTATCAACCTAATATCAATGTATGTACTTACTTACTATTAAGTATTATTTACCATTGGTGTTGGTATTAAATTATTATTGAAATGATCACTACCCGAGACACCTCACTCCACGTGCATTTTATGTGCACAACGATAATAATATTATAATATTGACGTGTGAACAATATTATTTTTCTTTTTATCAAATGCTAATATTGCACTGAATCGAAAAAAAGCAATACATTATCTGTACATAATAGGTATACACCGATAATGTGCGTTTTATACGCTTTGTCACTATTAGATATTGTCGACTAGGTAAAGAGACATTGGTACTATAAATCATTTAGTGTATGTACATCATACTCAGTGGTCGAAATGGCTCAAGATAAGTGGAGGGATGCCTTACAATTCAGATTTCCTGATATCATCATATAACATTCTTCATACCTTGTATAGTATTTTTTTTTATAGTTCACATTTTGTTTATGCATCAGAATACTTCAATCTTTTTCTATCATAGATAATCTTTAAAACTAAACAAATGAATAACATATTTTCTAATTAAGTAGCAAAAAACTGACAACTACAAAAACTAGACAAAATAAGTAGAGGGATGAAAAATGTAAATACAAAAAGTAGAGGGATGTCATCCCTCCGTATTCTCCCTCCCCACTTCGACCACTGATCATACTTTGAGACTATTGTATTATAATTTGACCTTTATTGAAGTTCGGTCCCATTAGGTGCATATGTTACCGGCCATATGGATAATCCGGTATTTTGCAAAATGCCTAGGCATTATGTAAAATGCCAAAAATCACTCGGCAATATATGTAATACGAGCTTTGCCTAGGTATTATGTATAATACCAAACGTCAATTAGGAAATATGATAAAAATAAACAAAATTGGGTACCAACTATTACCAACGATTTTACTTATCGTTTATTGTAAATGCGCGTGCTGTGTGTGCACGATTTAACGCAATTAAGATTATTGAGATTATATATTAAGAATATTTTAAGATATATTAAGAATATCGAACGTACTCATAACTGTATTACGTTATCGTCATTTTCGTGTCTCGTCGTGGTGTGGCAAAGGTATAGATACAAATGATATGAAGTCAAATTTTTTAACGAATTACCGAAAAATCGTAAACATTTGACCAATAACACACGTTTTTTATCAGATGAACAATATAATGAGTTAATAGAAATTATTTTAAAACTTAAAGGTGGAAATAAGAAAAACAGCCTAAAGACTTCCGTTTAATCAAAAGGTAAGTAATTCATGTTACGTAATACATACACAATAGACATATTTAGTCTAGGCCCTAAATTACTAAATAAATGAAGAACAATTAACTGAGTTAATAAACTGAATTAAGTAGTTATAATAATAATGCCAATAATAATAAATAAATAAATATATATATATATATATATATATATGTATATATATTAACTACATTAACTATAAATATTATTAATTATAATAACATAAAATAATTTGTTTTTTACTTTGCTTAAAAAAAATTGGCATTTTACATAATGCCTAGGTATTTTATAAAATACCTAGGTTATGTGTAAAATAATATTGAAAATCCTATGTTTTATTCATATTGCCTAAAACCGATCGGTAATATGCATAATACCTAGTCATTTTGCAAAATACCTGAATTATCCATATTGCCGGTAACATATACAACTAGGTCTTTCCGTTTCCGAGTCGTAGTGCGCCCAATATCTTCACAGATACCTACGCTGCAGTGGCACAGCTCGACACTTTTTCTGGGCAGGCCCGGTATTTTGATGTAAGGAATAAGGATTACCAATGAATATTCTTATTAAATAAAAAAGTAACAGAATACCGTACCTATATTATATTATATTTATTAAACGCATATTATATGTATTTATTTTTAAATTAGTATGAAATAAAATGGTTAAAAATATAGCATTACTAAACATTTTTAAATTTAAAATTCCCATTTTTTTTTTTTTTTTTTTTTATTGACGCAAACTCGTATATTATGGCAGATAGATTATTTATACATTTTCTACTTATTTCTCTTTCAATTGACAGAAAAGTTTAATTGTTTAGTCTGCAACTTGTCATCGTTGATTTTGGAAATAAAAATATTTAAAATAAAATAAGTTTAAATGAAGAAAATGTATTATATGGACCGATTAAAAACCGTCAGAGTTTATTTTTATTAATTAAAACCGTGTTTACAGTATATTAATTTTATTATTTTAAATACGTATTATAGTAATATAGACTACGCATTCAATACGATATAAAACAAATATTTTTGGAGAAAAGTGGGTAGGCTCGGACCTACTTGGCTTTCCCGCTGGCTACCAGGGTTGGTGGAAGAAGAGGGGAAACTGGGCACTCGCCTAAGGCCTCGCATTTTTGAAGTCTGAGTGGTTTTTATTTTATTTTTTTATATTTATTAGTTTTTTTTATTATATTTGATAATAATATGGTTTTATTTTTTGTATCGGAACTATTTATCTTGCATAATCATTATTCATTAAATAATTATATTTTTACACTGTAATTTCATGAATTTCTAAATTATTCACTACTAAATAATTATAAGTAGAACATATTCTTGATAAGGAATAATCTCGAATTTATTGGTAATCGTGCATTTTGCCCAATGTTTGCCTTAATCGTTCAAGTCGATTACATTTTTCTTTTGAACTTTCAGCTGTCGCGGTCATCGCTTTTCAAAATCATGTAAAGTATTTACTATGACGAATTATTAGATTATAATAAATATAGATGGTTATAATTATTATAGTTATAATACATCTAAAAAATATTGTATTTTAACGTTTTTTTTTTTTTACTAATATAAATAGATTTTACTAGTATATTTGGTTAATTTCGTTCTGAAATAATTATGGTTTACTCTGTAAACTTTACAGTATAGGTGTGCGCAGATCACAGATATCTTTGGCAGATAGTGAAAAAATCATTATTTTTTTTTTTATAGATCACAAATTGTTGTTTGTCTATAATCATTATTTCTATTATTTTGTTCTAACATACGGTTCGCAAGTCGTGCAAATCTAGGACCTGTACGAGATGCGCACGTTTATGGTTTACAGAGTATTCAATCTCAGTGGTTATTTTTTCAGGTATTTATATATTATAATACAAGGGCGTAATTTTTTTTCATAGAAATCCTGTAAAACCAATATAAAAATATTGTATAATCAAATGTCACGAAATTGAATATTTAAACGGAAAATAATGAATTTTAGATACAATTTATTATAGATATACATTTCAATTTCAATTAATTTCGATTAATTTTACTAATAGCATAATAAATTATTAGGAAAAGTATTATTACTTATTAGTTATTGTTTACTTATTAAAATTATTAAGTAACAGTTTGATTATTTTAGACATAAGTGTACATTTTTATTTTCCATAGTATACATTTGTGATTTCGTAGTGCACTAAGTATAGTCAATTCAAAAATAGCCACTGTTTAACCCAATAATTCAATTTTCAATTTATTAAATTATTTTTATTTACTTATGTAGGTACCTAATTTTAAATACACTATCAAATAAATCTTCGAGGGCACGCGTCTTTGGAACTATTATTTTCACGATAAAAATAAAAATTCCTACATTCATAAGGGGAATCTTACCTAATAACCTATCTAATACTATTGGGTTAAAATAATTCCCATAACTTTAGCGGAGGCTGAGTGATGTATCTCAAAACTTAAGCTCAATGTCACAAAATGGCTTAAGTAGTCTGGCCACTTTAGCTATTAAAAAGTAATTATCCAAAAAGGTCAATTATTACGAAACCATTATAGAACATTTTGCAGCAAAAAAAAAAAAATAGAAAAATTAATTTTAACAAAATAAGATGTTTATATTAAATAAAATTTAATGTGAGTAGTAAATTGATGTTATTTAATATATTTATTTATCCAAAATATTAAATTTAAAAACCCAAATTCATATATTACTTATATGGTTATAATATTAATATAATGTATAGTGATGAACTGATGAGCAAAAAAATAATAAAAAAAGGGCAACATCAACAACAAAGATCATATTAAAGATTTATAGTATAATATGTTTTTATGGTTTTCATTGTTGATTTGTAAAACCTTTTTTCAAGGCCTTTAGGAATATTTTGCCTAGGACTTCGTGAAATCTAGCGCCGGCCCTGCTGTCTACACCACTGCAAATACGAATATTTTTCTTATTATAATTACTATTATTGTGGTAAAAATGGCGTTCAGAAATATGAAGCAACACATATTTGATACTAGTATACTACCTATGAAGTATGCGGTCGAGATGAAGTGAATCTTCATGATGTTAAATTGCAAGCACAAGTAATATACGATTATTCTAAAAAATATGGTAACTGGCCGGCAGTATCCGTAACAAAATTAAATCTTGTAAATTATGATTATTAAAAAAACGACGTACGCTCCGACATAAATAGGCTATATTTGTTTCATGTACCTTGTTTTTTTATTATTTTCTTATTCAGTCGGAGTTTTACGTTCATTGAACTTTCTCCGCACTAACATCAAATTTAATACGTAACTTAACGTTATAGGTACAATATATATTATACTTTTCTTCTTTTCATATAACCGATGTTTTTTATAATTTATTTTTTAATTTTCCTTTTACAATGGTGGTCAACGGGTGCCCGCGTGTACCCGCGATCTGCACAATATATTACGTAAAACATAATGTTTTTGCAATAGAATATTTGACGTGTATTTTGCGTCAACCGCGACTTATGCAATACCAATGAGTATACAGCACCATCATATTATATCGGCAGTCTATTTAAAAGTACTGTGCTTTCGTCTTTGTGCCTAGGAAAGTTCGAATACAACGAAAAACCATCGGGATATTTTTTTATTTTTTTATTTTTTTTGTTTTCTGCGTGTGTTGTTTTTTTTGTATAAATATGACAGTAAAATCCGAGCAAAAGAAAGCGTTTTGCGCGAAATAAAAACGCTGTAAACCCTATAATATGTATATATGTATAATATGTGGTAAAGAACATTTTATCGATTTTTTTTTTATATCCACGTGATGTACTCGTCTATAATATTGTATACCGCTACATTATGTGTAGAATAAGTTGATTTTATTATATTAGTTCATAAGCAACAATAATTATTGCACTTTGAAAAATATGATATTTTACATTTACACGTGTACACCGTTAGTCTAGTAAAACATTCAAGTAGGACTAGTAGTAGAGTAGGAGAGTAAATTCGATATAATCATTTCCATACAACCCCAAAATTATTCTGCTCGAAGCCTGAACATTTTACTGATATGGTTATCGGCAAAAACGAGTTTTGCGGACATCTGGGGAGCTATGCGGTCACGGCTACGCGAGCAACTTTCCTCCGCCTCCGGCGAACAATCAACGCGATCGATATATTATTATGCTTGTTGTGCGATCGAGTGAATATTTACGTCTAGCTCCAGGCGAACTAAACGCTGCGCAGTACAAACGTCGTCGACAGGATTAGCAGCCGGACTATGTCACCACGGTACAAATCGCATCTAAATAGATTCATAAAAAATTGGCGACTATAATAATTAAATAACTACACCTAAATCCTGATTTCAGTGCGGACCAACATAAAACAAATACATCTACGTTGATTTGTACTAGGTACAACAATACAATAATATACAATGTCTAATATAGATAATCAATAATAATTCATTCACATCGAATAGATATCGCGAAATAGGTATAGGTAGATATCGTCATGAATTATTCTCGTCGTTATTCCGTAGTATTATACGTATGCATTATTTTAATTTACATTTGTATTTCGCACCGTAGCACGTAGTAAGGTTTACGTCTATAGAAGGCATCAATTTAAATTTTATTTACTTTGATGCAACGGATTCCACACGTATCATCCCTCACGGAATTCGCAGATATGAACGCACGAGGAATATTAAACATGTTTGACCCTTTGAAATAAATTGGGAGTAATTTTATTTTCTTCCCGGGTGTCGGTGCAGATATAGGTGTATAATAAGAGTAAGTGATTCGCAAATAAAACATATATATATATATATATATATATATATATATATTGATATGGTTACCAGATTGATATGGTTTTTCGTAGGACAGTACTCTTTTTTGATCCATTGTCCTATGTCTTTAATAATAGTGTTGAGTACATTTTTTTTTGAAAACATTGCGTGATAATAAATGTTTTCAATGAATTTTATTAATTTGAATATTTCTTAATTATGTTTTATGGTTCAACTTAGACGAATATCAATGAAAAAAATAATATTTTATCACTTTATTATTAACCTATCTATAGTATATAAATACATTATACAATATTAAATGTGTATAAAGTTACACATGTAGAAAATATGTTATTTTTATTTAAATGTAATTTTAATATAATATACATGCATATTTCTTATTCTTTCAAAGTAACAAATTATTTTCTTATAAAGACACATACGTAATAAATCGAGACTGCAATGAAATTGTTAATTTCGAATAATTAGTTTTTATAGTTGATAATATGAATATATATATATATTAATCAAGTAGATAAAAAAAAAAATGGAAATTTTATACCCAAAGACAACCTAATAACTAAAAATAGGTAGAATAGTATAGACTGTATATTATTGTCTTTCTGGGGGGGGGAGAGATTTTTTATGATAAAAGTACAAAGTTATAAAATGTTCTTTTTAAATTTTTATTTCTGGTCACCATGAATTTACCGAAAATGTTGCAGCCTAAATAATAAATGCGTATTTCTAAATAAATCAATATGAACTAGTTTTGTGAGCATGCTCATTATTGATCGCATATTTATGTTATTGTATAAATGTATAACACATGTTATATGATGATTTGCTCAATTTGTAGCCATAAACTTATAGAATATTATTATTTTTCAACCCGTACTCGCATTATATTGACGTGTAAAAGGGGCGACGACGCGAGGTCGACCAGACGTTTTTAGGGACGCATACATTTGATTATTAACCGATTATCATTAACCGGCAGTGGGGCAGGATTTAAAGGAGAGGTGCGTCAGATGGGGAGAAGTCTGTCTTCACACCAATATCTTAGAGTAGAGATCGGCAATTCATTTATATTGCGGTCCTGATGATTTTTAAAAAAAAAATCATAGGCCAGAAAAAACTTAAATATATTTTTTTGTATTAAAAACACATTTTAAGACAAATTATAAACGATGAATGCTATCAGTCGTTTCCAAATACATCAAAAATATTCTATCTATATATTCTATATAATATAATAATATATTTATTCTATCTATCTATATTCTATATTCCTTGTTTTTATAATGAACGGAGAACTAGCAAAATATTTTTGGCGGTCCAGTTATTTACATTCCGCGGGCCGCCTTTTGTCGACGCCTACCCTAGAGATTCAGTGTAACAAGCAAGACCTTTTTTTAATAGATTGTAACCTATCCAACATACGAGTAACTTCGGAACTAAAGCGCGATACGGGTATTGAAAAAAGATATAGATTTGTTTGATAAACATTTTAGTCATTGACAATAATTATGTTTCAAATTGCAGATACTTACCAAAAGGTACGATTTTTTTTATATTATACAAACATCTTCTATTTTAAGTACTTATACTTAAGTTAATTCGATACACCATGCCCCAATTTCTTTTACACTACTACTAGTTATTACTACTAATAATAATAATTCATACCTACCTTTTGAATAATTTATGTAATATAAGATTTTTTTTATAAATATTTATTTGATATAGTTTTTGAATACGTTTCCCCCTCCTAATCCTAGATCTGCCATTGTCACCGATATCGTAGTTAAACGTCGTCGTCATTTATACTAATTCGTTTCAAGTTCTAAAATTGATGAGTGGAAAATACATTTTATTTATAACTTGATTACGGAAACCTGTGATTTTTATGTCATCAATTTACGCTCAGTTTGGATCTAGGACCAACAACTATTATGTGTAAACCGTAGCTAGTTCTACTCGAATAATAGAACGAAAGTACTTAAATTTATTAGTACAAAATTTATAATTCATAATTCATTACCTATATGCAAACTGGTAGTATAAGGTATAAATAATCACACTAGACCCGAGTAACAATTTCTTGGTGTGAAGTCGGTCAGACCAATTATGGATGCATGGAGAGTGCCACTTTAGTTTTGATCGGTTTTTAAATATGGTTTGATATTTGGTCGTGCTTTAACCTTTTTCTGGAGTAATTTATTAGTCGAGTGTAATCATATTATTTTGGTTCGTGCAAATAGGCTGAACCGTACTCGGACGTTCTTTTTGAAATTTCAGTTCAAGACCCCGTAAAAACGTTCACAGGGTATAATATAAAGAAATATTTTTTCTAAAAAAATGATATGTCCGGTTCGGTCCGAGCATTTTATGATAGCTTTTTTTGTATTTAATAAATCTAACCTAATTCAACTTAATTCTACGCCACACGCGCACAATAAGTTTTTTTTTGAAACGTGTTAATAAAATATGTCTATAATATTAACGCGATGTTTGAATTGTTTGATAGTTAATTATTTAAATAATTATTTATTCTAAGTAAATTTAAAGTTTTACAAGTTATAACCGCGTACATTTTGCCGACAATTGTTTTTATTTTCAAGCTTATTCGTTTGAGGTTTGACTCTGAATGAAAGGGACATTTCACGGTATCAATGTGCTTAATTAGAGTAATGTTCTTTTTTAGCCTGAAATAATTTTTTTTTTCTAAAGAAACTTAACAATAATCTTGGAAGCACGTCATCAGGTGATTTTCAAACGATGGATAAAATATAACACTCACGGTTCTTTTTACACATTTTTTTTAATATACACTCAAGCAAATACAGTAGATACAAAACGAAATGGGTACAGTACATATTATATAATATCAACAAATACATAGAAATACAAGTTATCGGGTACAGTAAAGTAATAACTAATCATAATTTAGTAGATACAATATTGATGGGCATACAAAATATGAATATTTATGGTAATTATAGAGTAGGCATACATTACAGCGTATTCAATCGAAGCGAACTACAATCATTATTGTATAAAACGTCATATGCTTATAATAATGATATACGAGTGTTATATAATACTACACGTAGGTACAACGATGATAATAATATATTGTTATTTAACGACACTTTTCACACCGTTCGTTTCGCGTTTTGTTCGCATTTCAATCGTTTTTCAAAACACACCGGATTCGGATCGGCGAAACAGTTTTTGTTTTTGTCTTGCGAAGAACATGTGATGTGTTCTAACATCGATGCAATATCGTTATACGCAATATGTACCTACGTATCATATTATACATACACCTGACATCGATACGGAAATATTCCGAATGTCTATAGCCGCGTATACCGATCACGATAAATATCGACACGTTCAGTGAGAAAAAGATAGGTAATGGAGGTGAAAAAAAAAGAAATAAAACAAATTAGAAATAAATACACGACTGAAACGCGATCGAGTTTGCACTGAAAACGGTTCGACGTCGCCGGAGGATATTAATATTGTTGCGAAGAAAATAAAATCACTTCTGTATTCACCATCATCCGTGTAATGTTTTTTGTTTATTTATATATATATATATATATATATATAATATATACTTAATATTAGTATATTTATACACACATATATATATATTATATAGGTATATACGTTTTGAATTATGCATACAGTCCAAACACATTCAAATCATTACGTATATAATATAAAATATACATGTATATATATATACATGGCGTATATATAATAATAATTATAATATTATAATAGTATGTATTAGTAATAATAAATAGTTATTCGTTAAACAAAATGTAATAATGTATGTATACTTAAACTTAACCTAAATACGAATAGGTACACGTCAAATCTAATATAGCGGTTCGAATACACTATATTACATAAATAACAGACAGTATAAGGTATAAATATATAGGTAGGTTAGTACGTATATTATATGTTTTTATAGTGGTTGTGTATACCGTATACGTTAAATGCGGTTGGTACATCTCGAGTTAATGGTACAATAACACACGATAAAATTACTTTATGATATAATATAATATTATTGTAAAAAAAAAAAAAACAAAACAAAAAGAAACCGAAATCTTATTACGTATAAATTATCATGT
Source organism: Chaitophorus viminalis (assembly GCA_025469195.1). Lineage (NCBI taxonomy): Eukaryota > Metazoa > Arthropoda > Insecta > Hemiptera > Aphididae > Chaitophorus > Chaitophorus viminalis. Next base: position 360,883 of record JAIPRK010000087.1, read on the forward strand.
CACGGTGTGATGGTTTTAATATTATCATAAAATATTATGTACATGTACATGGACGCAGCACGTTGTTAATTATTTCAAAACGCCAACGATACGTTCAACATTGAGAAAATCGTCGAGAGGCGTGCAACACGAGTACATGGGTGCAGACAAAATAATTTTGTGGACGAGAGACAGAGAGAGAGAGAGAGAGAGAGAGAGAGACAAAACCAAACGTAATCATCACGTGTGTCGTGATAAATAAATAGAAAACGAACAAATGATATTATGTTACGGAAAAAAGTAGCAAAAACCATATATAGGTACGGCAAGACTGAAGAAAAGAAAAACGAAAAAAAAACGTTGTCACTCGCGCATAAAATGTTATTACTACAGTAATAACTAATAATAATATTAATAATAGATGTGTTAGCTGTTTATTAACATATAAAATGAAAAAACTATATTTGCACGAGTATGAAATATCGATACGTATATACACGTTACAGGTGTTATATTAATGGCATGCTCCCGTTCGGATGTATTTTCACACGTAAACATTTAGATTTTAAAACAAACTCGAATGTCAAAATTGACAATAGTATGCAGCTTCCCTAAAATCATGGCTACACAACTGCACTGGGTGACCCAACGCCCAGGAGTGCAAATCAAATCGATACTGCGTCATACGTCGGATTTCTTTCCCTCGTACTATTTTACGTTTTATTTCCTTTACTTTGTCTATTTTCATCTTTATCCACTCGTTATAAGGAACGGAAGGATTTTAAGATTTGTAAACAATTGTTCTCATTTTTCATCCTGTTCAGGTCCGAGGGAGTAATCGTATGTTTTCTCTTTTACGCAAACGTTCTGATATTAAATATTCGTTTTACGGATTAACTTAACGTGAAACGTGGCGCCATTATTATGCGTTTAATAAAACAATAATAATTATTAAACTCATACCGTGTTAAATTTGCTTTGAAATCACTACGGGAGAACGTATAAAATTCATGCTTTCTTAAAATATTAGATTTTTTTTAAATTGTTTATTGTTGTTATTATAATATTTTATCAGGCTCAACATATTACAATCGACACAACCGAAACACTTTTATTTTTATTAGTATATTTTCAGCTTTTAAAAATCCGGCAGTCAACGATTTTTTTGGTGAACAATTACCGAATATTCCAATATTATAAGCGTCCAATAGACGTAAAAATATTATAATATTTATTATCGTCGATCAAAACTTCAGCAGTCGAGCCACAAATAAAATAATATTTGACGGATTTAGTTTACACAGTTAAAGTACATTTTATTATTATTACTAAAATATTAAAATTAATATTATTATTATTATTTTTTTTTTTTTTAGAGAATAATCATGTACAACGACTATTCTATTATAAATTCGAATTAAACGCTACACATAATAGTACAGTTAAGAATATATATATAAACGATAATTTTATCTAACTCTTAACGAACAAAATTCAATATAAATAGCATAATAAATCTTTTTAAAATACGTTTAAATATCGTACCGAGAAAAAAAAATGCAATATAATATGACAAATAATTAATTATGTTACACAAATAATTATTATATAATATAGAGATATATATATATATTTATGTTGAGATATAAGTACAGTAAACAATAATAAACTACTTAAAGACTATTTTTATTTCTAAATTATTATAATCTGTAACGTATATAATATTATGTAGTAGTATCAGGTTATATTCATATGACACATAGTCCAAGTTTATATTATAATATAGCTCCTATTATGTCCGATTTTTATTTCGGTTTATCGCGAACACACTTTTAATGAGTGTCTATTATGTTTTCCCATTGTTAAAGACTAATTTTTCAGTTTTAACGATTCGTTTTACTGTGTAATATTTTCATATTGTTTTAATCATAATATACATCTTATACACCTACGTTTACCAAAATCATATAGGTATCTTTAAATAATTTCAAGCCAGATTTACGTAAAGCCTGCACTACCTACAGCCGGTGTTATAATATTTGGACGAAAATGTTTTGATCATTTTTCTGTTCGATAGTAAAATAGCATTAAGTAGTTTTAAAGTAGTATCAGATGTTTCGTATTATATTCATGAGCAAAATACACAACAAACAATATTTTACGCGTATTAATGATATTGCTGTTTGGTATTGTTTGCATTTATCAGAAAAGTATACGCAAACAAGGATCTTTACGGTTTTTGTACTTACTGAAATATGAAAATATCGGTTTTCAATCGGCATTGATTTGACGTATTAAAGGGGCTTTATTCATTATACATTCTTTTACTAATAATATTATAATAACTGGTATTTATTGATCATGAATAGTTATAGTTAGTGAATAGTTTAATATTATAATAACTGGTATTTATTGATCGTGAGTAGTTCACTTACGGCGACTTTATGAATGTTTACTTCTTATTATAATAAAAATTAAATTTAAAAATACAAATCTACTAAGTAAGCACGCACTCTCCTAAGGACTTTAACACTAAATTTAAAATAAATATTAATTTCATAATTAATAAATGAATAAGCTATACATAATCTTTAAATATAAATTAAGAAGAATACTTTTTTTGGAGTGCACACGATTGAATAGAATATAATTTTAAAATGTAAAATCGTTATAATCTAAAAACGTAGGTTTTAATTAAACATATAATAGTGGTAGGCATAACGGCTTACAATTGTATTTTATTTTTAAAACGTTTGATGTTTTTGGAATTTGGTTATAATATATAAGTACAAAGTACAAGACATATTTTCTGGTCTGTATGCATATGAATAACCGACTGCTTTTCGGGGTGTATAAGATCGGAAAGGAACTGAACAGTAAAGTATGTAAAAATTTTGAGGTGACATAATATTGTTGTTCGGTTATATTATCATGCTTTTAATGAGAAAAACTAAACTGGAAGAATTTGAAATTTTTACTTGATACATACATAAGCAAATAAGACGTATGTAAAGCAAAATAAACACTTTAATAATAATATATAGTAATTATTATAAAATAAATGTTATTAAATATTTGATAAAAACACAAAGTATACTCGGTCGTTAAAAACTAATAAGAGTTTGTAAGAAAATAATTTAGATTTTATGTTTTTTTGCTGGGTAGTAAAAGCGTTTAAAGACGTTAAAGTAAGAGGTTAATATTTATAATGAAAAAGCAATCAAACATTTATTTTTGGAGTATTTATTTATTCATAATGAATCAATATAGTAACTCATCAAAGTAGATACAAAATATATATATCCAATGATTTTATACGATGTAAAATCAGCAATGATATTTCAAGATTTCACTAGCTATCGGTTAACTTATAACGACCATTCAAAAAAACTTAAAAAGTTGAGTTCGATTCATTTCCTTTTATCAAAATCAATTTCAACACGTCCCCGAGAACTTAGTCTTGTCGTATTATTTGCTGCGTTTTACTATCGAACCTTGATTTCACACGAATATAATGAATAGATCGAACGTTAGAATAAATATTAATGATGTATGATTATATCATAATAACGTCCATGATGTTCGTGGATGTTCGAAAAGTGTTACGGAATGAACTACGAAGCCGTCTCTGCACTATACGTACGAGAGGTTTAAATCAAATGAATATTCGGCACAGCTGAAGAAAAAAACTCAAAAAAAAAAAAAATTACAACCATTATGTACAATTTATATGCGCATAAAAAGTATCTTATTCATCTTCCGACACAGCGCGCGGTCACCCCCGGTATCGATATAAGCGATATACCCCGGAGTATGCTAATAGAACGCGTGTCGCTATTGGAAACTGGCACAATGCTGGTTTAAAATATATTATTATAAAACTATTATGTTTTTATCAGAGTACTATACTACAGTGTAACACGCACGTTCCGAATGAATGTCTATACTACAACAGCACTGGTAGCCCGTAGGCAACTCTACATAATAAGCGGGGATCGTGATATAGTTTGGATAATATAAGTTTATATGTTTATCAATGAAAAAAAAAAAAAACGTATATTAATTTATATTTATATTTATATAATAATATGTATATGTATGTACACATGAAATATACCTGTACAGTAATACGTGCGAATCTGAGTACGCGCGGCCGGCGGCGACAGTCATCGAATTGTTCGGAAAATGTAAATTTTTAGCACGTCCCGTGGTGAAAAAAAAAAAAAAACATATTATTTTAAGAATACTCCATCCGAAGTTTACGGATCGCGTTTTAATATTCGTCTGCTTACTAATACGTTATGCGGGAGATTTGTTTTTTGTTTTTACCTTATATTAATCATGAGACCGACATTAGAGAGTATGTGTAGTTATCATCAGAGTTATAAGGCTATTCGATTTTTACGTGTAATAGTATAATTTTATTATTATTGTGTGTAGGAGGTACGTATCTAGAATGTTTAACGCTGCTTATCGTGGTGGTCGATTCGCGTATAGCAAATGTAATAGTAATAATAATAATATTATACCGTTTCGTGGACAAGACTGCCATCCGCTGCCGGGATTCGTTTGCACACATTCCAAGAATCGCTATCCGAGGGTGCATATTATAGTATAATGTATAGAGACTTAATGTTGTTCACTGCTGATGGTGTAATATTACAATAATATCGCGTCGTTAATTAAATCGAGCTGTCTTTTACTTAACGGCTGTACGGGGTAATATAATAATAATAAAATATATTATACACTGCAATACCTTATCGGGACACGTGACCCTTTTACAGTGGCGGTAATCGTTACGCGCGCGCGCGCAGTGTCATTATTTTGTTTCGGATTGATTTTAATCGCGATTACCCTTCGCAGACATTATTATAATATTATGTTTTATCGTTCCGCTATTCACGGGTGTTGGCTTTGTTTATATCGTACATTTTTCTCTACACTTGACAGGTGAGCGCAGTGCGTACAGATATACAAACCGTCTTGTTGTGCACAACGGTGTTTTATGATGATCATTGTTTTCTTTTTGATCCCTTATTTATGATCTTTGTTAAAATTAATTTCAGGATAATGCCGGACGAAGAGAAGATAATGGTTCGAAGAATGGAGACGTAATATTATAGCGATATTATATTAGTTTCGTTTGTACTCGGGATACGACGGGAAACGGGACGGGAAGAGGTAAAGCGAATAGTGTGTGATTGTAGCGTTAGCCGGAATGATAGGTACCTAAATGAACGTCATGGCCAGCGCCAATTGTTGAATCCGTCGTTACGTAGCCTATGTAGAATTGAATGTCCTAATTAAATATTATTTTACTGTATTATGCAGGCATGGCTTGGAGCGGAGAACGCATCAGAACAGGTGAGTTATAAATGTCGACCGGCAGAATAGTCACGCGTGTCGAACAACGGTCGATTGGTTATCTCGCGGCGGACAAGCGTTTAATGTTCGGCCAACATTTTTAACTCAAAGGTTCTCTCCGTACCCTGCTGAAAACCGAAATGCATCAGGAGTGCGCAGTAAAGGACGTGACGTGACGTGACGTCGATTACAATCAGCGGTGGCGAGATGGCCGAAGGGATGAAACATTGAAATGATGAACGGACTTAGATATAGAAAGTACGACTTAGCATAGTATGGCATTGTTGACGATGCGACGAAGATTCGAAGTATGGATGTATTGGAGTAGACGGAGAGACGAAGAGGTACGTGTACGTTCGGTGAGGCGTTGATGTGTTGCGATGGGTTGCCAGGTGTAAAGGTTTCCGTGAGAACATAGGTTAGAAGGTTGCGTAATAGGGCTGGAACTATGGAACTGAAATCGAACAAAATTATAATACGTCATCATTAATATATTTATCACATTTAGCTTTCATTTCTCATGCAATGGAAATATATTCTTTTTTTTTCGTTGCTAACTGGGCAGATTACATATTATACACAACGTAGGATGTTATTTAAAAAGAGAAATACCAAAGTAGAAATTACTGTTCTAAGAATTTCGATTTTATTAATATTATTTCTGTCACAAATTATATTATAACAATAATATATTACGTTTTTGTTGTTTAAAAATGGGTTTTTGAAAGCGTTTAAGAGCTTTTAAATGACGCCGAAACCAGCTTCACTATAATGGATTTTTAAGTTTGAGAATTGTTAATGATTTTTGAGCGTGTTTAAACTTGAAAATATTTAAATAAATGATTGAACTATAATATATATATAACTGCAAGCATGATATGACGTGCTCACTAAGCATAAGTAAATTACTTTGACGAATAATTTAAAACGTTATACGCACACAATAAATATTATTATTCATAGGGCGAATTTACACCGACAGATTTCAACAAAAAATGTTCTTTACTTTTGTGCTACGTATAAAATATTTACATTACTTGGAATTTAAGCAAAGTAGTAGGCGATTACAGCCATGATGAAAAGCAGCGGTGTCCAGATCATCTTTGAAGCGACGTTGATGGCGGTGATGCTCATGTCTCTCAATTCTGGATCTGTTTGGGGAACAAATAATTACATTTAAACAAATTGCATACTATAAATAAAACATTGTATAAACACTATAAACTAACAAAAACACGACTTACCGGAAAGAACAGAGTTTCCTGGGTGTGCTTCTGCGGACAAAATAAATAACGTATTTAAAATACTAATATTATATGTATATTGATTGATGTTTATATTTTTAAAAAATGTATACGAATTAGTATATAATTTTAACGTTGAGAATGTCTTGAGAATTCGAATTTTCAACAGCCCATTTTTTTTTCTAGACCGTCCAATTTAAGCTATTGTGACTTGACTTGATTAATATATTTTAATATTCGTTAAGTTTTCAAGTAGTAAGTAGGTACTGTGTTTGAGAAAACGATACAAGCCAGTAAAAACAAACAATAATATTATAGTCATAAATTCATAATAAATATAAACAAAATAAAATAAATAGAGCATAAAGTTATAATTTATAATAAGAATAAATGTGAATTTGAGATTAAAACAAATGTATGTATCTGATCGAATTTGTTTCTGAAGTACTTTGCGCCATTGTATATTTTCTTTACATTATAAAATGTGATAAATCATAAATAATTCATGAAAATACGTGTAAATTAAAACATCGCAGAAAGAGAAAGGGAGAATGAAAAAAAAAGTATATTTTACTCTGCGATCGGATAAATACTGCCAATAACGACTCCGGACGAACGCGAAAGAGTGAAATAATAGATCAAAGGGGTGTTCATTTTTAGTTGGTAAAGGTGAAAGATCTTCGAGGAACCGGTTAGCCGATTCGATCTACATTAGCAAATTTATATCGTTTTTATCCGTAATTAAACGCGTGATATGTACCAAAATATAAAAAATAAAAATAAAATCAAATCAAATGAACCGACGAAAAATGTTAATTTATGCCATACCGTTCTTTGTGCTGGTGGTAAAGAAGAAGGGCTGGGAAATTTCGCTCCAGCCATAGCGGTTTCTGGATTGAACGGTTGCCTCGTATCTGGTGCCGGAGTCCAAGCCTCGGATGGTTTCGGTTCGTCGCTTTTCCAATTGGTCAGTGGACGCAGGGTTGATCAACAGCTCGGTCCAATCATCGTCCCACTGAAAATACATTTGGGGTGGATTATTTCGCGACTAAAATTTTGGATTTCAACCGAATTTATACCGATATAATTGCCGTGAAAATATAATCGCGAAGAACGTGCGACGAGCCACGCCCACTGTACGGTAATATCACGAAAAAATGAAAAACTCGAGGGGGGAATATTCGATAATTTTTTTTTCCTTTAATTGTTGAATCGTGTACATCTATAGTTATAAGTTTAAAACATAAGAAGTAAAAATATAAGTTAAGTTTCAAGATGAAATTAAAAATTGTTTAAAACCATGTTAATGTGTATTTTTGTCAGTAAATTTCGTATAAAAATTTAAATTTGGTCATTTGAGTTCCTCTCTACTGGTTTATGTTTTGTAGTTAGGAGTCCGTAACTTCGAATATAAAATATAGACATGTTTTGTGATATACTGTCGTTGGTTGATTTTTTACTTATCCAAAATATGAAAAAATGCTCAACGACAATATTATACAGATGTTAATTCTTTGAATCTGTATTAATTTTTATATCGATAATATTTTAATCATTAAATGATTTGTGATGGAACTAAGATTTGGTGTTTATAATTTCATGAAGAGTAGGGACTGTCGTCGATGCCACCTCGAGGCAACGCTGTTATTTAGCGATAAACCGACGGTAGGTACGATTATAAAGAAACAATCACAATTTTCATTACTAGTAACGCGCTCCAACGGAATTTGTTTATAACTCAATTGTATAATTCTCCATAATACAATGGTACACATTTACCTTATGCATGGAACTCGCAGCGCTTAACTTGTACATAGAGGATTAAGGTGTACCTAAGTCTTAAATCTTTCTTAAATTTATTTTCCTTTTTAACGATAGTATTAAGCGTTCTACATTTTTTGGAATAGGACCTTTAGATCGGTACCACGCATGGTCAGGACTCGAGAAAAGCTTTACTTTTTTATTAAACTATATATATTGTCTCTCTTTTAATTTTATTTCCGTAAGTAGAGCATACAATGTATTAAATATATTTTCGAGACGTTATCAACATATTATATCACATAATGTACATGTACATTATACCCTATGGAATTTTCGTAGCTCACACGACCATTACTAATTTTTTGTAATAATAATAAACATGGTGTGGGATTGATATTCTGCAAGTTAAGTTCAATTTGTTATGAACAAAATAAAGTTTTTTTTTTAAAAAAAAAAACAAGAATAAATTGTGTTTGTACATAGATTTATACTCGGAACAAAATAATAATAAAAAGACTACTGCAGACATCATAAATAAATCAAATTCTCGAGAATTTAAATTATTTAACATTAATTAATTTCAATTATATTGTAACTTCGTGTTGTTATTATGATGATTGCAATAGATAAATACATAACTGCAGCCTGTGATGATGTCAAAATTTAGTTACGATGTACGTTATTGTTTACATTATTATTTGATTTTATCTCAAAGAACAACTTTAGGATAGAATTCCTTTTAATTTGACGATGTTATCAATTTGCATACCTAACCGAAAGCACCCGCCTTGAACACTACCAACGTTAGACTATATATGTATAAAAATAACAATATACTCTGCGTACCAAGATAGAACAATTATTTTTCCATGTAATAAGTATACTATATACGTACGTTTAATGAAACGCGGTTGTCTTGGCCGTAAAAATATCTCGAATGGATATTAATATCATATTAGCGCGAAAAAAAAACGCATAAGAAAACACGCGAGGATATCGTTATCGATGTAAAACGATTGCAATCCTATAATGATATAGGTATATAATGTAAATATGTTATATTATCAAAGAAAAAAATACTCGTTGGTGCTAATTGTATTTACGACGCCACTCCGCACGAACTCAAGGGTTTTGTATACACACTAAGAATATATTAAATCGAATTTTTCGTCTTGTTACACGATGCTATAGCGAGAGAGTAGGTGCATGTATATAACATATATTGGTACATGGGGTAAAATATACGAGCCAGATGGACTTGTATAGAATATTATACGTATATAGTGTGTATGTGTGTGCGCGTGTGTGTTTTTTTAACGAATACTCGTACGAAAACCATTAGATATTCTCTGCGTAATGCAATGTAGTAAAAATAAAACCAGCTCGTGATTTTCAAAGCGATATATTCTTCGATGTTTTTATAACAACGCGTGCCCGTGTTGTATATGATAATAAGGATATTATTATATGCGACTTAAAGTATACTGGTATACGGTTATTATTTCCGAGTGCGGAATTTCACCCTTTGAACGTGCGTAACGTTATATATTAGACGTATAAATGTATGTATGAGCTTACATGTATTTATAAGTTGTCGACAACATCAATATTAGTCTATAACTTACGATAATTATACGGGGGACACCGATAAAAAAAAAATAAAAAAATACTTAAACCATGTACACATGCGAAACTATTTTATGTTTAGGTATACGAGCCCTCTTAGACTCTCTCTCTCTCTCTCTCTATATATATATATATATATATATATATATATACATACACTCCAGCAATAAATAATTCCCTATACAAGTCATAATAACAAAATAATATTCTTTTTTTGTTGTTAACATGCACAACTTTTCGTATCGTAAAGAGACGCGCGCGAGTATTTGAGTAGAGGAAAAAAATTAAATAAAAACACTACGTCACTACGATGCGATATACGATCTATACACATTTTAACTTTTCCGTTGATCGTTTTCGTTACTGCAACACGACTTATAACCTCATAGCATCACATTTTGTAGACTTCCAGATTTGCCCGATAGACGTCCGTCCGAAACGATAAAACGTATATATCAAAACCTTAAACTGTCAAATTATTTACCGTTTTCTACAAGTGCGATCTGATTGTAAACACGAACACGTACATGTACATGATACGGATTGAATCATTCATCACCATTCGGTGCTGCTAGCAGTCGGATGGGTGACCACGCGACTCTAGCGGCGTTGTCCATGCTTACACACATAACCACGTGTTTAACCATGCACTACTCTGACTCAAATAGAAATTACAAAATAATCTACAAAGAGGGCTTATGGCTACAGTTGGCGGGACCTTCCTAAAAAAAATTAAAATAAATTAAAAAAAAAAAGAAACAATCATTCAGTGTTTTCCATCCTTGAATGATTATGTGTTTAATGTTCAGGTGAATATCAAACTTAAAATGCCGGACGATGACTAAGGTGAAATATTGTAAATATCGATGGTAATTTCGAGCTTTTTAAAACAAAACTTTAGAAGAATCAAAATGCGTTTAATTTCATACTAAAATACAAAATGTAATATTTAATAGCTGTAGTAGGGTACATCACGCGTTTAAGACTATAATATTTAAAATAAGAGTTATGTTTTTTTTTTTTTTTTAGATATATTAATAATAGGAAAAAACATTATGCATTTAATACTTCTTGTTATATTATTATCTGTATATATAAAACAGTAAGCTGATTGACTGATCTATCAACGCACAGCTCAAACCATTGAACGGATTGAACTGAAATTTGGCATACAGATAGCTATTATAGTGTAGGCATCCGCTAAGAAAGGATTTTTCGAAATTTTGATTTTAAAAGGATGAAATCAGCAAAAATATCTCTATATATATAAATGAATCCCTATTTCCTTTTATCGTGGCATCCCGTGTGTCTTTACGGATAGACCGATTTCGCTAATTCCTTTTCTGAGGTCTTCGTAATTTTCAGAAGAAGATTCTGGTGAAAGAAAAAATCAAGAAAGTTGCATAGGTGTTATTAATTCAAGCTATAAAGTGTGGTTGATATGCTGGTCGTCATAGCGACTTGAAACTTTTATCGGATAATGTATATTATCCGTTATCAAAAAATAAACACAACAATATTACCTTGGTAACCGATAATGAAAAAAAAATATATACCAAAATATTACTTTACAGAGTAGGTACCTACGGCTAACCAAACATAACTAGGCTTTAAAAAATATAAGATGGTATTTCATTAAAAACTATGATCTGACCAAAACTGCCCCGTGTGAAATTAAATATACATTAGCTACAGCCAAAATCACTTGGTTGATTCATTTGAAACATTAAAATAATAAATGTTTTAGAGTAAATTGAATATACATTGACTATGTAATAGCGCACTATGAAACAATGTTCGAAAATATTATTTTTAATGGTTGAAAACCAATAATTTCAAAATTGTTCCAAATTGTTATTACTTTACCACTTCTAAGACCTACTTAGAAAATGCAATAGGTCTAAATAGGTTTAATGGTCTAGCTTTATTAAATATTCACAAGAATATCAAAATGATCCTGCTTAATAACAGATTAATATATATAAAATATTTTTTAAACAATCTTACTTAAATTTTATTTAAATAGATTAAAAATTATATTTAATCTTGCCGAATAACAAAACGACATACATTTATTATACTTAAAGCCGGCAAGGACGGGTAATTCAGCTAGTTATTTATATAAAACCGTCGCTACCAAAATCATCCGTTCTTATCTCTAGTATATAATACGAATAATAAATCAATAAACTTCCAAAATTCAGTATAGATATTTGGTTAAATATTTTTACTGCATTAAAGTGTTAGGCACGAACAACGGACTATATTATATTATGTAACGCAAATTGTATAAGTGTTTTCAATCACAATTTTTTCGGAAAAACTCTGATGCTCTTTGAAATTTTCTGCCCCTCCCACCCCCACCCCCCATCCTTAAATTTGTCACTAGGTACGATCATTGTAGACAAATGTTTTGCCTCGACGAAGTCAGACGTATAATAATAATAATTTGTAACAGAGGGCACTATACATATTTTGGTCGTAGAGACAGAAATAATGTGTCAGAGCAATCGACTGATATTTCAGCGGTAAAGACGTAAAATAATCCATATATCGGCGAGTTATATTGCACGGAGAGGGTCGCGTTGTTGTGTGCGAATGTCTTTATCGTTCCTCTAGTGGATTTTTATGAGACTTCGGTGGCGCCTGCAAACATTACATTTCAATAGGTCCGCACCTCTCCGTCGCCGCGCACTTGGGCCATTCGTCTTTTTATAGTCTATACGAACATGTAATATATACGTATATATGGTAATAATATAAGTACAGTATATAATATGTGTGCGTTTTATAATATGTGTGTTTACAGAAAGGGCGATAGCTGAAATGATCGTTTGATGAGAAAAAAAAGGATTAAAAAAAGAAGGAGATTCTCTTTTCGAACTCGTAGCGTGCGTGCGCGTTTGTATATGCATATTATAACGATACGTTTGCAGACGAGCGTGATTATTATATGATCGTGGGCGGCGTTTTATCCGGTTACACGTGTGCGAGTATATACGAGTATTTATATGTATATTATACATCCCAGTATATTATAATGTACGGACACGAATAAATTACGCCACGTTGTATTTTGCATAAACAAAATGGTTCAATTATTATAAATTGCAGCGCCCGCCGCGACCCATCATGAGAACGGCATTAACGGGCGTTAATTTCGAATCGCCCAAAACGTCATAAAACGCAAAAGCCAAGGGCTGCGAGGATTCGCAATTTTCAAATCGGTTTATAGCCGCGCCTACATTTACGGCTTCTGTGATAATAATACGAGTTCGTAAATTTGTCAGCTAGAACATACTCGTCCCCAATTAATATACCGCTCCGCGGGCAACATATTTTCCGCTTTTTATTATAGGGCCATTTGCGCCAGTAAAGTCTTCGGGGACCGATATACAAACACTCAGAACATATATTACGGTGTTCGTTTTTCGGTGCTTATATTAATCGAAATTAATGCGCCACTGTGTATAACATGCACTCGGTGTAATAATTTTTAAGAGCGATGGGCGGTGGCGTTTTTTTCAATAGTTAGGTTTTCAATATACCTATTGGCTATTAGTAACCACATAGTTTAACACATGCATGTCTGTGTATAATTATAATAATACACATATATACGAAAAACACGCGCGATACCGGCCGCTGTGACGATCTATTTTTCTTCATGGCCAATTGTCGTTCATCATCATCATCATCATCATCATCATCATCATCATTACCGTCCTATCATATTTAAATCATCGAATGCATTAATTCATCGAACATCACGTGGGCGAGTTTGATTTTTCATTCGAATAACAGACGAACCTACGTAAATTTCATCTTAATATTTAATGTTACCATCACTGTGATGTTTTTCAAAAATAACTCTTCGATGCAGTAAAAAAATTAAAAATAAACACTGCAACACGTGAATAAAAAAGCAACATTTTACAATACATTATGAGCATTAAATTATGCTGTATATTTTTTTAAAAAAAGTTTTAAATTTAATAATATAAATAATTAATACTTATTAAATTTTTTTTATATTTTTCGAAAATCACGAATCGCAATAAAATAAGAGTAAGTGCTACAAGAAACACATTGTATATACAACATTTTAATCGTTTTCGGATTGACTGAAATTGATCGGAACCGTATTTCGGTTAAATGATAACTTAATTCGGAATTAAATCGTTATTCAGCATACGTCCAAGTGAGGCGAAAAGAAAATGGTGCGAGTTGTAGAAATACAATTCAATGTGTATTTTTTTATTTTTTACTATTATAAAGTAAAACCAAGATATTTGAATTTTAAGTTATAATATTAAAATTGATTAAACTCGATAATTTTAAAATTAATTTTTTCCAATGTATTTTATTTCATTAGCGTATGAACAATAAGTATTTTTCATCGAAAAAAGTATCATTTACCTTTCCTAACCTAAAATGTATTTCTGCAAATAACTCAAACTTTCTAGAATCAATGTATAATGTGTATGTCGTATGGTGTATACGTAATGGCATTGTTAATTAGTTATGCAGCCTTTGCGATTTGTTAATTATAATTTGAAGCTACTTAATACATAAATTACATGTCCTGACAATCGTACATCTTATAAAGTTTGATATTAGAACAACCTTAAAAGTATATGCGATGTACTCGTGCATTTTGTAGTTATCTACATTATGTAGAATCGGTGCCTCTATTGTATTATATTAGAGAAAACATACTTTTTCGATTAAAAATGCCATTAAAAATGTAGAGTAAAAAAAAGTAATATTTAGTTTCACAATATGATTTTTCACCGGGTTGTTTTATTAAAGATTCTAAATGTGTTTTGATTTGTTTGCGGCGAACGTATAATGCAAAAGTTTCGGCAAGTCGAGGGTACCAAATGAACACGAATATTATAATTTCCAATTTCTATGGGCTGATTGTATAATAAGCTTCATCCTTGTATTCTTATTCATACTTATATTGTATTAATTTGTGTGTGTGTGTGTGCGCGGGCGCGTAAGGAATTCGCGTTAAATGTTTTAATTCTGCACCAAACAGTTAATTTTCTATAATTTATTTCGATTTGTTCATCTATTTATTATTAAACCGACCGCGACCCGTATGAAATTGCAGAATTGAATGGGATACGAGCTTGTTGACTACTTAGTTTGCATAGGTACTGCGCAGCTATGTGTCCACTTGTGAGGAACTGGACATTTATGAGTCTGATTATTTGTCCATAAACTGATAAACGGTGCGTAATAATTGTCCACCGTGAATATTTGGCTAGAATTAACTTTAAGGTCACCTCAATCGTTGTGGTAAGGGGGGGAGGAGGGGGCTAATCCTTATTTATCATTTGTCTCTTCGTACGGCAGGACGTTCATGTCGAATAAAGCACCGTAGACATGGACTCGTGTATTAACCATAGCCGAGGGGTCGACTACCCCACAAACTGCAATTAACGCGTAGATTTTGATTACTGTTGCCGTCCGGTTTTCGCAGTTCGGTATTTTAACAATAATATTTCGCAAACAACTGTTAATGTTGTGTACAAAAAGCATGTACACTATGTATTATTATATTATTAATGCGGACGGCGCGCTTTTGGGGAATTAAAGGCCACCCGTTTGCACAATCGTCATGGCAGATGGTGTACATATTCAATTTATTTGAATTGGTAAATCCAAAGAAGTTTCACTGTTATTATTTACGCAAGTTACTGTGTAAAGGTGCTTTGCGATTTTCGAAGTCATATCGATGATATGAATTCAAACGGATATTGTTTGTACATATAAGTAGGCTTAGGGACTTCTAGCATTTGCATATTTTTTTGAAACATTAATAAAATATCAGAGTCAGGCAGAAGTACTGTTCATGATGTAAGGAATTTAAATCCTAAATTGCATTCATTAGCATATTTTACAGCATATTTTAGCATTATGTAGTTTTTAAGTGCTATAAAAAGTCATATTATTCATACCTACTCAAATATATTACATGCCACGATTTTAAACGCGTTTTTTGAATTTACATTGTTCAAATTCATACTGAATGGTATTGTCGATAGAAATTTATCGTAATCGGCTCTCTTAAGTTCGACTTTACTGGCGATTGGATTAAATGATAAATTTACTTAATTAAAACACCCATAATCAAGCATTGAGTTTGATCAATAACTTTCAAATTGATAAAAATAAAATTTTCTTACCTAAATAAACTACCTATTAACAATAATAATAATAATAAAAAAAATAATATAAAAGGTATAGGTCAATTTTTCAATAAAATAAAAAAATTTAGAGCATATTTTAGTGCATATTTGGTTCTTTTTTAAAGCTTATTTGCATGTTTTTAGAGCTAAAAGTCCCTTAGCCTAGTTATAAGTACAACCCAAGCAGTGAATGATCGCAGGCTCGAGCGAGTTGGCATAAGCATTTTTTATTTTATTTCTTTAACATTTTTTTACTACCTATACACTTATTTCTTCGGTGTACTTTTACTACCAAAATGATCGTGAGTTTCGCATAAGCCGAGTCGAAAAACTGTAATTATTGTGGGCATTGTTTTTCTTTTACCCCGCATCGGTTAAATTGCTCGTAACTAAATTAGCGATCACTAACCGGCGGCGTGTAATTATAAAGACACTGCGGCACAGCCCATTCGAGTAACCAATTAAGACATAATTATTGTTATACTTACTCTTCTCATAGGACGTTTGTACAGGATTTCTTGGTTGGTCTTGTTTGTCCTGTCCTGACGGTATAACAATTTGTATTCTATAATCGGGCTATAACTTTTCACTGTCCACAACATTTCGTACGAATTTTTTGAACGGCCTTGTTTCGAACTGGTGATGACCGCAACGTCTGGTCTTCCTGTAAACCAAACAGAACCAAAATCGTCAACATTCATTCTATTATATCAATGTTATCATATATATATACAGGGTGTTCAACCGAGATCCAACATTTGTTATAATCAATATTTTTTAATTTTTTTCATATATATATATATATATAAATTATAGACGCATTACACTTATAATATAAACTTTTTATTATCTTCCGAAAACAAAAAAAAATAAATATGATTTATGTTTTTGTTTCAAAATCCAATGTAGCCATTTCATATTTAACTTTTTTTTAAAAAAAATGTTATTGGAAAATATTACTTATGATTATTAGTTAATTGTATAATATTTTTTGAACTCAACAAAAATTCCAATAAACAGCACAACCACGGTCTTGGAAGATAAGACTGTCATCAGTTCATCAACATATGAAAAATATTTGAATTTTACCACAATTTAAAAATTGTATAAAAATTAACAACTAATATGACATGACAATTTCGCATATCAAACTTTTTTTTACAAATGAAATGTGTAAAATGACTATTTTGGTTTTTTTTTAAAAAATGTAAATACAATTTTAGATTCTTCAATTAAATTCTCAAGACGTAATGATGTTCGTTAACTGGATTTGAATAGTTTATGCTTTATAGGTGACAATGTAATGCAACACATCGTGAACTATGAGGATTTAAAAAAAAATATATATATAACGTCACTCGGGTCTTACAAAATAAGGGCAACGCCATATTTTGCACAGTAAAAAAAAAAAAGGTCATTCGGCTCGAGTTTTTGTAGCGCTATAAACGATAAGTAAAATTATTTGCTCATTTGATATGTACATATATCGAAACAGAGCTGTAGGCGACGTACGTGCCGATTGCGAGTGCGGGTTCAAAATTGTAAAATCGCCGTGCGATTGGGTAATACGCGACATAATATTATTATCATCATGTCTCTGGAACAAAATACGTCGTATTACTATACGCGATAACCACTCGAATGCATAATTAATCCGAAAAAGTTCCGCTGCCAAGCTTTTTTATATCTGCAGTGTTCACCAAAAATGATCGGTAATTAATCGCAATGGTGTCGAGGGACGTCTGCACTCGTACAATCAAAACGACGATGATGAGACAACGGGGATGATGGCGAACAGCGGGACCCAATAATAATGTACAATCGAAGTTTAATTTATTGTTTTAACGTGTTATAGGCTCAGTGCATGTACAAGGCCCGCCGTCGGGTAAAACAAAACTAAATAATTGAGATGTTTGGACTAAGGTTTCTATTCGTTTTTACTGTGTACAATACACCGCGCATCAATTAAAGTATAGCGGCACTATGGGTAGGTATAGACTACGGTTAGAAGCGAGGGCACAGCTTTAGAAAAAGACGATTTCGATACGCGAATCGATCGATTATTTCGAATCGAATTTCGTTCATAAATATTAAGCTATATTATATACGACCACTATATTATATTATACGTTTTTGTTAGGTTAAGTACGTCGTTTCATTGTGTAAACGCCGGGCGAAATACGATTCGTTTATTTTAATTATCTTCATTGAATTCAATAGTTAAACGTCTCCTGGGGGCCACTTCTTGAAATCATGCGACTAATTCTTGCATACGATATAAGTCATAGACTTTATCGAAGGTGACTAATTTTTATCGCATACGACATACAATTGGTATTCTTGAACTAATTCGATAAGATTTTATCACTTGTCGAATGCGATTAAGTAATCCGAATGAACCACTGTGGTAACAATACAAAATCTAGATTTTAACCTCAAATAAATTATAGAACTTAAAAATATTAACAATTAATGGCTGCGACTGTTATCTACTATTACACTATCACTATCTCATATTCTCATTCAATTACCAATATTATGTTTTGTGTAGTTACTTTTTTTTTATATTTACTACTTAGTTATTTTTGTACTTATAGTTTGTTGTTTTTTCTTGTAAGCACTAGATGTCAAGATCTCGACCCTCCCAAAATCAAATAAAACTTTTGGTTAAACTCATGGCCAAAGATCCCCAATTGTGTTCCGGCAAATTTACACCATCGTTTACTCATAAAATAGCGAGAGAGAAATGTTTTTCATTTAGATTTAAATTAGTTGATGGAGGTACGATTGTTATATGAGTACAGTCAATACAACCAATAATACCTGGAAATCCAGTTTTTTTCTAAAACCTTATTTATTGAACAAATTAAAAACAATATTAACAAATTATTTTAAAAATACCTAAACTTAATATTAAGTAATTACTCATTGTGTATTTCAGAGAGCTCACTCAAATTTTTAGGAAATCTAACCCATGCTTAAAATATCTCAGGCAGATTTAGTGCTGCCACAACTTCACTGATACATCGGGATACAGTTGGTTGTGACAGCACCATAAATTTGCTCTTATCAATAGGAGATTGGTAAGAGCCCGTCGCCAAAAAATTCAAAGTAGAAAAAATCTAAATAATAAATAAATCATAAATTAGGTACAAACAATAGGTGTTCAATTTTAAAATTAACTAAAATCAGGTAAAAATCACCAAAATCACTTTTAAGTCTAAATGACAATATGTAGGTTATTACTTTAGTATTCAAATCAATCGCAGACGAACGGGTGTTGAATATTATATGATGCCTTAATAAATCAATTAAATGTCTAACAGCGTCTTTAGTCAGTCTAAAGTTTTTGATAAATAATTGATCAGACAATGTAAAAGGGGTCAGTAATGTATCGTAATGTATCGTAATATAATCGTAATGTAATCGCGTCTGTCTTTCATTATGTAAATTATTTTCATGTTCCTCAACGTTATTAATGGCAAAAAACAATTAATAACACTAACAGAATAGGAGAATACACAAATTTAATATTTAAAGTAAAGTTGTTATAATTTTAAAATTATTAATTGATTAGGTAGGTATTGATATGGCATTTCATAAATTATTGCGATATAGGCTTGTCACCGACTTTTTACCAGTCGACAAATAGTCAAATGTTTTTCGTTCGACTAAAGTCATACCATAATTCAAGAATACCAATTATTTATTTTCATGCCATAAAGTTTATCACGATTTCAAGAATTGCCCCCCAGATCGGCAATTATTGGTAAATACCTACATACACTAGTCATACAGTGTACATGTAGTAATATAGTAGTATGAATACATATAATATAGGTAACTCAAGCTGATAGTTGGAGAGGCCTGTATAGGACTAAGTGGGGTAAAAGTGGCGTAACGTGATGTGACTCGTTATAGCCGTAAGATGTGAGGAAAATCGACAGTGGATTCTTGTGGAGCGGGTATAGGAACACGGAAAGAGACCGAGGTTGATTAAGCAGGTTGAGGGAGGGGGGTATCGAAAGTACCGCGTTTAGAAGGGAAGAGATGAATGAACGGCGTATAAATGAATATATATATATATGTATGCATGAGAATAATATGTGCGTTGAAAGTGTAAATAAATGGTTTCAAGTATTGCCAAAAAAAAATATCATTTCGACAATTATTGACAAAAGTATTCGGGGTGTTTACGGTGTCTTTCAAATCTGTTCATCTTGTCGTTCTGTAATACGAAGAACGGGGAAAAATGATAATATGTACATAAATAACGTATTGACAGTTTCACAGTTTTACACAGTATAATGCGTAAAAAACTAAGTAATTTTTTTTTATAAAAATGTCGTAAAAATTGTATATACAAAATTTATGTTCGTTGTAGGTATACAGAAGTGCTAACACATTTACTCCGCTTCGTCTATATATTTTTGATACGTCCCGCTTATTCCAGTTTGAATGTTTTATCACTCGGCTGCAGGCTTGTAGAACTATACATATATTATTATATCATTGCATGTTACTCCTTTGAAAGTTATATCTTTGATTAAAATATTTTATGGAACAAGAAAATGAACGGATTCATTTATTGACAATTTTAAAAACTCAAATACAAAATAAACTAGGTTAGGCAAGTACTTATATATATATATATATACTCATATATTTATATATAATAAAGTGGTCGATGGTAGCTAATATTTTAGTTTTGATTTAAACACGATAATTAAAAAATAAATCGTTAAGACTAACAAAGTATAATGTATAAAGGTCGAATTATTAACACAGCATTATGCCGTAGCGATGTTTAAAATATTAACCTAATTCATATTTTAAAAAAATGTGCATACGTTCAGGAGCTGGTAAATCATCTTTTTCTGTTTTTCCCGTATCTATTAAAATACATTTATTGTAAAATATTACTTTTCGTTTAAGTACTGGAATATCGTTACAATAATAATAATATATTATTAATAATTAACTAAAAATAATTCTTTTTGAGTTAGTTCGTTTTAGATTCTGAACGGAGTGATGGAATTTATTGATTTTACAATGATGTGTGTTTTTTTTTATTTTTTTTTTCGTGTCTGACGACACCTTTTTTGGCAGTAAAAATGCTTCGATTTTCTCAAACAACAACTTTTCTGATAGAAAAATGAATGTAGATGGTACTCAATCCAACTTTTTCAATACTTTTTAAAAAAATTGAAAAAAACGATAAAAAGTTACAAAATTTTATGCAAAATTACGTTTTTTTACAAAATACTTTTTTTTAAATGCTCTAACTCAAAAACGAAAAACCGCAACAACTTGAAATTTTCACCAAATCTTTATATTGGCGTTCTCTATACATGGTTAAGTTTTCAAAGTATTTTGACTTATTTATAGACAATTTAAATTTTCGATTTTTGTAAAAAAAATTTTTTTTTACATCTATAAAATTTAATTGGCGGTTCGAAAACTCTTAAAAATGTATTAAAGGATTAATTATAAGTTATACTAATTGTAATTAAAAAATATCGGAGATCGTTTCACTCAAATTTTTTTTATAAGCCCATAAAGTTCAAATTTGTATAAAATATGTTGCAATTGCGATAATTTGCAAGTTATTTTGTAGTTGAAAATTCATAACATTTTTTCTGTTTATACTTAAGGTTCAAAATTTTAACACTAGGTTGTCCATATGCTAATATTCAAAAATATATAAAAAAATGTCTGCCGGACTTAAAAGAAAAAATTTTATGGCTGTTTGAAATTTAAATTTTTACGAAATTGCATTAGAATTTAATTTAAATATAAAATAGTAAATACTATATTATTATATACACATTTTAGACAAACACATATTAATTCCGTTCAGAATCGTTATTCGTATACAATGATATCTATCATTGCATTCAAATTTAACAAATCCATTGTAATAATGACCTATCCTATAAACGAGGTGCACTCCATCCCCAACTGTACAGCAAAGCAAGGTCCTTCCGTTCTTTTTTAATCGAATTTCCACAAACTCTGCGTAATGAAATATATATTATCGGCAATAAAGTGTAATCTTAGATTTTGTGCGAAAAAAAAAATAACGATAAATAATTGAAAGTCGATCAGAATTTGAACGACATGGCCCGCCAGTCACAGTCTCATGCACACGTATTCAGAGAGTACCTATGTTGATTTTGGTAAAATGCCTTTATTCAATACATTGGTAATTGAAATATGAAAAATTAATCGCATGACAGCAACGGTGGCATACGACGTATTATCCCCGGGTGGTTGACTCATGCGCAGACAAAGGATTTCGATTTTGTTTGAACCATTTGTGCGCGATTCTCGTAGACCTATAGTCATAAAATCTGACGATCGATGATTATTAATTTGGGCAAAGGAACGTTTTACCTATACGTTGAAATGGTGGTCTTGATGGGGATTTTGATTATTATATTTAAAATCAACACAATAGTATACAAGAAAGTTTTATTGTGAAACGAAAATAATATAGTGCTACACCACGGTTACAACATTTATGCGTTTCGTCGTTTTGCAATTATTACAATAATAATTAATCAACATTTTACGCGGGTTATTATTTCATGAAGCCATTTCATTGATAGACACCTTGTAGAGTTCACGTAATATCTAAGAACGCATTTTAATTAGGAAAACAATAAATTGTTATGACCATTGTACCGCAGATATTTCGAACCGAGTAATATTGATTTCTCAATTATTACATCATTTAATGAATTTTTTACGAACACAATATTTTAATGTTACCATTTTCCAAAACATATTTAATGCAACCGAAACAATCAACTTCGTAAACGACGACAAATAAGAATTGAAGGCGGTATGATGGACTATTAGTTTTTACTTTATTAGAATTGATTTAGTGCCCTAAAATGTTTGTATTATATTAATATTTTAATATTTTTATATTTCTGGAGTATGCTTTATTGTAATATTTAACTACAATTATTTTAACAAAAAAAAAAAAAAACGAAAAGTTTACTTTAACAATATAATAAATATATGATAGGCAGGTGGCATAAATTTGAAATCATATATTACGTATGGCCATTTTTATTTATAAAAATCAATTGGTTACTTACTATTCATTTTTGTCTTAAAATATGGTAGTACAATACTACAATATTTATATCTTAGAGACCACAGATCTTATCTATTAATAATGTGATTAATTGTAGAAAATTAATGTGTTGATAGAGGTACCGATTGAAATCAAGTAGAAAAGAAAATTGTTGTAGACTCAGTTTTAAAGTACATGTTAAATACAGGAAATGTTGAATTATTAAGTTGTCATTATTAAATGATTTAAAATCTATGTCATATGAATTTAATGTAATTACATCTTGTGTAAATATCATGATAAAATTAAAATGTCTGAGTGAACTGATTTTTTGTTGTGGACGCACGTTAGGTTTTCTATAGCTAACATTTGATTAGCAAAATTTAGGACATATAAATTCCTTTCAATTAAAATTCTTATATTTGCTATAGGTACCTACGCTGAACAACAATGTGGATAAAAAGTTGTTTTTTAAGTTTTTAATTTGTCAACTTCAGCCTCGGAAAGTTTTGTAAACTTAATCACTCGTTAATTAATAAAGAAAAATTCCGATTTGTACAATTCTTCTTCGAGCAAAACAAAACATATTACATTGCATTACGTGTAATTTGATAACGTTTGGTTTTAGTTGGATATATTTTGTTGATCAACTTTCACATTATTCAAGTTACTCGCACGTTTTAAATTAATATCAATATGACATATTTTATTTTCGTTCGGAATTTGAATATAATTTACAACTGTAAATTCATAGGCACATTAAAAATAGGTTTCTCTCAGTAATCTGTGTTCAAATCGCGTATGAAAATACATTTACAGACACAACTTACAATACGTGTATTCAAAAACGAAGTATTTAATTAGTTTCTGATTGCTATAACTACGTTATCAGATCACATCCGTTATGTGTGTATAATGTATATGCACTGAGTTAAAAAAATTTATTTGTGTTTAATTTAAGTAACAAATTTTTAATAGAAAAAAAAAACCATTTTCCGATATTAATATTGGCCATGTAGACAACTGCTGTCACGCTTGAGACTTACGTATTGTACGTGTATCTGCAGTGCACAGGTCGATTTAAATTGTGTCTCTATAAGATTTTAGATTAGCGTGTATACACGCGTTATGATTATAATTGCAGGGTTTAAAATAGTAAAAACTATATTATGCAAAATAATAATATGGTAGTTCATGACCTCAGAAAATACCTATAGATCAATAAGAGACCAATAAGAGATGCTGCAATATACGGTACGTCGTCGACGGGGCATTATTGTTTTAGATTTTATCCATATCATTTCAGATACACTTTAAGCCAACACGTGTGCACGTATGGAAAAAGAAGATTTTTCATCACTAGAAAATGTTGACAATGTAATCCACTCATTTTTAATCCGACGCAATAATTAAAATGTATAATCATATATTATAAAACGCGCATGGATCGCTGTCAAAAGCTTTTTTCCCCGACGTTATCTCGCATGAATTATATTGGCATTGCAGTATACCAATTTAATTATTTTCGTGTACACGCACACGCTCAAAATTGCGGCTAAACTATACTTATATTGTTGTACCGCACTGCCACGGTGTTTGTCTGGTAGTTCTATTTGCCCGGGTTTCAGTTCACGAATCTACATTACACTCGGGTGGTGGCGCAATAATAATTAGACCGAACGAATCACCACCAGTCGCCGAATGTAAATTGAAAAAAAAATGCGAAGGAGTATGTTTTTCGTATTGACAATTATTATAATGTATTTAAATTTTATTGATAAATAGTTGATATAGTATGAATTAACTTTAAACCCGTGAATAAACATTCTTATTTATGGGGAAGATAAATTAATATTGTCGTATTAATATGTTATTTTTTGAACGGCAATAAATTAATCCGTTTAAGGAAACAATGTTCTCTGAGAGTTCGACATGTGAGCGGAAAACACAACATTCGATTGTATACACAACGAGTTAAAATCTAAAACTCTTATTAGTATAAACCTACACCCTCCTCCCACCAGAAAATGTTGCACCTATGCAAATGGGTTGCATTCATATATTTTATTGAAATTGTGTCAATCGGCTTTTGCACAAGATGACGTCGTAGTAAATGTATAATAATAACAGTAATAAAGTCGTATACATAAAGAAAGTTACATGTAAGCTTGGCGAAGGAATTAAAAAATGTGTGCGGACAATTTTAGGTTTGTTGAGAATAAAACATTTTTGATGAATACAGAAATAATGATGAGTAATATTGATATTTGATACATCACAGATAATCTGGCATGGTTAAAAAGAAAATGAGGTAAGGTGGGTTAATAACAAAACCTCACGAAATAGTAGGTATTAGTGGGGAAAAGCAAAATGTTCGCGGACCGCTGATACAATCAGATACGCATTTTGCCGATTTGTTTTGGATGTGTAAATAGAAGAAGTACTACAGTACAAAATGTAGTGAAATAGTTATTTATTTTACCCGAAGCGTTGTATCAAGAGTGTTTATTTATCTATTTTATAGGCATCCTCATTGGATATACGAGGTGGCTTATTATTGAGTTGGAAATTTTCATGTAATCAAGTGAACTTTTTAATTAGAATAGTAAACTGTTGTCATTGAATTAATATGGATTTGAATACATAATGTTTCTTGCGATAAAAAAAATAATAAAAAGTGTAAATATTGATTTTTTTTTTTAAAAAAAAAAGTAAAATTAAAAATAAAATGATAAAATTCAACATAATATTATGTACTTGGACAGTAGAGGTAAGTAGTTTAGCTAGTATATTATTTTAGCTGCTACCGTATTTTTATAAAACTAAGGAAATTAATTAAAAATTTGCATAGTTATAAAATCAATAGGTACGTTTTGTTTGAGATTAGACTGTATGAAATGTAAAACTGTCAAAAATCTTCTTTTTTTTTGTAACTACAATCTAATATTATGCGGTTTTGGTGGAATATTAATAAGATTTCATTATTAGATGACAATAAATATTATTGTTTACCTGTCAATTCGATGAAACGTTTGCTTTTCCCAAGTCCATTATCGGCCACACACGAGTAATTTCCAAAATCAGTTTTCTGCACTTTTCTCAGCCCTAAGGTGTATCGGTTTCCTCTGACATCAGTGATTCTCCATTCTGTCATGTCCAGCTGTAACGTGTCTCTGTACCACAAGACCTGTAAAACGAAATAAATACCGTAGATATTAGCGTTCATTATATTGTTAAAAACATTTGAAAAATTTAAAAAATAATCAAACACATTGATAAATAATTTATATCATATTTTAATTATAAATATTATTTTCTACGGACGTCTAATGAATCGTCGTTTACATATTTGTTTTGTCAGAATAGTTTTCAATATTATTTTTAAATATACATCACATTGCTGCTGTATAACTATATGAGATTCCAATCATAGTCGCCATGTACAAATATATTAGCCAAGTGTGACGTCACATACCATCGAATTATAATATATATGGAGAAAGAGAGAGAATTAGTACAATAATACATAACCGTATTTGTAAGCCCATAAGGATTTATTGATTTTTTCGAAATCGACAAAAACAACGCCGCCGCCACCGACCTCAAGCACATTTAATTAACATTATTTTATACTTAGCGAAATTCGCTACTGGGTTTAGTTCGAGTTTTGTCTATCTATTCGTTTATCTATGTATCATATGGTATTCGTCTAAGCCAATGATCTATAAATATTATTATTAGGTGTACGACGGTGAATTTAATTTTCATCCAAAGTTTTTTTTTTCCTTACCGACGGAAAATCGCGTAACAAAATTAATATTTAATAAGAATACTTATAATTATTTCACTATAGTCGAGTTTGGCTTGTTTGTGTTTCTTAATAACTTTTTTTTTTCCGTTTTTCTTTCGTCATCCCTCCCCCTCCCATGACCACGGTTTTCTGTTCAATAATTACATTTTTATCGAGGTTATATATACTTAATACTTATTGTTATTTATTAATTTTTTTTCTCGCTGCTTTATTTCCAAAGTTTCGGACTCTTATAGTATTATTACACATTTATCCTCCGCTCCAATAGCAATGCATTTTATCGTTGCGCGTACTTCCGTATCACATACTACGCACGTGCAGTAAGTTATTGGCTTCAGACGGAACGATGGTATATATATGTTATATAGGTATATATGATATTATAGCGGAGTTGTGATTTTGATGCGAAGTCATCTTTTTTTTCTGTTATTCCGAAACGTAGGTCCATAAATATAAAATGTGTCCTGAGTGATATTATGATTATTTTAATGTAATACTTTTTCCTGTTTTCATTAGATGAATTTAATTTTCAAAGGAAATATTTCAGACAACATTTTGATGAGTTTATGGTAGTCTCTTAGCTTTTAAAGCATTTTCCAAAACGCATTAATTCAGAGAACGTAAATTGGTACGATTCACAAGAGACTTATTAATTACATAGGTATCTAGCTTATTATATAGTCATTAAAAATCATAATCTAAGTAAAGCTGTTTACTGTTCGACAATTTTGAAACGATTCATACGAACCACAGTAGTTCCAAAGTTGGTATATTTAATATTGTACCGGTAAGCAAATCACTATCAAAACAACACAATTTTAGTATCACAACAATATTTTAAATTCATTGTTTGCATGTACCAATTATATTTTACCAGCTGTATGTGTCTGTCATTTTTTTCCCTAATATTTTATATTATAATGTAAAATCATTAATAGAATAATTTTGCTAATAATAATCAACGCAATTGTAATTTCGGTAATTTGTTTACATTCGTGATTCGTTTAACTAATATTAATTAAAACGTTTATAGGAGTTTAGAAAATATTATGTGTTTTAAAATCTCTCTAGTTAAATTTGACACAAATATAAAGAATTCCAAAAATAAAAGATAATACCAACGCTTCTTACAATAGTGATCACTTAATATGTAAGTAATTCAATATTTTTTTCGTCATTGACCACCGTTTCTAGTATTGAAAGTGGAATTTCGTCCATCACTGCATCAGGTATACGTACATGTTATAGACATAAGTATAATATTATTTATGTTTAATCAGTCTATATCAGTAATTAATATAGAGTGGTCTTATACGTAGTTATATACTATATTGGTTCGTTTTTAATTTTCACGGTAAATTTGTCGGATATTTTATTTCTATTGCAGCATATCATCCAGATGCGGAATAAGCCGGAGCGGATTCTGTCGTAAAAATATTATTAATACTAAGCTTAGATTACACTGTCTAGAGGGTTTTCGATATTGATTGACGCAAACCGAACGATTGAAACGCGTTGATTAATGGCCCTCTCGGCGCGCTCTCTCCGTTACCATCACCGCGCAACACTAGACAGTAGGTACAATTCATAACATAATATTATAGTATATTCTATAACATGTATATTTTATAATACTATATTCCACTGCTTTCGTACACTTTTTATGATTATAAAATACGCACACAGAGATTATGTACCTACCTATTGAAATAAAAAATAAAACACTTAAATAGTACACAATCCCTACGATTGTTATTTTAATATGGTGTATATCTTGGCCTATAAGTGTTTTTAGAAGGAATATTTTTTCTGTTTTATAGTTTCCTCGAAAACGTAAGTACAAAGTAAAAAGCTAAAGTAAAGAGCTGCCGCGGGATTGACGTGTACATTGATTTATAAAAAGCTTAAATGTATACCTATAGTGTGTCCCATTGAGATTTAGACGGAACAAAATCTCCCGTGCTTACGAAGAAACTCAAATTCTCTCTTTTTTTTTATGCGCATTTCTGGGTAAAGATATTTTATTGATAATAGAGTTTGGGGTACTTAAATGTTTTATTAGATAAAAAAAATTAACTTTTTTTTATTTATTTCTTGTGAAATTTGAATATTTCATAGCACTTATATTTCTGAAAATGCTGACGGTTCAACTTTCGGTTTTCATTAAATTCATGGTTTTTTAATTATTATTTTAGCTCACAAGAAATTAGTGTAAATTACCTACTATCAACTTTTATTTTTCCTAAAACATGAAAATCATTAAAAATCAAGAAGTTAATAATTTTACATGGATTATGAAATAAAATGTCAATTTTTTAATTTTTTATTAAAACATTTTTGTTTATAAACTAATAATGAAATAATATTCGTAGTACAGTGAGTCCAAAGAAAAATGGGAATTTGAGTATCATACATCGGGATACATAGCTCTTTGAGTAAATCTCAGTGGGAAACCCTGAATATTGGTTATTTAACTTATTATCATTATATTACTCTTATTATTTAGATTGTAACGCGATATTGTTTTGCGTGAAATTTTTGGAGTACACGAAAGAAAGAAGAAAAAGAAAAAACGTGGTCGTTTGAAAAATGTGTTTGATTGACAGGTTTCACCAACTAAACTACGCGTTTGCTTTTACCCTCAAACATATGAGGATTATTATTTTTAGAGTTACGAACAAGTTTTGGAATATAAAAGCATAAGTTGAAGTGTAATGAGTTCGATGAATAATGTAAATAATAATACACGTAGCGAGAGAGTGTATTGTTCCGTCGGGTAATATGAAACACGCTTGCGTACATGATCTTAAAACTCGATGTAAAATTAATAAGTTGAATTCGTTAAAAAGCAGCGTATATTATATAGTTATATGTACATAATACACAGGTATATTTAAAACGGGTACAAAATTAATATTCAATTGGAATTTAAATGTTACACACCATTATAATTATGTTTTAAGTAAATTATAATATACCTAGTTTATATAGCCGTAATGCGGTGTACGTAGGTATAATGGTGTTTACGATGCACTTCTTATACATTTTACGATTTACGAGTGTTTTCCGTGCGTTGTCGAAGCGTAAACGATATCGTCCAACGTTGGAGTAAATCAATTACGGGAGAAAAGATAAACCGAATGCTTTTTCGTGGCGTGATAAAATAATGAAGTTAAATTTTAAACATTTAATTCTTTGATATTCTGTGCGCGCGTATATACTGGGGGGGAGGGAATTATTTCTGTTCTGTAACGGTAACATTGCGAGAGGACAACGAAGACCATGTCGCGGACGAAAGTTTTCAAGAATAATAAATCACAACTTTGGACTCCGGTGCAAATAGCCGGTGTACGGGAAACAGTAGTTTTTAATGTTTGTTTTATAGAATAATATATAAAATAAGTTTGCTTCCAACTACTGCTATCCTCTCCCTTCCAAAAATCGTGTACAGGAACGAACAACCTAAATTTATATAATTTATATAAGTGCCGATATTCGCTAAGACAGTGAGACTATATTATTACTTATACCTTTGTTGTTTATATTATTAAAGTTTACCTTTTTCTTATACTTATACTATAGTGCTACGCGTCAATATGCAAATTTTTTTTACAAAATTATATACTTAAAAATGTTCCATTGTTATACCGAAAGTTCAGTATACAAAGCATTACGTTCAAACTAAATTAGAAATTCGAATGCATGTATAATATTTTCATATCACGTCTTTTTGAATTTAAATTTGAAAAATAAAAATAACATGTGTACAAATTACAGGTTAGCTTTTCGGTTTTACCTACGTACATGAACCAGCACATGGGTCTATATAGTTGCTATCACTTAAAACCGTCAACAAAGTAAAAATGGGGGGGGGAAAAAAACTCGAGTTATCGAGATAACGTTTATACACTAAAATACAACTGGAGCAAATCAAGATTTTGTTCGAGTCGAATTGAGAACTTTCAGTCGCAGAGGTTCGAGTCATATTACGACTCGACGTAAACGCAATTTGAAAACAAATATATCGTGCTATAACACGTATTATTTGTATGATCATGATATGTATTTCGGATGTTCGCCAAAAACTCAAATACTTGGGTTCATCGTATATATTCGATGAAAATAGACGTGGTCAATTACTCTGGAATTCGTGGAATATGTTAATATAGATAATATGTGTATTGCTACCGATACAGTTGTAGTGGAGAATAAGTAAGACTCGAGGCACCATTGACAATACGGCGGGGACTATTAGAAATCATTCGAATGATGTTACCTGCGGGACAATTGATTTAATAAATCAAACAGATACCATTGTTAAAATAGAATCAACTGACACGAGAATATTATAGTTTACCGTATAGGTACTGTTGAAAATCCGTTTTGTTATCACGTTAAATGCAAACGATTACAGCGTGGCCGCATCCAACTTTAACAATTTATAACAATATTACGCACCTGTATAATATTCTGAAATCATCGCTTGGTCTTGTGTGATATAAACATAAAAGTCTTCTCGGTCGATCACTAGAAATGACGATGTAGACACGATGATGGTAATATTACAATAGTCAGTATTATATCGAGTATTATTATATACCTGAATAATACTATATACTCCACTGTCAAATAAATCGACATGTATTTTGGCCAAATAAAATTATTATTATTATTATGTGCACGAGAGAATTCGGCGCGAGGTGTATATTATGTATATTATGGTGTAACATTATAAAAAACTAGAGTGTACATCTTATATCTATAAAAAATATATACATCTTCACGTGGTGCACCGTATACACATACCTATACACGTATATACATACATTATAACGTACAGCACATAAAAATGCTACGAAACTTTTATAAATTGCACCGACCGATTGTCGAGAGGCAGGCAGCAGATAATTTGGTCTCGCAGGAATTCGGAGCTCTAATAAATTACAAATTTAAATCGGCTCGACATTGCGGTGCGGAGTGTGTACAGCAGCAGGAACGATTGAAGGAAATGTTGCGGTGAAAGAAATAACGTTCTTCCCGTGCTACCCCATGTACGGATATGTATGTATATATATATATATATATATATATATATGTACATGTGTATCTATGCACACGAATATGCGCCCACGCACGCTCATACAGCGCACTGCATGCAGAGGAAGATCGAAGGAAAATACCCGAAACACCGCCAAAATGTATACGTACGTATATATGCGTATAATACGTATATATTATACACAAGCGAATTTTATATCCTGACGAGATGAAATATACATATGTGCGAGTCTTTTACACAAAGCTCAAATATGCGGCTAATATTAAAGGTAGGTGAAGCTTAAAAATGAAAAAAAAAGAGAGGAGAGATAGAGGGGTTCTCCGATGCGAAAAAATAATAAAAAGAAAGAGATCCGAATAAATGTATATGTATTTTTTTTATTTTTTTATTCGAAAACAACGAAAAGCCATCGGAGGGCGAGTGGGTTCTTGAAATTTCCATTCACCAAATTCGGTTCGTTTATTCGGGCAACAAAAAAGTCTTTCGCTGCGGCGTGCCGTGTAGCGCGCCTGTTCAATATACATTTATATATATATACACTTCGACTATATTATATCCTCCGCCAGAGCCATTTAATGTGCTCCACCGTTTTTGATGTACATCCCATTTTGTTTTCTCCGATATCAAACTTTACGGTCCCTATTGACTGGATACAATGATTTCGATCTCGGCGGAGGTGCTCGAGTGTTTCCCAGTAACTCGATCATAAATATATGTAACACGACCAATAATAATAGTAATTTATGTTTTAATATTTTTGAACACCTCAAACGGTAATAATAAACCGTATAAAATGCGAGCTTAGAAATAAGTACATTGGCAGTTGTTATTTACCGCCGATTGCATGCAACATTTTGATGAATTCTTAATCAACGCGTTACGCGTTCATCGAGATCGGCTAGCGAATATAATTGTTTGTTTTATTTTTATTAGATAATCGATCAAGTATTCATTTAAATTTGCTTTTTCAATGGATACTTTACGCGTATTTTTAATAGGTAAAAAAGTATATTATATAAACATAATGCAGAACAGAGAATGTTTTTACCCCGTTAGCTACCACCCAAAGGTCGTAAAACATGTTACAGACCATTGTACACTATGTCGTAGTCATATTATTATTGTTGAGTATCGAACTTGATGGATAGAATTTTTTTAAATTTCAAACTACGTTTTCTGATCGATGTATTTTGTACATTTCAATACTATGAGACGAGAAATTTATACCAACTATTATATAGTATAGTGATGTTCAATATGCAAATAATTTAATTGGAAAACAAATTACTGAAATTTTATCAATTGATTTTAAAACAATAGGCGGTCACATATTATATTATGACGGGTTTAAAGTTTAAACCATTGTTTGGCAATTTTTGAGTATATTTTTGATTAAAAGACAATGCCTGCTACGATTATATTATATTGTGCATAATATGAATATTTGGTACGTAAACACAATGTTTTAATAAAAATTTCATGATTCTGCGGATAATGTTGGATGACAATCTATGGTTTTATACATTTTTATAATTATAATATGTTAATGCGTATACGCCTATATTTAATATATAGACGACAAGAGCTGAAATAAACGTCATGTAACGCGAAGAAAAACAAAACTAATATATAAATAAAATTAAAAACATCAAAATTTGTCATTGAATTTATTGAAATATGTGATTTGATTACTGATTCGTTCGTATTTCACAACACTAGATGTTATACCAATATTATCTAGGGATTGAAATTCTGAGACCAGAATTAATATTTGAAGATTTTTTTACTTATCTTATTAACACAATTAAAATAATATGTTCGTTGAACTTCTTTTGAACAAATTGTCAATAATATCGAATTAAAAATATTTTATTTGACGAAAAAACCTGTGTCGTGTTCGAGAAAATTAATTTGTCCAAATATGAACGATTCAAATTTATGGAAACTTTAAGACAACCATTTTATTCGTAATGAGTAGGGTTAGAGACCTATAGGAATTTGCATGTTTTTCAATATTCTTCCAAAATATAACTAAGTTCTATAAATATTTGTTTCATAGTAATAAGAATTTAAGGTACCTACTTATTTTTATTTATTTCTTAATTTTTTTCTTTAATCACTTGCATACTTAGTCATATTTGTATTTTAATTAAATATTTTATCATTTTATACATATTATACAATATTTATTATGAACTTTCTAAAAAAAAAGTTTTAGATGATAAAATAATTTTTTTGGATAAGATTTTAAAAATTATTGAATCATAAACACTATATGCATTTATAATTGAAATTCTTGTTTTTTTTTTTTAAAAAAAAGGCAAGCTAAAGAAGAAGAAATGAAAATAATAAACAATAATAATTAATAAATTTGTAACTTTTTGTTTTTATTGAAAAATAAAATATCATAAGAGCATATTTTAACATTTTTAATAACATATTTGATGAGTTTAAATAGCATAAGTGCATGCATATTTTAAGGTTTATAGGAGCATAAAATATTTAGCCCTAATATAATGAGTATAGATTTTATAACATTAAAATTAAAAGAAGCATGTATATTGTACTTGGAAAATATTGCCAATCGAACATTTCATTATTGTTCCATAGGGTAATATATCACCTATCATACATTGGTGACAATTCAGTTATGTATATTATGTTCTTAAATATGTTCATTTTCACGCCTAAACAACCACGGAAATCCACTGATATAAAGCCTAAACTCCTTAACGCTCCCTGAAAACCCTCGCAGAAGGCTAAAAAGAAGATGGTGCAGAGACCTCTTAAATTAAAAGTTAAAAAAAAAAAATAAATAAATAAAAATTTGCACCTTACCTACTCTTATTAATAAAATTCCTGCCCCTCTTACTCCTACCTCCAAACTTTTCAATTTAAAGGGTTACTACTGGGTGACTTCTTAATCAAGATTATTCATGTTTAACTTCTCTTTTCACATATACTTATTGTGCTATATAGTATAAATTGTATATTATCTCATAAAAAAAAAAAAAAATGTACATATTTAAATACTTCATAGCGGTCGGTCGTTTGTTTCTAAGCACTGTAAGTTTTTGTCTAGATAAATGGTATTAGCTATAACTGTGCTATTGTTCGTATTTAGATTGAATTAAGCAAATCAGGGATATAATTTCTAACAACTATACAGGCGCGATGGAATAATATAGAACACAAAAAAATACAGAACAAGTGTGTATTAAACTCAGCCTATGTATGAACAATATGGTCAATATGTATATAATATATACCTAGAGTTAAAATGCGGAATACATTCAGTGTACGTAAAATGTAATTAGACTATTAGAGTATATATCAATAATGTATAGTTTGTATCGACAGATGATCGTACGATGACTACTATTTCAATATAAACTATACATTATAATATTTAAGTTGCATAAATATGTATAAAGCGGTGTCGCGAGAGAAAATTATCTGTCGAAGTAGTATCGCCGACGATAAAAACGAAAACACGTCGTATTCGGTTGGTGGAAATATAATGTATCGTTTCTTTTTTTTTTTCTCTCGTAAACTTTTTCTTGCCCCGCATAGTGTTGAAAAGTTTTGCGGGAAAATATCGACGACACAAGTGGTGTAAACAACGAATAAATGTCGCAGTCGTCTTCGTCGTGACATGAACGACTCGAAAAGTTAATAGGGTCGTCGAGAACAAGAACATTGCACACGCGACCGAGTATATTATATTGTACATTATAGTGCGTTACGTGAACAAGCACGTGTTGGCAAATTGTGATGTCTAGACTGCATCCACGGCCCAAAATATTTTTCCAATTGATATATTTACCATACATTTTTTGCCGTCTGTATTTCACTATACATTTCAATTTTTATTTTTAGAGCTCGCCATATGAAAAATTATTTCGTTCACATTTAACAAGAAACCAAGCGTTATTGAAAGTACTGTAATTGTATTTTATTTCGGCAATATTAAGTAAAGTGGTTCGTTTATTACACCACGTGTTCATTATGTTGTTGAACCATTTTCGTATATTTTCACATTTTCCATGTATCAATAATAATTATACTATGTCTTATCAGCATGCCTCATTAAATTTACGGATTAACCGCTTAACAGTTTCCTTACATCAGAGGTTTCCAACCTGGGGATCGCGAATGATAGGTTGGGGAGTCAACAAAAATAATAGATGAAATGATTGTTCCTTTTTTTTTTAAAAATAAAATAAAGTTAATTTTTCATTTTGTTTTATATACAACATGCTGAGGAGTGGCGTAATCTTAAATTCATATTAATTAAATTAAATTTTTAAGTGTAAATCAATCAAAATCGTATACCATATAAATATTTTTTCAGTAATTAAATCAAATTTTGATAAATTAAACCACATTTTTTTTCTGAAGGGGGTCGCAGTACAAAATAAAAATAAAAATGGGAGTCGCGATCCAAAAAAGGTTGAAAACCTCTGCCTTACATAATTATGCCCGGTATATACAATATATATATTTACATATTATATTAAGCAATACAATTTTTTTTCTGCAGCTGTCAATATTATGTAATCGTTTTCATCGTAAAGTGTTTTAAAGACTTTTAAAAGGCGCGGTAGCGAATAGAATCATAACAATACATAAGACTATTATGAAAACGTCGGGGACATCTGAAGGATTCTCATTTCCATGCCATTCACTATTATACTAAACCTGCGGGTAGCAATTGATCGTCGTACAATAGTATAATAGTATTTAATGCAAGCAACATATTATTATATAAAATTACATTTATTTGATTTTATTTTCGCGCAAACATTGCTAATATTGATATACTTGGGGTCACCATGACGAAAGTTTTTACGGCCAAATATACTATAATACAATATTATAACGATGATGTTATGATAACAATGTAATCATCCACTGGCTAGTATATATTATAACCATGTGACAATATTATGGAATTACAATATTTGTCTAAATTTTGCGAATCGACTAATGGTAAACACGCGCGCTGGTATTGATAATATTGTGGCGAGTGCCAAGTATACTTACCTATATGACTATTGTACAGCGGACGGTTAAACGATAAATACGATAAAAATATAATAATCGACGACGGACGGAGACGAAAATGGCTCCACGATACAGACTGCATCTGCGGAGCACGATGTACTTTAAGTAGGAAGTACCGAAAACCGTGAGGGAAAAAAGGAAGAAATATCATATTATAGGCTTAAATGTATAACAATATTATGCGAAAAATATACCATGTATATACGAGTTTACGATGTTACGGTTTTGAAAACAGGGGTCGTTCCCGTTTACAGGATATTATTGAGAAATTATCAGTATTGCATTTGCAATAATAATTTAGTGAAGAATACGAAATGCATACACATTTTAATTGTCTTAATTTTTTTTAATTCAAACTTTTTGCTCTGCTAAAAATGACTCAATAGTATAATAGTATATAAAATATTGACCTAGGTAGCTGGAGCAAAGAAATCATACTACACTTGGATCAAATAACACAATTATTTGTTACTATCATAAATATTGTCGGCCGATATGTAAAAATTACGAATTTATAAATTTTTTTATCAACATATCAATATGACATTCATATTTATGTTAACGGAACGCGTATTAATCATCGTCGTCGTAGAGTGTGTATAAAACCAACGATAACGTTACTGCACGATTGTTGTTCTATTTTATTTCTGATATGAAAAAATATATTATTCTATCGTATTGTACCCATTAGTATACTGTCTCGATCGGGTGCAAAGTACATTGACTACTGAAATAGAGGACGTGGACATGGAAGTCTCTTTACATATGGGTTGGTCTTGAAAACGAATTTTTGTTTACTGGGAGATCGTTGTCTACTCATTAGTTCTTTACACTCAATTCTCATACACAGATGATTACGTGCGCATTTCTTTCGTGATCGATTTCGAGTACTATTACATTATGATAATTTGTATGTATACAAAATATCACGAGAGACTTATCAACCGGGAAACGTTCATTTTGCGAATAATTTTACTGATTATTGTAGTTTTATTTTCCATGCCAAATTCAAAAGAGTTCACATTGTTATGTAGATAGGAAAAAAATATAAACAAAGGTAAACACAAGAAATGACTTAGACACACTGGTTAAAGTAGTAAGGTATCTTTTTATATTTATAAAAAGCTTTGAAAAATCAGGTTTTCTCAAAAATCATGTGCTCAAAACTTCACAACTCAAACAAATAAGTTAAAAAGGCATAAAATCAATAGCTTTTTAATCTCCACTAAAGAATCTAAGAACTTTTATTCAAAGCATATTTCTACATTTTTTTTCTGTATTCATTCATTTTCCACAAACTTTGAGCAACTATAATTTTCGCTAACCACTCATTGAATTTTGGAGTACGATTTGCCAAATGATGCAGAATAAAATATAGTCTAATTTTATAACGTTATCAAATTCCAATGTTTTAAAGTTCAGATTTTCGGATCCAGTTATGCCCTGAAGTTGTATACTACATTAAATTTATGAAAAATAAAATAAATAAAATAAAGAATATTGCCTTACACCATGGTCAGTGCACCGGGAAATTTAAATTTGTACTTTTATCAATTCTAAATAGTTCAATCTATACTTGCTATATAATTATTATCTAAATATTTAACTAATAAATTCTATTTGAATTGTTAAGTATATTAAATATAAAAAATTTTGCTCTCATTCTAGAAGTATACCTATCTAATTGAAATTTACTCGAAAAATAAATTAGTGGGTATAAATAATAACAATAACAATATGACAAGTAAATAGCGAACCCGGTTTCATCAAATACCTACACGTAGACGTAATTATTTACTTGATACAACATTCATTTTGGAAAAAGTTGTTTCTGAATTTAAGATATTTAACATGATATTTCAACAATTTAATTTCACTTTGTAGTCAGAGTTTCAGTTTAGTACTCATCACATACTTATTATATTTTTAATGGTTAAAGTTGATAAATATTTAGAATTATCACTTTATTGAATTCATTTTGTTTGTATATACAGAGTTAAAATAATGAAAAAGGAAATATTATCATGCGTCATTTTGCGATTGCCGATAAAGTAAATGACAAACTCAGTATCTCTTTAATATTTCTAGTTCTAACTACTTGTAAGCCTGATGTGTACTTAAATTGTTATTATACTCATGCAGAGTTTTATTAGAAATGTTTATCGATATTTATCAATATCACTTTGATAATTAGTTTCATACAGTTTTTACTTATTTTAAACTTTTATGGACGATGACAGAATGGGTTAAAAAGTTTCCAGAAAGGGACTGCAGCATTGGATTATATATGTACACGAGGTCAAGGGTGGCAAAATTTATTGATGACCTGGACGTAGGTTATTATTAATATTATATGAATATTTAACAACCAATTTCGAGAGGTGGGGAGTTATGGCCCACAAAACTCCTCTCCCAACCTGGTTAGGCTACTGGTGAAATACAGTATTCCTATGTATAAATGATACAATATACTTGTATTTATTTATTCAACCTAGTTATCCTATTTTAAATAAACAAATAATTTTAGGTAGAATAGTTTTGTACCACGAGTTCATGACCTTCTCAAAAAAAGAAAACCTTCAGGAGCTCTGTAGTACATCGAAAGCGTAAAGCCCAAGTTAAATTAGAATTGAAAAAAAAAATTCAGTAGTAATGAATAAATATTTTAAAATTAATAATAAAGCATTTACTTCGACGCCCGCTGTCATATTAATAGATCAAATACATTTTATACTGTTATACTTAAACTGGGAAATTAGTGGTGGAATGGGGAGGGCGGCAGAGGGTACCAATACTTCTAGCACCGGTCATAACATAGGTACACGACCTGTGAGAAGTGATGTATTTGAAAATGTACCGAGCTGGCCGTGGACCGTGATTTAAATATTTCAAGTACGCGATATTATCCAAATATTGATTTTATGATGAGAAAACGTGTTGTGGTACATGTCTCGGAGCGTTTCTTATGTGTGTATACATAAGAGGCGCGCACATAAATAAATATTTATTGTAATAAATACATATTCGGATAACAAACATATATTTCTGAAGGACGGTGTCTTACCGGAATATCTGTTTCCTATGTAAACTAGGGCAGAGTCCCAAATACGTTTAACTTTAAAAGAATACTGCGAATGTTATGCATTCTTTGAGTTCCAGGATGAGTTACGATACGGTTGCGTAAACGCGCTAAACGATACTATATGGTTTTTTAAAACATTGAATTAATGCGTGTAAATGATAATTTGAATGAAATAACCACGAGTATAAATAATGTCGGATTATCAACGATTTTACCATATTTACCGTTTACGGACCGTAGACAAATTGTTTAAACTGGAAAAAAATAATAAAAACAAAACGGTTTTTTTTAGCAAAACATTTTTCGGTATTTGTTTATAATATGTTGGGTGAATAAACATGCGTGGGTTTACCCCACGAATAAGATACGTGGACTTGGGAAGATTTAGCCAAATCGTATAGCGGAATATCAAAATGAACTCGACGAGGTTTGGTCTTTCGGACCGAAGGCATATAAATACATACGTATTCGTACCCATTAATAAATATATATGTTATACAAGTATATTATATATGAGTACATATAATACGTGGTCGTAAATGACACAAGAAGAACGTTTATTCTCGACGTAATATATTATGTTTACGGTTAAGTCCGGAGGATCGATGATGGTAATATTTCGAGAAAAGAAATCAGTGCAGACCACTAGATGGCACCGTGAAAATTAAAACATAGCGGCGTAGCAAGTCTAAGGAACCGTGTAAAAAATTATTATATATATATACACACGTATAAGAGCTATCTGTCAGTTTTTCCAAAGAGGAAATGTATATATATATATATACCTAAGTGCACGCACAGACGTAGTTAATATACTTTTGAAAAATTGAGGCGAAAGTTTAAGGGCAAGTTTATTTTTATGCCCATCGCTCCCTCTCACCCACCGTTCACCGCCGAAGTAAGCTGAAGCACGACGGCGACGGTCTAGTGTTTCGGGAAAAATGGCAATCTCATGAATCTTTAACAAACGTGTTGGCAGTGGGCAAACTTTTGGAGAAACTTGGGTGCGAGGTAAAATTAATGACTTGGTTAATTTATTATATTCGTTGTGGGCTCAAAAATAATGGTAAACCACAATTTCCCTCAGACCAGGTCTCTACCCTCCCTCCGATCCCTATCCCGTACTCGAACACTGCAATGTATAGTTAGATATTATCCCCCGCGAACTCCATAAATAGTGAATTAATGGTGTGGAGAGTACGGCGACCAGTTCAGGGAAGGGGGAGGGAATTTCTCGCACCGTCTACACAAAACTAATATAATAATAATAATAATATTATATAATCGTTGAGATTTCGTAACGATCGTGATTTTGAAAATAAGAAAAAGAAAAATTTAACTGTTTTCATAAATATTATTTGCATCGTGATCATGTTTGGAACACTCGACAAAAGTATTTGACGTTCTGTCACCGTCGTCATAGTGTTGGCATGTTTCAAAATGTTGCCAGTAGGGTGGGTATATATATTATATTACTAAATTACTAGTACTTTTGGCCGCCGCCACAAATTGTCGAAAACTAATATTTTTCCCGAACCATTTCGGCGTTTCCTAGACTTTAGACAGTTTTAAATGTGACACGATTACGTGAAAACCAATACGTCGGCCGAGACAGGCTTAACGTGCAATTCATGATTACAGAAATTTAATTAATTATTCTGATAGGTTTTTCCTTTCGAAATCCTCCATCACGGTGACCAGGCGATCTATTTTAAAGCAACAGTACATACAAGGTTGAGGGTTAAATAAATTAATTTGTCCCTCGAGGCTCTAGGGATATTAAACATAATCAAATTGGATGATTTCTGAATGACAGAAAAGATTTAATTTATTGAAAATTCATTAATATTTAGTCAAAAAATGTAGTAAAGATATAGCTCTTAAAACAAGTATTAAATATTCACTTCATTAGTATCAATTATGTTTCCGAAAAATGTTTATACATTCACTATAAAAATATTGTATAAAAATATTTAATTTTTTCTATTCTTCCATTGGCAATATTTTGTTATTTTGATTTAAATCAGATTAGTTAAAATCAACGTTAGGGACTAGAATTTAGTATTATTATTTCTCATATTATCTTTATTGTGCCTTATTTTATTATATAATTAATATGTATTGTAGTTGTCGAGCTAAATAGTTTAAATTACAGTTCTAAAATAAAAATATAAAAATAAAAGTATAAAAATTATACTTGATACGCGTATCACATATTTATTTGTTTTTTTTTAATAAATTTTGTGTAGGATAAATATTT
The DNA here is from genome assembly GCA_025469195.1 of Chaitophorus viminalis. Classification (NCBI taxonomy): domain Eukaryota; kingdom Metazoa; phylum Arthropoda; class Insecta; order Hemiptera; family Aphididae; genus Chaitophorus; species Chaitophorus viminalis. Next base: position 403,429 of record JAIPRK010000087.1, read on the forward strand.
TATCTCTTACTAAAATGTAAAAAAAAAAAAACATTTACTTAACCCGGATAATTACTTTGTCATATCGTTAACTAATATATCTGATTATGGAATTGTTATGGTTTTATTTTTCACGTGTTGCCTTGTGTACTTTAAAATATGTTGAATTTTGTTTATTCAGAATTATTCTCAACGTGATTATTTATAAAATTGTAATACGAATAAATATATTATTAGTATGCTTTTAGTAAACGATATTTAAGGAAATGCGTTCATTTAAATCACGAATATTATTCATACATATTTAAAATAAATAAAAGAAAGTGTTGTAGTTTTCGAAATAAATTTATTTAGTAGGTAGTAGATTTTATTGCTCTTAACGTTTATTTATCTATCATATTGACCCACTCAATTTTATTTTTACAACGTTGTTATGGCTTTACTCGTTCATTTATTTTTATCCTGAGGTACCCTCTTTTACACTTTGTTGTAATATTTCCGAGTGAAGAGTATACAGTTTTCCATTCGGTTGCATAAAACGGAAACTATATGACTTCAATCGATTTTATTTCTCCCTAAAGAAAAAAAAGCTTATCGTTAAAATAGCCCTTCCATTAAATATATGATAAAAAAAAACTGTATTATCTCCAAATACATGGTAATAATGCAATGCGCAAACAAAAATTGGCAAAGCAGAATGATTAGAATTTGTATTGTTTTATGAATTTTTTCTGAACGCGGTGGAAACAGTGTAGTATAATGTAATATTCTTATTTATTTCGTTTCGGTAAGTTGGACGAAGAAACGATAAGTTCAAAAAGAGTACATATTATGTATGTACTCCATTCGTCGAAAACGATTTTATTTAAAAACGTGAAAAACGTGTACAAATAATACGTGATCCACCGAAAGTACATAGGTTCTCTTACCAAAGTGTTCGTTGCAACGGCACACTGTGCATACAAGCATATATTGTGTTAAACACACACGTGAAGTCATTTTTTCTTTGTCTCCTGACGTTTGCGCTCGGAAAGAAAACGAAATTATCTCTTGCGGTGTAGGGAAACGTCCAAAACAATGAGCATTACCATATCTTGCATTTGTGTATATATAAACATAACACCAAAGCGATTCTACGACGGATATTTTTATTTATTTACTTTTTCTGTTTTATCTTATACTCGATATCAGCTGCTGTATACTCTGTGCGTTGTTCCGTTAGCAAAAAGGGTCACACACACACACACACACACATGGGCACGTGCAAGGAGAATGCGGTATAGTAAATTTCGGTAGCACTTTTTCGCTTTCCCGCGTTTTATTCATACCGTCCTCTACTACTACTACTACTACAACATATCTGCAATCTCCTGCAGTTAAATCCTATAAAATAATATGGATATCGATGGTTTTATTTTTCAGGATTAAGGGTGACATATTATTTCGTAAGCATCGTCCAGCTACATATTATAATATTTATAAAGGATCTGAGAACCAAACCAAGTACGGAGAGCTTTTATATGCTTATAATATTAATGTGTATTGTCTTGTATTTACCATTTTTAAAGATGCATATCCCCGACATACTCATCTCGGAATTTTGATATTAAAGCAGGAGCCATTTTTTGTGCTAGGTTTATGCTGATTTTTTATGATTTTTTTTTTTTTTTAAGTGGAGGTGCCGCGGAAATGGCTGCAAAGGTATGTGAGATTTACCACAAGTCTTTTGCAAGAACATTTGAAATTTAACATTAGAGAACACCTGAATGCCTGGACGAAATTATTTTTTTTAATTTAAAAAATTATATTGTTTTTGAGATCTTTAGATATTTAATAAGAATAAAATGAGGTCATCATCGAGTGTAGTCTGCAGCAAGCAAAAAAAAAAAAAATTTTAATGTTTTCTTCGACGGCGACTTAAAAGGAAACACGCGTATATTTACCGACTCGAAAAGGTGTTGGAAAAGCTCGTGTGGGCAGTTCGAAGATCAGCGAGGGTGAGGGTGGGGAGAGGTAGGTGAAAAAACGAAGTACGACGTGTACTCACAATGACACGTCTCCAAAGTTTAAACAAATAAATGATACGGGCGAAGAACATTGAGCTGAAATTGTGAAATTTAATACGTGTTGGTTCCGCGAAACAGGTCAAAAGTTGCGCGACACGTATTACAATAATATATGATGGTGTATTGTATTATGCGTACGCTGGTACATATAATATGACGTTGTCGCAGATGAACAAGACACTTATTGCGTTTGTGAAGAGCGAAACGCCGATGCTTGAGCGGGGAGAAATTCCAATTATGTTAAGTGACCAGAATCGAAATTATGAAACAAACTTTGAAGATATATATATATATACATACACGACGTATTGAAACGACGCAACGGCGCCGCCTTTGTAGTGGGCGTGCGACTTTTGCAAAGTATTATTGAAAACTGCAGTAGTTCTATAAACTATAAAGCCGCGAGTCCATGATACGCATCATCCGGATCCGCGTGAATTATAACTTGTTAGTTGATAAAATAATTTCTAGTTTCAAAAAAATGTGCACTATTATTATTATTAGCATCATCGTTGGATGCACAGAGATATCAATGTATATTGTAATGATAATTAATATATTAATATATCACATGCATATTAATACTCTGCGTGTACTGCAATGTATGTACATACTATAATAGTTAAGCAAGCTCACCACTTTTTTCTTCGTAATAATGCTAAATTTTTTTTTTAATCTTCAAGTTACTACACAAAATTTGTTGTCCACTATTTTTTATATTTTTTATAGGTACACCCCTAAATATGGTCTGTGATGATGTAAACTTTTGTTTTTCAATGGGAACACCCTTTTTCACTGCGATACATCATTGGAGTTATTTTTTTTGTGAATTTTAACGTACCAAAATTAAAATTCGAACGAATAGTTTTTGAATTATTTAAATTTAAGTATTGTAAAGAACTATTCCTATATGATACGTAACATTGTCATGATTTAATTTTTCAGCACTATTTACTGTTGATTTGAGATTACGAATTTAGTATAAGCACTGATTGTGTGATGATAACAACTAACATGTACCTATATTATTAATTACTATATAATACGTTATAATGTCATATTGTCATACGTATATATGTAGAATCGGATAATGTAACAGTTATCTGCAAAAACCTACCTTTGAGCGATATTTATTAATATTACTTTTAAATATGCAGTACACTAGTACGTACTCACCAAGTTCTACATTGTTTTATATCTGAGTTAAGTTGGAGCTACATAAGTAAAGTTAATCATCCGATACCTAATTGATTTAGCACTTTCACTCACAATTTTAAATTTGAATAATTTCGAAAGTCCTTGTCCAAAATTTGACTATGTTAGTACGTTACATCAAATTCCAGAAAAATCAACCGAAAATTATTTCGCGTAGAAAATATGGGATTTCCATATGGAAAAAATAAAGTTTGTATACAACATACGACATACATATTTATGGACAGACATAGGTTGGCATAAAAAAAACTGTGAAAAATCTAGTTCTTAGAGTAACGTGAAGACTAAAAAAATGATCAAGGTTAAGTATTTTTACGGTCAAAACAGGGGATGAGCTTGCTTATTAAATCACTCTATATATCATAATGTTACGTTTTATGTGTGAAAAGACAATATATAGGTAAAGCCGATAGTATGGTTCGCAATCGTACAATTCGTACTGTTCGGAGCGTACACGATATCATTATAATCTATAATATATTAAATAAAGGATACACTCTATCATCAACGTCCAGATAAAAACCACTGGACCTTGAGAAATGACATATTGGTGGTAGGTTATACGCCTAATGATGCAGAGGTGAGATAAGAAAGGATTTTACCCCAATCCTCTCATACGAGAATGAGAAGGGATAAGCATGCTTTATACGTTTTATCGATATCTTCGGAATTGTATTTTTATTTTCAAAGGTCACCTATTTTTATTTATTTTATATTGTTATGAAAAACCAAAATATCAATCCTGGGATTTTAACCTAATCCAATCCTAAAGGAGGATAAAAAGAGGTAACAAGAGACTTTTTTTTACGTAAACGTGTAGGTATTTAGTATTATAATAACAATGACGGGTATTTAACTCCCAATTTTTCACAAGCAACGCCGTACAGGGTATAGCTATGTATTATAGTTTATAAAAATGATATATGGACAAAACATTATTTGTCCGCGGGTCAAGTTGTAAATTTATTATATATAATAATGAGTAATAATATTATAGTATGTCTCCGGTGCGAATAAAATTAGACATGTACGGATATATTCTTTATTTTTGTAGAATATATCAACTGCACGATTAAAGATTTTATAATCAGTTTCCGACTTTGACTTCAGTGAACGAAACATAAATGCGAATTGCATGTTATGCGAATTAATTTTTTTCAAAATTTATATATAGTACTCGAATTTCTGACCAATCTGGAGAATTTTTTCGATCGAAAATGTTATAAAACTGTTCTTATATATAACAATTGATATTAATTTTGTAATGCGCTTAAAAAAATTGATGGCATCGATCTTATTTCTATAAGGTATTTACAACTACTTATAACTCATTTATGAATGATAAAGACTACTCAATAATAAATTGTAAATAATATTATGACTATTCAGAATAATGTAAACAGTTTTATAATAGCTTCACAGTCGAAACATAAAAAAATCGTCTATGGCTTGCATGTAAAGTATATGGTGTTATTTGTGTTTTTCACAATGAAACGAAATTTTACATTTGATCAAGCGATATTTTGATTAGTTTATTAACTATAACGCGTTCCTTTTGTAATCTAGATTTTTTTTTTTATTTTCTGTATTGTTATCCTTACACGTAGTTTTTCCCTTTGATATTATCGTCACGTCCGGTTCAATTTACATATTAATGTAGACATAATTACGTGCATACTAATTGTAGAGATGCAATCTATTATAATATACAAACGAAATTCGGCGATGAGCCATTTAAAGCTCGCAATATATTAATCATCTCCTCGAGGTTTCAGGAAAGGTCTGGTTGAATGAAAAATAAACCACGACTGCAGGTGTACGATATAATAATATTATACGGTGTGCGGCTGAACAGCAAATGAGATTAACGGAAAACAATCGGAGGAGATAATTAAAATACATTTCTTGTTTCACGCGGAATCTACAAAAGAAAAATTTATTGAAACCGATATAACTCCATACGCATTAAAAAAAAAAAAAAAAATTCTAAACTATCACCATAACTGGCCGGACAATAAACGGGGAAAAACAGTAGGTACGTACGGTCTGTGTGTATTGTATATTGATGCGTGAATTCAACTGTACATTGTACCTAGGTAGTAGGTACACCGCAAGAATAAAAACGTACATTTACTACCGAGTCGTAATAACAGTAGAATTAACTTCATAAACCTACTTTCGGGACGTAATAAAAACTATTTAATACTATGTGCGCGCGCGCGCACACAAACACACACACACACACACACACACACACACACACACACACACACACACACACACACACACACACATACACACACTCACGTATAATACGCGCGGTACATGTTTTCCTCTTGAATCGGTGTACAAAAGCGTTCGTTATGATTTGTGAGCGCTGTAAGAATGGGTAAAGATAGAATTTTTTTTTTGGTCGGTAGGCGAGAGGTGACTATGATGTAGGGAATTAAAAATGATTATTTACCGTCCGTCCGCTCGGGGGGAAAACGTGCCAGGGAAACGAATAACGGCAAATTACGAATGACCGCAATTTAAGTGCGTAATTTTCAATTTACAGAGTTTTCATGATAAACACAGCACACCAATGTGCCAGGTATAACGTCCGACATGCACTGCACCCACCCACTGTACCGCTATAATAATAATAGTAATAGTAATAATTTAATAATAATAATAATAATAATAATAATAATAATAATAATAATAATAATAATAATAATAATAATAATAATAATTTTGATCTCTCGCGCTCGAATTTCCTGCCCAAAGTCCTCACCTCTTTCCACCACCCGTCCAAAGACGACGGTGAACTATTTATCCTACCCCCTCCCTACCCCCCCCCGTGCATTGTTAGTTATTGTTTCAAACTAAAAACATTCTATGCTAATTTGTCGGGTTTAATGTGTTCGTTAAAACTTAAGGCACCCGTATCTATATAGTTCGACGCGAATATAAAATTATAATGAATCGTTTTTATTTAGCTGCACGTACGTGCGCGCAAAAACATTTGCAACACGTTTTTTCATCATTTTTAAAGCTTTCAATAATATTTTAGATAAGCTATACTTATTGTATTATACTATAGTAGAATTCTAGTACGAAAGAAAACAAACAAAACTTAAGGGATCATAGGACATAGACGCCCAACTCGCAGGTTATGCATTGAAAAAATCTCTTCATAAAAAGAAAAAACCTAGCATACTTTGCACTTTGAATAAAGTACTCATAGAGTCACGGTTAGTTGATTAAATTAATAATAATAATAAATCTTTTATTCAAATAAAACGATTCTGAGTCGAGCTTTAGCGTAAAATAAGCGAGTACATAATTCTATTCGAATAACGTCTGTCAATAAAACAATTATATATTATTATATGTTAAACATTTTTGGCATAATGTCAAAAGTAAAAGTGTTTTGGTACAATAAACATATGCTACTTACTTAAAACCGTAGGCTATGCATCCGGTGCTCGTGCCTATGATGTGTGTATTAAACTAATCAACAATTGTTAACATACATTTACGTAAAGATATCAGCGTATTGTATGTAATTTTTGATAAATAATTGTATAGGATATTTTCAGAATAAATTAAGGACACCGTATCTATTATGACAATAACAAATATAAGTATTAGGCTTTAATTCTAGAGGTATTTATGTGTATGTGTGTGTGCGTGTGGTAACCATGCTCAAAGAAAAATGAAATGAAACGTGATTATGCGATAAAACTTCAGAACCAATACTAGTAAAAATGTAAAATTGAATTTCTTACGGTAAAAAAACTTTAGAAAAGTTACTTACCTCAGCTTTTGGCTCTGCATGTACTATACAGACGATTTGTGTTTCTTGTCCTTCCACGGTGAATACAATCGATCGCTCTTCTTTGACTTCTGGAGGATCTGAAATAATGAAAATTAAAAAGTTAAATCTTAATTATAATAAAATTATTATATAATATATAATTGTTATATATATATATATATATATATTATATACATTATAATATATTACTTTTGATAGTAAAAAAAATGTTAATAATGATAATAGTATAAATTACTTAGCATTATATTATGCTGTTAAGATTAAAAGAAAAAAAATCTTTTAAATACAATTTTAAAAGTAGAATTCTATTTATATAATTTGATTTTCATTTACAAGTCTTATTATTAGGCTTGTGATTAATTTAATCAATTGTTTATTTTTCTTTGTGTATATTATGGACAATGAATATAAATAAAGGTTAAATTTGTATATAATTTGTTATTTGAAACATTAAACGTAAAAGTTAGCTGTAGTACCTATTTACATTATTTTACGTTACTTTTAGCTTATAAAATATAAGCTACCTCATGTTCTACTTATTATAATCACAACAATATTGACAGAATAATATCGCATAGGTACTGCTATAATTTGAATTTGTTTGAAAGGAATGAAATGTAAAATGAAATTGTATTTTAATACCAATAAATAATTTAATGAATTTTTTTTTTCATCAAAAATTTCTTACAAATTGATTTCATTTTAATCTTATTGTTGATGGATATATATATTTCTTTCAGAAAACGTTGCAAATTAATTGAAAAATTTTACAAGCAAATATCACGTTTTCATGATAGATGCGTTAATTATCTATGAGTCAATCTACGGTATCGTCAAAAGGTCCGAGAAAAGGATTTATCAGCTCTTCCGGTCGGCCCGAGTAATAATGAAAATACTGGTTGCCACTAGAAAGTCGATATTAATTTTATGAAAAAAAAAAAAAAAACAGAGAGAATGTTTTGTGTATATAAAAAAAACTATTCACAGATCGGTAACTCGTAAAAAACGAGCATAAAACATTAAACGAGTATAAAACAAATTGCAGTATATATATTATATGGGTATTGCCATTGATTTTATAATATACAGATATCCACATCCTGTCCTTAATACTGATGGTGGCTAAGTGGACGCGGCCACTAGACGTCGCTGTTATCGTTTGCATAGTCAACTTCATAGAAAAAGGTTTTCAACAATGTAGAAACAACAGCTATATATTATTATAATAAATAATATTGAACTATTGAAAACCGATTCGTGTGAAAATTGAGCACATTACAACGACGACGTCTGGTGACTGCGTCCACGTACATAAACGATACAGCATTTCGTATACGCGCATATAGGATAAAATAATCAATGTTATTCGCCCATATTTACTCGTATTTTTCTTGACGCGTAGCCTATATTATAATATATACTACGGCCTTTTCACGCAAAAATAATGCGCACGAGAATACGTTGCCCTCCGGTTGACAACGTCCCTTTCCGGTCGCAATTCTTATAATCGGATAAAACTCGCGGGGATACTTCGATTGGACTGGGGTCGTCACCGGGCAACAAGGGAGCCGATGTGACGAGAGAACTTGCTATGCTCCTATACTCGTCGTCGCATATACTACCTCTCTCTATACATATACGTATTTATTCATTATATTGTATATAAATATACCGTAGGTACCTATATCGTAAACGGGACGGGCGCGGGATGGGCTTTTCGACTTCGGCGCAAACACACAAAAAACACATAAACAACGATAACACTGCTGCACCGATTTTGGTTCGACAAAACGACTTGGAAGACGGTTCACGTGCGCTCGCGTCGCGATTCGTACAAGTCCCGCACACACTTCCTCCTTATACGTAGTATTCTATAATCATGTTATATCGCTGTAGCAATAGTCGTTGATGGTGACGGCGGTCGAGCAAACACACATGCGGACAGAATTCCGTTTGAACAAATGCCGATTGGCGAAAAAAAAAATAATACAAACAAATGAAATATCCGTTCCATCGTGGGCGGAAGGGGAGGGAGAGAGGGGATGGTGATATGCGCCGGGTATTTTCCCTTATTATTTATATTTGTTTAACTATTTTCGTGGACAAGCATTATATGGCTGCAGTGTGTGGGTGGGCGTAGAGTAGAGAAAACGCACGCGGTCGGAAAAGGAAAGCGGGCCCAGAGCTTTAGAGAAAACGTTAACGAACTCTTATTGTTTGGAACAACGAACCACGTGATTTTCGTACAAGTGTGTGTATATATATACACTGCAGCTGATATTAACATTGTTGATTTCATCGCCGGCGCGGCGTGTGTTTTTTTCGTCCATCCGTTTCCGTTCGATTTTCTTTGCGGGCTAGCTAGCGCAAAAGAAAATAAGAATAACACGATAAAACTCCTTCTTGAACGTATGTTTTCCAGAATAAACAGACTCTGTCACCGGCATATCTTAAGCCGATACGAGGTTTTTTTTTTTCAAATGCGCTTTTCTACTTTTCTTCCAAAAAAAAAAAAAAAATCGGAGAAAATTAATTCTCCCCTACAATATTTTTGTTTTTATTTATTTATTTATTTTTTCTACTTTTTCAAAACTATGTTCTCTTATATATTTTCCAACCGACAGTGGCACTTTACACCCCCAGCTCTGTATATACATATATATATATATATATATATATATATATATATATATATCTATATATGTACAGAAGCGTTTGGGTATGCAAATAAAACGTATTACTCTTATACATAATATATATATGTATATGAGCTGCCACCGCAGCGTCCGAAGTGACAAATAACGATTCGCTCTTTTCAGACGTCGGAGAATGATTGTAAATATTTGTTTTAACGCATTGTCCGCCCGCGCGGTATGTTAAAGCACAAGACGTCAAATAAAGCGATAAGAATAAAACACGCCTATAGTGTTAACAAACAAGACCGTGGAGTAGTGCACAGAGGTGTTCTAAATATATTATTGTTGTAGCAGTATCTTTGATACCGCGTATTGAGAGCGGACGTTATACATTATTTTCGTTTACGAGATTTATTCAGGCAATTTTGACAAAAGTAAGAAAAAAAAAATACAAACAAATCGATAAGTATACTGAAATCTATTTGCAAAGTATTACGTTGTAGAAAAGTGGTCCTATACAAATGTTGGTAACTTTATTGGGTGTGTTGCCGTTGATTAATAATGAAATCCTTTTGAAAAAATGTTCGTTGCTATAACCTATCACTATTATATTCATTAATTATTAATCATAACTATCAAATATATAACGCAATAGAGAAATTCATCATTGTAGACATAGAGTTTTTAATATTTATAATACATACTGCTTAACTTTATAGTTTGTGTGTAGTTATCCAGCAAGAAGAATATTAATATTATTAAGTGCTGGTAGTTTGTGAAAAGCCGGTAGTCTACATATTTGATTGACGTAAACATTATAAAGCGCCGTCTTCTTTAAAGACAATTTGTCGCGAAACAAAACGTTCCATTTTTTCGCCTTTGTGGTTTACAACAATTTGATTTTTTTTTTTTTTTACCTCCGAGTAATTTCTAGCAACTGTGACCATATTTACGGAAATTAATATAAGGTTTATAAGAATATGCACTGACTTTATGAACGTTAAAAGCATAATAAATAAGATTTAGCGCACTTTTCGGTATTTCAAAATTAGTTTTCAAACCCGTATAAATATTAATCATGGCAAGAGTAAAATATAATACGCAAAACTACAATGTTTTTGATCACTAACGTATAAATTATGCCAATGTGATTGTTCGAGTTGAGTTTCCCGACGCCGCCGCCGCGGTGACAAACATTTTTCTTTTATTAATACCCACTTCAAAATACCAACGTATTTAATGTATTTAATGTATTTTTTAATGGTATTTTTTTTTTATGATTACTATTATTATTATTTTTTATTAATACAAATCACATTATAATGACGTCGTATTTTTCCACTGCGTTTAACCCTAATAAAGGTTGGCTTTGCCGTTTTCTTTAGTTACTTCTTCCGTTTATTCGGGCAACGTCACTGACATCGTGTATCTACAACATATACGTATATATATTGTACGATTTTTATCTATTCGTCTCCAGTGTTGGTATACGTAGCAATATTTTTGATTTTTCATTGACGCATGATCGACGTACGTGTTACGTGCCGAGAGTGAGTCTCGACAGAAAAATACAATACTAAGTGTTAAACAATATCGTCAGTAGAGTCAAAGATTTAGAATACTTTTATTTAGTTTTAAGGTAAACTTTATTTAACACTTTTAAGTAAATCAATAAATTTTAGACAGTTGTAAGAATGCACGTGACAAAGGTTGAGCTTCTTCAAGTGATGGCTGGATACGTCTGAATTTCATGTTGGCCCGGTGCTCTTTTATATTATGCAGATTTTTGCTCTTGTAGTTGTTTTTCTGGTAGTTTTCGTGTCAAATGTGTTAACGTCTTTTAGGTGATTCCGTAAATTTAGTTTAATATTAGAAAAAGGTTACATATTCTCAGTTCGCGTGTTCACGGTTAATGGTTCAGGGTTCTTACTTACGTATATTTTTTTGTTTAATTAATATTTTTTTACAAAATATGGATACATAGTACATTTAAAGGTGTTCTTAATTTTGTGTTTATTGATATGTTTTTATAAAGTATGGAAAATATGGGCACATAGTACAGTTATAAGTGTTCTTTTAATAGCTATTTTGCTTATATAGTAATTTCGCTGTACATTACATACGTCATACCAGCAACCAACCCACGCCACCTCAAAATTTATTAGTTTATTGTGTGTATCCCTAAGTATGTCATTTTTATGTATTTGTATGACCAACCTCACCATTTGTGTGGAATCCGGAATCGAGTTATAATAAAGATAAGAGATACGGGCTGGTATGACGTCAATTCCGTCCGCCCACCCATCAAAATTGAAATTTTTTTATGCCATTCGTTTGTAGTTGGTACATTATTTATATAGTTTTTATAGTTTTTCCCGAAGCTTTTGAAAAATATTGAACATTTTTAATTTTTGACTTGCTAAAGTACCAACTAGATTCACTTTTCTCTTAGAAAAGGTGCTATTAAAAGAATTCAAATCATCTTTATTGTTCTAAAACGTGGCGTCAGATACAAAATATAAAACACACATCATTGTAAAATCAATACATTCATTACTCCGTTCAGAATCTAAAAAATATTTAAAATTATATCATTTTTATTGTACTCGTATTATAATTTAGCAGATAATAACAACGTATTTACGCAAACACAAGATACATCTATTAATCTACATAATATATAGTGTTATTAACCCCTCACTATTCAGTATTCATATAAATACATATATACTATTTATATATACCTATAATATTCAGATATATATTGTTGATCACGCATCTCGAGGCATCCATGGAATGATCGACTCGAATAACGCGCAGCCAGTCGTTTAATAGCAAATACAATAACAGTACGTATTTTTATATTATAATTTTAGCGATTCAAAATAAATATTCATTTTCTAATAAAAGTGTTAGTTTATGTTATTAATTGTTAAATTCATAATTTCTTCATTATTACTCGAAGTTGTGAACTCAAAAAACGTTACAAGTTGTCGGTGGAATTAACTATATTGACGACATCAATTGAGCTACACGGGTCCAACCGAACAGCTCATAACAATAGACCATTTTTTTAGAAGTAGTCATTCAATCAAATCTTTAAAATAACAATTTCATATTTGAAATTTGAAAACTAAAATTAAATTATTTTAGGATTAATGTTTAACTATTTACAGCTTCAAACTTAAACTAATTAAACTGTATTTAATTATTAAATAAAGACTAATATCAACTATTTACCATAAAGTAAATAAGTTCTAATGTAAATTTTGTACAACAAGAAAATTATGGAACTGTGATAAACTTTCATGTGAGTTTTAGTGTTTTACTAATAATAATGTAACTATTATAATCGAAAAAAAAAATGGTAAAATATTATAATGGAAATCAAGCAATAACAATAAGACAAAATTACTCTATAATTTAAATTAAATATTAGTTGGGAATATAGTGGTAGTTATACCAAAATTAAATCACATTGTTATTACCTACATCATTGAATTTTTGAAATACTATATCGATACATTTTTTTGAGACCAAGGATGAAATCAAGAGGTAGGAACGTAAGACCGCCATCAAGAAGTGGCAGCAACTGCAGCGTGGGTTGAAACATGACATATATAAGCGCCAAATATGCAAAAAAGACATCACTTGCGCCAAAATTAATATTTTGTTTATTATTAAATTATCTATGATCGATAAAATATATAATATACATAAAAAAAATGAAAATAAATATAATTTGAATATATATATATATATATACAGTATGTTAATGAATTGGAAAGTCAGTAGTTATTACTCCTAATATAATGCAGATATTGAAATGTTTTTAACATAATATGTGACTTACAGCCCATCTTTTACCATGGTTAAAAAAATACAAAATTCAAAATCGATAAAAAATTTTTGAAAATAGCCACTTTCTAGAATTACTTATAAGTTACTCTGAGAAAAAAAAAATTTGAAATCTGATGATTTTTGAATGAATGAGAGCATTTTATATTTTTAAAAAACACAGCATATTGTAAAATCATACGGTTTTTTGATTTTTTTAGTAATTGTATTAATTACTGTAAAACATCTTCAATTTCAGTAGCTATTTATGTCCATATTAATTTAAATTACATTTTAACATTTTAAATTTTATTTATGGATAATGCAGGTGCATAGATTATTTTTTAACTTCATTTAACATTAGTTTTAATTTCATTTTAATTTTTCCGTTAAATAAGTATTAAAATTAAATTCACAATATCTGATAACGTAGAAATGATATTTATTTATTTAGAAAATAATAAAAGCCAAAGAGCCAAAGAGTAAAATCTATGCATCTGCATTATGCATAAATAAAATTTTAAAATTATGATATCTAGGTAAATATTAATGACACCGCAGTGACTTCAATAAAGTATAATAAATTAATATTGTTTTTGGTATCATTATTGGTCATTTTAAATATTTTAATGCCAATTATAATTTCAATATCACATATTTTAAAGTTTTCTCAGATAATTCAATGTTTAATTTAAACTGAAATGAAGTAAAAATGTAATTAAAATTAATATGAACATAAAGAGCTGCTTTAATTGAAGATATTTAACAATAACCAATACGATTACGAAAAAAATCAAAAAACCGTACGATTTTACAATTTGCTGTTTTCTTGGAAATATAAAATGCTCTTATTCATTCAAAAGTCAACAGATTTCAAATTTTTTTTTCGCTTAGTAACTTATAAGTAATTCTACAAACTGGCTATTTCAGAAATTTTTGTCAATTTTGAATTTTAGATTTTTTTAACCATGGTAAAAGATGGACTGTAAGTCACATATTATGTTAAAAAAAACGGAACTTCAATATCTGCATTATATTAGGAGTAATAACTACTGACTTTCCAATTAATTAACATACTGTATATTTATATATATATATATATTGAATTTTCTTCACATCCCCTAAATGACTTATCTCATTATCCTGGTACTTCTTTCACTGTATATGATCATATCCTCGTGATAAAATTTTTGTCTTAAGGAGAGTTCATAAAGTATAAACACGGTTTTTTATCCAGCATATGAACTGGCTTGAAGTATTATAATAATAGTATAAAATTAAAAACATAAAAATATGTGACACGGTGATACTATATTTATTTATTGTAAATCTTAGAAATAGATATCCAAAATTTTTATAAGATATTTAATTCGTTTTCAAATGTCAAAAACCATATAGACTTCGAAAAATATAACCTGTGCAGAAGTATATGAAATCGTTAATATAGCAAACACAAGTTCAAACAGGCACCTAATATACAATAAAGAAGAGTGGTGTTTGAATAAACCTATTGCAGACATCTCTCATCATGAATTTATCAACTGCAGATTCTATGAGTACAAACGGACCGAAAGAGACAAAAGCATGCGTCACCGTTATATGTTTATGTATATATTCAAAGGATAGTGATCTGGCCCTGTAGAGTATGCCGATTTACTCCGGAGAAAAATTTTATTTATGTGACCTATGCCCGAAGACATTTTCTACGAGTAGCAGTTTAAAAATACATATTATGCAAGTTGACACTGGAAAAAAACCTTATTCATGCGACTGGTGTCGAAAGACATTCCCTACGAGTAGCAGTTTGGCAACGCATATATGATATTTTCATACCGGAGAAAAACCTTATTCGTACGACTGGTGACTGAAGAAATGTACTCAAAGTGGCGATTTAACAAGGCATATGCGAGTCCACAATGGAGAAAAACCTTATTCGTACGAGCTGCTGTGGTAATACATTACATGGCTGATTTACATTACAGAAAACCATTTTCGTTTGACTAGTCACTAGTACCTGATGTCATTTCTGTGAGCATAATATAGTTGTTACTTGAATGTCGATATACATAAGAATTTGGAAACGTGTGGACTATTTTTCATGTAGCCTCTATAATAAATAACGTATCTTATTTTTTACATTTATGGAATTTTATTACTTACCAATAACTATTGTTAGATAGTGTATCTATATAACATCGTATCTTATCTATATGACATCACGGGACATCAAAAAGTAATATTTTTTTTTGTGCGGGAATCCTATGAAAATTACCATTTTAGTAAAATAAGTAACCAAAAAAGGGGATAGACATTAAACATCAAAACACAATTATGCAATAGTATCCGATTAAATATTATAATTAGTAGACAGCAGACATGAATAGATTTTTTTTATCGCTGTTTTATCGTTAAACGGTTAAATGTTGTAGAATTTTCAACTGTCAATTATTATTCTAATAAGTACTCGGAGGGTCTTCAAACCATCAATATTCTTTCCATTGCTGTTTGTCCTGTTTTCATAAACTATGGGTCAACGGTCGTGGTATAATATAGAAATTATAGTATAATATAGCGGATAAAATCGCTCTTTTCTGCAGCCGTACAACTTTTAAACGTGCATCCTCCATACAAACAGTCCAGCTAGAATTACTATTTACGGACTTGTAGAAAAAGGTGGAATATGAACAATTATTACTATTGATCAGTCGGTTTTTTCAATGTTAACCCACTTGACGGGGTGATTATCAAGCAGACACCCCCGAACGGTCCGCAAGTGCTCGTTACATATTTAATTGACCGGATACCTAACTAAGTGTCTCTATATAATATACTGCAGCCTTATGAATTTTTATTAGTTATGGATTTTCTTTGCACACGTGTGTCTTGTAGCATTCCCGTAGCCAGGTCGCGTCGTTCTCACGATAATGATTTCATTATTCGCATTCGTTATTAATCGTTATTAATTCGCATATTATTAATCAGCATAATGGAAACGTTCAATGCCCCGTGTCTGCTGCTTTGATATGCAGTAGTTCGGGCGAAGATCGAAAACACCGTTTGCTTTCCGTGTAAAATCAATAAACAATGGTAACACGATAACCAAATATCATATTTCATTAGTTATAGCGCCAACGTAGTTTCGCTGTATATGAACAAAGTATAAATATTCAATGATAACATAATAAATATATTATTCCTTAGCTTGCAGACTGGATCGCGTACGTATACATACGAATTCATTAACTTTTAACAATACTTGAACAAACAAAGGTAGGCATTTTGATTTAAATTCAATTATTTATGTTAGAAAAATAGTATGATCTAGTAATCAAATTGGTTTAATACAACCGATTAACGTAATCACAACACAGTATTGAGCATAAAAAGACGTTGGAAACATTTCGATTCTACGGGTAAAATCAGAAATCAGAAATCATATTTTACTATATGTTTATTAATACCTGACGAATAAAGACATTGCTTCATTTACGTTTTGATTTTTCTTTTCATAGAATGCAATCAATTTGATTGATACCCTTTCAAAATGTTTCATTGCCTTGGGTAAATTTGATATTTCATGTTTGAAATTAGAAACTAAAATGAAAAATGTATTATGTCAGCAGGGTTATATGCATCTGTAAAGCTTATAAATTATAATACTATATTTCATATGATTTACATTAAATGAATTTTTAAATAAACAGATTTTATTGTTTGCAATTTAACTGGAAAAGTATTATTCTAGGAGATAAGAATAAATTGCTCAGAATTGAGTGGATGACAAAGAAAAAACCATAATGAATTATTTAAAATACATACCAAAATCAGTGGTTAAAATTGAAATCTATTTATATAACAAAATCCAGAATTGATAAGACACTGCGATTGTACAAAGATGTAATCTAAATCTAGTTTGCATTGTATCCTAAACTATGTATATATTATATTGTCTTTGTTTATTTCTATAAAGATTATTTCACTACGGCTTTTGATTTCTCACCATTGAATTATTTTTTTTATAGCTTACAAATACAAATAAAAATTTAATTCTACCGAAGTGACGTTGTTAGAATTTAGTGATATATATTTGTAGTTTTATATCTTGTGAAAAATTTTAAAAATGTAAAAACCAAAATGATTTTAAATGTATAATAATATAGTAAAACCGATTCATTTTAAGTTAAACCCGTGTCGTCGGTCACACGCGATAGTATTACACGCTGCACGCCTGCACGGGCATGTCAATAAAAACCATCGACTTGGTTCGGTTTAAATCAAATTTAAACGCACAAGTAGTTAACTCTGAATTATTTGCATTTAAGTCTACCATTTGCACGAGATCATTATGATACGATACGCATTTTATATTATTCATTTATACTTACGTTTGTTATATAATATACCTATTATCATTAGCGCGTACTTAATGTTATATGCAGTGAGCCCGCAGTACATAAAGAATTCGACCCTTTAAATCATTTTAATTTACCGTCACGTAACACTACGACGCGATAAGATTTACTTGCTGTAATTTCTCGTGCCAGAGTGGTAAGAATACAATATAATATATTGTTATGTTATACTTACACAGTATGTTGAGGTCGATTTCCTCGGACACGGACGATCCAATAGTGCTCGATGCGGTACAGATGTAAACCCCGTCGTCTTGTCTTCGGACCGATTCAATGGTGTAAGAGTTTCCGACGAACGATTTTTCACCATTCGGTAGCATATTGTTCTGAGGAAAGAAAGGAAAAACACAAATCAAACGTTTGTCCATCACTGCGATGTTGGAAACACAGTCATTAAATTAATATTTCCGCGTCGGTATAAATCATATAGAGTTATAGAAATCCAAGTATCTAAGTACCAAAGTATAAATATCTAATCACAGCATTACAATATATTATTATGTTATATGCTATGCAAAAAATGAGGAGATTTAAAATATAATTTCACTATAATTAATATTTGTACCTATATACACGATCTATATTAAATTAAACAAATGCAGTGTATTATAATACTTTTGGCTGGATGCAACTTAAAGCATTTTCTAAAAATTCGGAGACAACTTATTATAATTATTAGGTATATTATATCGTGTATTTATTAATTTTATTTATTTATATAAAACCTTTAATTTTCCTTGGCTATGAATATGTAATACATATAATCAAACATAGTATAATGCACATATATTTTACTATAAGTTGTGAAAAAAAAAAAAAAACGAAATACTTTTAACAGTAGCAAATGTCATTCCTATTTTCAAGAAGCTCTGTTTGTTATTTCTAAAATGTAAAATAACGCTGTGAAATTTTAAATAAATGCTATACCACTGTCGTACCGTTACAATCGCACAGATTATGTTGTGATCAATGGAAACGAACGAGTATGCTATGCTCGTTACCCCCGAAAAACTATTGTAATAAAATATTGTTTTACGGTTCACGTGGATTATTTGCGATCAAGACGTTTTTTGCCCGGCTATTGTAACTGTTGTGAACTATTTTCGTATATGCACTCGAATCGATGCGTGTATTCTTCCAACCGCTAATGATGTTAACGTCACCGCAACTTAACACAGTAGGTACCTATACGTTCAGTACAGACATTTTACAACCAGGATGTGATAAAAATTCAGAAAGTAAGAAAATAAAAACAATCCACTTTTTTCAGTCGTACGAGTCAAAGCAAATAAATATAGGTACACATTTTTCATTTGATTGTAATTCACGTTTTTCGTTACGAATAAATCTCCCGCTGGCACGTGGCATCGCACATGATTATACATAACTAATACACCCTGTACATTTTGGTATGCATAGAATATTCAATTAGAAATAATTACATTCAACTTTACAATTTGAATAATCGCTGAGGATGGTATATTAAAGTGCACGTGCTTAAGCGCTACATCATTCGTCCAACACTAATAAGTGATAATTATTAAAGGTAGAATAAGATACGTTTCGCATATATTATGTTAAAATATTGTTTGCAAAAAAACAATGTTACATAATATTATATGTATTAAAACATAATATTGCCGGTTTGTGTGAAATGGTTTCATGGAGGGAGTTGGGAAAATGTATAAAAAAAAAATAAAATATAAAAATATAAAAAATGAACATTGCCAAGAATTATGTTGAAAATTTACATTTATAATTGATTACCAGGATTCATAATCCCTTGCTAAATATGCCTCTGTTTAATATAATTATATTAAATGTTGCAAAGAATATTTTGTTAATTATTTTAAATACTTTAATGTAAAATATTATATGTATATCCAGTTTACTTTAATATTGGTTTTTATTGTTTATAGTTTATATAACATGTCTGCATAGATGTGCACAAGGGTGTTGCAGGGTATGCACATGCACTACTTGCGGTTTTAAGTTTATTTTGAATAAAATCACAAAATATGCATCTAAAAATAATTTTTGGGGGCCTAAGCTCTCACAGCAAAATTAATTATGGCTTTAAGTAAAGTGGACCAATAAATATATATTAATAGAAAATAATAGTTGTCACTCCATAGATTTGAAGTATCTTATATTTATTTCATAATATTGTTGTTATATTACGCCATATTATAATATAGAAGTTATTCCATTTAACAAATAATATAAAAATAAAATAGTATTTTGCGTATACATTATATTAATCATTCAAGATAGTAATTTTTTTTTTTTGTGCCAAACAGGCAATAAAGTTTGTTATTATTTCGCATTTGTACCGCCATTTATTTCACATAGGTAGTCAATTTTTGCCCAAAATTTAGCCGACACTTGCTGCGTCTATAGTAAGAATTTATAAATTCAAGTTTTTAAGAAAATTCCTTGAAAAAAATAGAAACAATGAAAATTAAAGTCTTAATTTTGTTTTGAATAAAAATTAGTAAAATGTTCTGTTAAAAAAACGATATTGGTTATTTAAAACAAAGAAAATATTAAAATAATTGTTTTGGAAAAAACATGTTCTATATCAAGCATATTTATAAAATTATAAGACAAAATAAATAAAACATATAATATAATAATTTTCATTTATATTCGGACATTTCATTTTATATTTAATGTGGTTTTTATACCTAATGTGGAATTTAATACAAAATCTGTGTAATTAATGTTTGCACTTTTCATTTTAAAACTTTAGGTAAAAGATGAATGTAAAAAATAAGGAATGAATCACCAGCTGCTAATAACATCTGTGCACGCATATGCATGCCTGTGTATTAGTTTATAAATTTCAATCAACACGAACATTTTAGGTTTCATCAACGACTTTGAACGTCAAATAGTGAGTTATCAAATTCGATTTAAATTACAATTTTATCGTAGAAAATCAAATGTAAGTAATAAAAATAAATAAATTTTTTTTTTTTTTAATTTCCCGTCTTCAACTATTTAAATCAATATGCTTCCTTTTATACTATATTTATCTTGATCAGACGAAACATAATATGAAAACAATTATTTTGCCATTATTTTGTTTAAATGATTGAATAAGTTTGTAACAATAATGTACTACAACGTAATAATATGATGAACACAAGGCGAGTACGCACAGACTAATTTATTCAAATTCAATGTTCACGGATACTCATACTCTATATCATAATTATGCATAATAATTTGAGTATTGCTTATATCTCATACAAGTATAACACGCGGTATGATAGACGATAGTCAAGTCACGGAAAAACAGTAAACATGCATATTGTTACAATATTTATTAATATAATAGATAACTTTGTGAACCGTGATCAACCATGTATATTGTTCTAGTGGTTGTATTACAAATTTATTTAAAATCATTCGGTACAAGGGTTAATACTATAGTATGACCTCATGTATGCTAAATGCTAGAAGCTAACGGTTTTAAACTTTGAGGTCGAAAAAAAAAAAACTTAAAGTTAATATAATTTATATTACTCATTAAAGTATTTAAGTACATTCAATACATTTTAATGTTTTTTATTTTACTTACACATATTTTTCAACAATAAACATTCGATTGGGCATATAGGAATACTAGGCAGTGGAAGATCAGTAATTTTCTAAATATCTTCATGTAGTACTCAGAAGTTAAGGATCAAATCAATTATTTCAATACTATATAATCAAAGGTAAAGAAGAAACCATGATAAATGGACCAAAAGTAGACCAAAGTTCCTTAAAATAAGTTTCTTAAAGAATATTCATTATGTAAAAAAAGATCCCTAAACGATTTGACAACAGTTTCAATTTTACCGCAACCAATTTCACATCTCCGAACAAATCAATACCGACGGATATGAGATAAATCGGAAAAAAACATCAGGTAAACTATAAAAATCGTTTTTGTTTATAAAAGTGTTTTTTCTAGAACCGATAATAGTATAATATATTTTGTTATAAATTTAGTTTTTTTTCTTTTTTTATCAGCGTCTCGAGTACCTACAACGATTCCGTTGATGGTTTGTTATGAATGTTGCGATAAAGGTATTTTGATACAGGCTAGATTTAATTTCTCATAATTATTGCCTTCGGTAAAACGTATACCTACCAACGGCAAAATCACCGGAGATGCAAATAATGCCCGAGTTATATGTTTTTGCCTATAATCCACCGAACTCCAAACAATAAACATGCGGCGCTTATATATCTACTACTCGAGAGGCTCCCGAAGGCGATTCGCATTGTCACACGTTATCAGGCCAGTAGACAATAAACATTCAATATGTGATTATAAATACTATGATTATATCATTGTTGTTGTTATTATTATTATGATTATTATTATTGTGATTATTATTATTGTGATTATTATTACGATGAATAAGAGAACGCAACACCCGCCTGTGTTGTCTCCGTCTTACAAACGTACAACATAGCAAATTTTAGTTCAGTAGTTCAAATGCTGTGTAGCTGTTATAGCTTATAGTATTATTATGGGTCATGATTTATGATCTATCGTCAAACATCTTGGGAAGAACATTAATCCTGTGTTTTGTTGGGCGGTTTTTTACGATGTTTTAATCTTTGAGCGAACTATGTGAGGTTTTTTTTTTAATTTTAATATTTCACATACTCATAACTTGATTAAAAATTAAAATATCGTAAAAAATTCACGAAAAAAATATACAGACAATATTCTTCCCATGATAATGTTTACACTAATATATTACAGCTAAAAGTTAGAGCTGACAACACAGAATTTGAACTACTGATCACAAATTTGCTATGTTGTTAGTTTGTTAAACGAAGACTATACATGCGAATGTGGTGACGTACCTCCAACACTACCCCACATCAAATATTTAGCATGTAATTAACATGTATTTACATGATATAACCGTTGCACATGAATTGCGTCCTTAAATCCCTTTTGCACATGAATTGCGTCCCAATGATATTTTACAACTACCCGTATTGCGTCCCAACGTAAAAACATTATTTTCCTTCCCATTTTATACAGACTTAGGACTGTCGATAGCAAATTATGACTATCATAATTTGATTCAAATATTGATTTTTATCGTTGTAATGCAATTAGATGTATAGGCTTAAATTATAAGAATGTAATGTAATAATTAAAATACACAATAATAAATTTAAAATTAAAAAAAGAATGGGTGGGCCTCGCTTTGCTGTACAGTTGGGGGTGGAGTGTACCTCGTTTATAGGATAGGTCATTATTACAATGGATTTGTTAAATTTGAATGCAATGATAGGTATCATTATATACGAATAATGATTCTGAACGGAGGTAATATGTTGGTCTAAAATGGGTATATTATAATATAGTATTTTATATTTAAATTTAATTATAATGCAATTTCGTAAAAATTTAAATTTAAAACAGTCATAAAATATTTTCTTTTAAGTCTGGTAGAAATTTTTTTATATATTTTTGAAGGTAAGCTTATAGACAACCTAGTGTTAAAATTTTGAACCTTAAGTATAAACAGAAAAAATTTTATGAATTTTCAACCACAAAAT